>OU015492.1:165093859-165693859 GCA_907164885.2 Dolomedes plantarius
GCATAGGTACTACAACAATACATTACTCTAATCTTACTTAATTACAAACATTACCACAATTTCGACCATATTTCAATTATCGACTATATCTTAACCTAGTTGCAATAACATGAAACAAAATATTACTCAGACACATTAAACAAAGAAACATTACTCAAAGAAACACAGTTAACACAACATACATTGATCACAACGTTAACCAATTAAAAATTTCACAATTGCTCTGTAAACTTCTCTTAAAGCAAAAACACATCATCGTGGATAACGATTACCTAATATAGTGGACAAAATTAAACCTATATTTCTTACTAAATATTAGTTATGCAATTCTTACTATTTCATTAAACATTCGGCATTACAAGATCATTAACTATTCGACATTCAGTTGGTCCTGTAACCCACGGAACATAATTTCTCCTATCCAAACGCGCGACTCAAACGGCCTCTTTCCACTCGATTGGCCAGGAAACCGAAACTCACAGTTGAGCCCACATTTATTTCTACACTAGGATTCCACAATTCCATTAGGTGTTTTTACCTGACATAGAGTCATAACAAACTCACTCGTTTGGTTCCTTTTCTATCAAGAACAAAATTGCATTGCAGTACATTAATGACCGTCTTTCTGAGGCCTTCCACCGGCTTACACAAAAAGCGCCATAGGACCTTTCACCAAAAGAAAATCATTCTACTAATTGATCACAATCGTTATACTAATTTAACATAAGGTAATTTACATAATTTGCCTAAATCCATTCTCATACTATGTGGTCATGATTTACCAACATATATACACTTTAAATTTCACAAAAATCATCACATAAAATATTATACACTACAATTTACTCAATTCAACTTTCTTGTATAAAATCATACAAAAAAAAACAATACACATAATTAATTACACATACAATTCTGGGTCACTGTTTCACGCAGTATTAAATTCTCCCTTGACCCTCAAAATATCATCTGAGAATTTAAATTTTCCCAAACTTCATTCCTTTAAATTTGGAGTTAACCCTCCTCGTAGCATCTCGCTTAAGCTGAATTTTCGTGGAAACCCTGTCACACGACCCCCTAAATTCATCCTGTCTATTAAACTTCGCCCTCGCGAATATTTGCAACTTTCGGTTTTTCACCAGTCTCCCGAAATTGCTAGGCTGCCCTTCTGAGTATTTCGTACCCATTTTCATTTTGAATTTAACAGAATGTCGTCTTCCCCTAAATTTCTTCTTGAACTTGACAAAACCCTGGCGTCCCGTCTTTTGACTATGCTTTACGCAATTCTGTCTGCCTCTAGCTAATGGATATTTCTCCTTAGTTTTGCCCAAGCCCAAAACCATTTTAAACTTCGCTTTCTTGCGCGTTATTCCACTCGCCTTTCCGCGGCGATGTTTAGTCCTTATCACTACCGGATGTAATTTCCCTTTGAACTTGTTACAATGGAGTATCCCAATCTTAGGTAACCTCCCTCTCAAAATGTTCCTACTCGGAAACGCTGTCCTTCTATTTTCTGCAGGGTTTATCTCTCCCTCAGCTGCATTGTTTAGGTTTCCCCTAAATTCCGTCAAAATCTGACCATCCATTTTAGACGAACTTTCGACCCTTTCGCGGTCCGTGTTTTCCTGAATGCCATTGTCTAATCCCCGGGGAGCAATTTCTAAACCGTCTCTCGGCTCAACTTTTTCGACTACATTCATCAAATCCTGACACACACTTATAGTCCCTTCCCCTTGAAAAGAACCTGATGAATGGACTCTCGGACAAAGGTCCATCCCCCTGTGTGTGCGGTCAGTTACACATAACTCGAGATTCAAATCCCCTAAAACATCGGCTGACTCAACGAAACTAACTTTTCTCACTTCGAGCTCACAAATGTTAGAGTCGCTTTGAGACAATATTTCTCTTTTATCTAGGCTACTTTCTTCACACAAATCTACATTCATTTTCCCACATGCCTCTACATGCGTGAATTTGCGGAGCGAGTTATCTATTTCCCTCCTATCTGGGCTAGTTTCCTCACACAAATCTACATTCATTTTCCCCACTGTTTCTACATTCACGGATTTGCAGAGCGAGTTATCCATTTCACTTCGATTTCCTACACCCGAATTTAAGCTTGCTTGCTCAATTACAAAGGTTTCCTTATTTTCCCACACTTCCCTCGAACTGCTCAAAGTATCTCCGGCAACCAACTGGCTACAGAATTCCTTATTTTTAATTTTGCCTCGAGTACTCGCGCTTCCGAAATTCCCAGCTTCCACCTCGCTGAAATTTCCCAACACATTCTCTACATTTTTTTCTCTACCCAGAGATTTAACCTTTTGCTCTACGCAAATTTTTCCCTCAATTTGACTTTCGACACTTTTCTCAATTTTAGTGACTCCGGCCTTCCTTATTAAACCTCTACTTTCTCTATAGGAATTTACAGCCTGTAATTTTACCCTCAGGTACTCCAATTCCCCCGATTTAATAAATCTAGTTGATTGATCTAAAGCATATTTCGCCTCACAGTCTAGGTCGTATTCTAGTCTCTCGAAGATTCCTTTATCATGTCTCACAAAGAATTCTTTATTCGACTCGAAAACCTCGAAGATATTGTCTATTATGGCTTTCTGACTAATGTCTAAACTTTCTCTCTTTCTTATCAAAGCTAATTCATAGGCCCTATTCAATTGCTCATACTTCTCTTCCCAAATTTTACTCGCTTCTCTTTCTTTCTGTTCTAGAATTCCTTCTAGACACGCCTTGGTCCCTACTTCACTGTAATTTTCTGCTCCAATGATTCGTCGGACAATTACTATTTTTTTATCATTTATCGACGCCTCAACGTCCAAATTATCGGCCAAAGCCACAAGAACAATTTTAGTCTGTCTAATTAGAAGAACTTCCATTTTTCCAAACTAAAATATTTACCACAGTATTCACAGAAATCACAATATCTTATTTCTAACCTAATGCCGTACACTCAATACACTCACAGAAATACACATGTAATTTCACTTGCCCTACTTAACACAGAAATATAGGACAGGTACTAGATATAACGACACTAAATATTGTCACCTTTGAGCTTTCACTTATACACATAAACTGGTACAATTAATCACAAGCGATCCTATCCAATTACATAACAATAGCTAGAACATATATCACAATATATTATCAAACATTTAAAAGAAACACATATGTATCACATTATCTTATAGCATAAAACACTCAAATTGCTTATACACTTCTAGAATAACACTAATACAAATATACTATTTCAAATCAGCGTTTTGTCCCACACTGAGTACTTTCCTGTGCACCAAGGCACTGTGCGGTTTCCTACAAACACTCGCACAAATTCAATTGATTAAACACTTTCTATTTATTAAACCCAAAAGAAAACACTTTTCTTCTATTTTTCCGCACAACACGTGCCCGTGAGATTCCCTGTGGATTTACTCACAAAGTTTTGATTAACCAAAATCTCTTTTAGAAAAAAACTAACTACTAATGTCTACTAAGACTACTACATTTACCCGATCTCTATCAGGATTTCACACCTGTTCTTCTCGAACAAATTTTCCCTAAACCTTCACTGGTTTAACTTTCGGACTTCTCAAAGAAGCGTTGAAATTATCTTTCTAAATCCCCTGAATTATTAGACTAATTCCAACCCCACAATTTACTACCCCTCGACAATTATCGCTCAGACCTCTTTGGAAGATTTCAAATGAGCTTACCTTTCCTGCTGTCGCATCCAGCTGTACACGCTGATCGAATTTTCTTGCACAGGTTCCACTTCTTCTGAACAACTTGCGTCTGGCTACACGTCTCGGCTGCTAGTATTTTCCGCAGGTTCTAGTTGACT
Organism: Dolomedes plantarius; assembly: GCA_907164885.2. Classification (NCBI taxonomy): domain Eukaryota; kingdom Metazoa; phylum Arthropoda; class Arachnida; order Araneae; family Dolomedidae; genus Dolomedes; species Dolomedes plantarius. Next base: position 165,097,719 of record OU015492.1, read on the forward strand.
GCTTGCATCGGCAGATTCCCTTGGCTATCCTCGCCAGTTCCGCCACTGCTTCACCTCCTCCGTGGATCCTCACGTATTTCACAAACACATACGTAGAATCCCACCGCTGCCACCAGCTATCATATACTGGGTGCAATTCGTCTTCACTGCCCAGTCTATTTCGATAGCGCGCCGAACTATGGCTAATTCCTAGCCACCCGGTTCCTTCAGAAATCACCGAGAATACGCTGGATTAAGGAACGTAAAACAAGCACCTTTATTCTTTAACGTATTTACACATTTACATTAACTCCATATGAGTTTTGCACCCCCAGTGCATGCATGGCCTCCAGCCAATTCAATTAATTCCCCAAACAAATCGCAATCACCTCCACGTGGCTTCTCCGCACACGTAAACTCTGGTCCGAGACAAAATCGGCATCCACGCCGGACCCCTGTCTCTCTCTCTCTGCCCTGTCTCGACACCTCGCTGCTCTCTCCTGCACAGACGAACACCAGTTCAAACCGGTTTCTTCCCGCTGCATACCTCCGGAACCAGTTGTCCACAAAACCATTTGCACATCCGGTCCTGGTTGTCATCTGTTTACCAGAGAGCTGGCACGCCTCTTGATTGATTACCTGTACTCGCCTCTGGTAAACATTCAAAACTGAAAAGAAACTTCACCAAATTTTATATATAATATACCGGGGGTTAAGCAGAGGGCCCGCCGCCATCACAATGTATATATATATATTTATATATATATATATATATATATATATATATATATTATATATATATATATATATATATATATATATATATATATATATTATATATATATATGTATATATATATATATTTATATATATATATATATATATATATATATATATATATATATATATATATTAGAAGGTAACCCGTCATTTTGACGTCATAATACTAATAGGGACGTCATAATGGAAAAAGTATATGAAATTAAAAAATATCCCGAATTATCTAACAATATTGCATTTAATCCGCACCTTGTAAAAGCAAACCCTTTCAGTATTTTTTATTTATTTAGTTTTTCATACGATTGGAGTAGTAGACTGCCATCCAGTTTTTTACAGCTCACTACGCGATATGAATACTTGAGCTACTTGATTCATTCACATTCAAGTTTGTTTACTTTCAGAATTCATCGCAAAATAAACAGATTTTTAAAAACTGTTAAATATACAGCTAAAAACATCCAATTTTTTTTAGTTCTGAATGTTTTATAGAAAAATAGGCTGAAAAAACGTGATTTGATGGAGAAGATATTAGTTTTTAGGTAAGAAAAAATTCTGATCCACATCTGAAATTGAAATTAAGCCTAACCGGCCGTTTGTTTACTGAGGGCTTCAATTGAAAGTTGAGTACAGCCCGGAAGTGTTATACAAAGACAACGGCTATTATATATATAATGTATGTATATATATATATATATATATATATATATATATATATATATATATATATATATATATATATACACATATATATATATATATATATATATATGTATATATATACACATATATATATATATATACATCTAATATATAAAAATGAATGTTTGTATCTCTGTAATTGTATAGATATCCACAGTTTAGGAGCAACGATCGTGAAATATTAAATACAGGCGTCTTTAAAAAACAGCCGAGGGTCTGAAGAACTTCAAAAATCGAAATTAATTACCGTTGATTTTTAATTAATAAAAAACCACAATTTTGAAACTAAATGTAAGCTGTTACACTTTGTGGCATCATCCCTCTGAATATGGCGTCCACGTTAGGGTTAGCTGACAGCGAGCGAAAAGATAAAAATAAATAAAATCAAAAAGTTTCAAGTTATATATTAAACCAGAATAATAAATGAAAATAATAATCTTTTAAGTCAGATTTTATACTTTAAGACATTTCGATTAACGATCGTCGTTTATTTTCGCCGTGTTATTTTGTAAACAAACGTTCTCTGTTGCCATTTTCATTTCAGACATTTCTTATTGAAACGATGTAATGCGTAGTAAATGCGTTAAATATTTCTTATCTAAAATTTATATTTTAAAACATTTCAGTGAAATTAACATCGTCTTCAGATTATAAACAGACGTTATTTGTTGCTATTTTCATTTTAGAAATTTCTTATTAAAATGATGGAATTCTCCGATATATTTCCATAGTGGAGATTTAGACACATTACAGAATTTAAAAAAAAAAACCTTTTGTGTAATTTATATATTTGTGTGTGTTTAATTATTTCAAGTGACTCTAAAGTGGGCGTGGCATTTTTTCCACTAGCGTGAAAAATCAGAATAATATTGAATTATTTAATTTTTTTTGCTCATCAGACGACAGTAGCAGCGAGTGGCAGTCGTTACACAAGTTTGAATTTGAAGCATTGTTTTTTTGTTTCCTAAAAGAAGCAATAATCCGTTACTGTATTTTATATTGTTCTTAATTTTATAATTCACGATGTACTTTTAAAAGCATAAAAATTAGTATATCTTAACTAAAAAGAATCAGTCTAAACTTAAGCACAGTTTTGCGATTTATTTACGGTTAACTATGTTTGTGTTTAGCTATTCCATTTGTTTGTTTTAAAAAATGATTTTTTAAAGGTTTTTTTTGGTGCTTTATGGTAAAATAGCACTTAAAAATTAAAAAAAAAGAAACAAAAACTTAACTGTAAATAGCATACTTTTTCTATAAATTGGTCAATTTGAAGTAATTTTTATTGAAATTTAGCTAAAATGCCTATAACTGCATAAAAATCTTAATGCTACTATTTTAATTTCCAAAGCACAATTCTAAAAATGCTATAAAATACGCAGCCCTACTTTCCGATTTAGTACAAGAATTTAAAATTGATTTCAGGACTTCGGGGAAAATAAACAATTTTTGTTTTTGCATGTTTTCTATTCTATTTACAGTCGATATAGATATAATGCTAGCAAATTGTCAAATGGAATGCATAGAGTTGCAATCTGACATTTAACTTAAAGAGAAATTCAATCGAGTCTCTTTGTTGTACTCATAAATCATACCTGCCCAGATATAAATATCCTTCACTGCATAGTCAAGCGTTATTCTGGTCATCAACGTTTGGAAGCACGTACATCTGAGAACAACTATTTTCAAGAGTTTCAACTATTTTGAAGCACACTAAGAGTCAAATTCGAACCAAAATTTATTCGTTGTTTTTTAGTATTGATGTGTATGACATTTCCCATCCCTTTTTTATACTATGTTTAATTTTTCATGCAGAGTTCACAAGGCAAAAGACAATTTGACAATCTTACTTTTCAGCTTTTAGTGATGAAAGGCTGAATCTATCTAAATTCTGAGATGTGTATAACATTTCACATGTTTTTTTCCTATGCTATTTATACTGTGTTTAGTTTTTAAGTTGACTTTGGTTAACAAACATTCATATTGAACCCCGAATCAAGAAACGAGAAACATAGTTTATGAAGGTACTTCAGATGATATTTGGATCAGTTTAATTGAACAGAGATTTATATGGAGTTTAATAAGGACAGAATGTTTCTATTATTGCTACAGAATCTTGCATTTATGGTGCGTGTAGCCCAAACTGCAGATTTCTGTTAATTTTTTCATCAGTCAGTGCCTTTAACAAATACTTTAATACTTTATTTATATATTTTTTTGGCTACAGAATCCTGCATTTATGGAGGTATTTGTATGGACAATTAGACATTTTTACTTTTAAGCTTTTAGTGATTTATTATAAATGTATATATTTTATGATATTTATACTGTTATTAAATCTATGTTATTTATACTGTGTTTAGTTTTTAAATTACTTTTTGTTAACAAACATTAGACAATTTGACATTTTTAATTTAAACTTGAAAAATGAAAGGCCGAATCTACTAAAATTCTGAGATGTGTATAACATTTCACATGTTTTTTTTAAATGTTATTTATGCTGTGTTTACTTTTTTAATCAATTTTGTTTAACAAACATTCGACAAAATGACATTTTTACTCTTCAGCTTTACTTTTTAAAACTCTTAACTTTCCAAGAGACAATTTGACATTTTTTCCTTTTCAGCTTTTAATGGTTTATTATAAATGTATATATTTTATGTTTTACTTTTCAGCTTCTTTTGCTCCAAAGATGAAAGGTTAAATCTAGATGAATTCTGAGGAGTTAATTATAAATTTATATATTTTTATATTGGATTTTTAAAAAATTATTTGGGTGTATAACATTTCACATGCTTATTTTTCTATGTTATTTATACTGTGTTTAGTCTTTAAATTGATTTTGGTTAACAAACATTCGACAAATTGACATTTTTACTTTTCAGCTTTACTTTCCAAAAGACAATTTGACATTTTTCCTTTAAAGCGTTTAGTGGTTTATTATAAATGTATGTATATTTTATGTTTTACTTATCAGCTTCTTTTGCTCCAAACATAGAAGGTTAAATCTTGCTAAATTGTTTAGATTTTAAATTGATTTTGGATAACAAACATTCCACAATTTGACATTTTTACTTTACAGCTTTTAGTGGTACAATGATGAAAGACTGCATCTACCAAAATACTGAGATATGTATAACATTTCACATGCTTTTTTTTTGGTTATGTAATTTATACTGTGTTAAGTTTTTAAATTGATTTTGGTTAACAAACATTCCACAATTTGACATTTTTACTTTACAGCTTTTAGTGGTACAATGATGAAAGACTGCATCTACCAAAATACTGAGATATGTATAACATTTCACATGCTTTTTTTTTGGTTATGTAATTTATACTGTGTTAAGTTTTTAAATTGATTTTGGTTAACAAACATTCCACAATTTGACATTTTTACTTTACAGCTTTTAGTGGTACAATGATGAAAGACTGCATCTACCAAAATACTGAGATATGTATAACATTTCACATGCTTTTTTTTGGTTATGTAATTTATACTGTGTTAAGTTTTTAAATTGATTTTGCTTAACAAACATTCCACAATTTGACATTTTTACTTTACAGCTTTTAGTGGTACAGTGATGAAAGACTGCATCTACCAAAATACTGAGATATGTATAACATTTCACATGCTTTTTTTTGGTTATGTAATTTATACTGTGTTAAGTTTTTAAATTGATTTTGGTTAACAAACATTCCACAATTTGACATTTTTACTTTACAGCTTTTAGTGGTACAATGATGAAAGACTGCATCTACCAAAATACTGAGATATGTATAACATTTCACATGCTTTTTTTGGCTAATTTATACTGTGTTAATTTTTTAAATTGATTTTGGTTAACAAACCTTCTTAAAATTCCGGGCAACGCCAGGTACTTCAGCTAGTATACATATATACGTACACACACACACACACACACATATATATATATATATATTTATATATATATAATGTGTGTGTCAGCCAGTTTTTTATAACATTCTAAGAATCTTTTTTTGGCATTATTTAGAACTTTATTTCTTTCTTACAACTTTATGACAAATATGAATTCATAATGTAAGATCTTTCAATTTCCTACGTAGTTCCATTTAGTTTTTTTTTTTGATTCGGCGGTAGATTTTATATTTCTTAAATCAATTGTTCCAAATTATGAACTTTTGTACTAATTGGTGATCATTCAATCTCCCGCTTTTTTAATTTTGGTGACAGAAGCTTCAGAAGAACAGCACCTGAAGGAAAAAGCTAAAGGGATAAATTTAAAAAGCTATTAAAATTACAAGAAAAACAAATGTTTGTCAAACAACCAATTTTCCCTCAATGTGTCTCATACTCTTTTATTTCCTTCAATCATTCTAAGGCAGCAAAGTTCAGTGGAACGTAAAAGTGCCTCGGGAAAGTGGCGTGAAATTCTAAGCTTACAGGTGGATGCACTAATCAAAAGCCATGAAAGAACGCAGTCATGGAAAAAATAAAATGCAAACTTTTTATAAAAGCTTAACTAAGCCAACCTTTACTTTATTATTTATCCGATAAATGCTTGAAGTATAAATATCTGCAAATGTAAAACCACAATGATACTACAGGTTGCTGCAGAGAATACAGATTACAATAGTTCAAAGGTTTGTCGTACTTTTCCTTATATATCAGTCGACCGATAAGATTGATGTGAGGAAAAATAAATTAAAGATAACAACTTTTACTAAACGAAATGGAGGGATATTTACAGTAAAACATTTTGCATGTTGTTTGTGTCAGTTTTAGGAAAAATTCTGCGATACCTGTCATGAATGTAATACTGATATCTTTATCAGAGATAACGAGAATCGGTTTTCTGCTTCTCAAGAATTTAAATGTTATAAAGGAAAATTTATCATTAACCACATTTAGAGCAACGGTGTTAAAAAAATGAGAACTGCATGCATCGCTTAACTCAAGAGATCCCAAACTTATTTTGCATATCGCCCTCTATTCAGAATTTTTAAAAAATTACTTAGCGCCACCTGGGAAATTTTCCTTCTTAAGAGAAACAACGGAGAATCTGCGACAAATTTGCGTCCTTTGATTTATCTGTATTTCTACTTCTGTCTTTCGACATAGTAAATAGTTATATTGTAAATAAGACAGGCTTACACACACACACACACACACATATATATATATATATATATATATATATATATATATATATATATATATATATATATATATATATATATATAATGTGTGTGTGTGTGTTAGTCAGTTTTTTATAACATTCTAAGAATCTTTTGTTTAAACATTCTAACAACCTTGAAGCTTGAAATTATAAAATTAATTTTAAAATCAACCATAGTAGCATTCACATCACATTCAAAAAATGAAGATAACGAAAAATAATATGAATTAAAAATTACGAATAGCATTAAAACTAATCCTAATGGCAAGGAATGAACTTGGTGCACTGCTACCTGTTTATTGCTGTTCGACTCTATTTTTTACATCGACATTTCTAAGTCATCCTAATTAACAATTTGTAGTCGGTTTGTATTTTTAGTAAGCAGGTTTGTGAATGCACTGTTCCATTAAATAGGAAATGCAATTAAAAACATTTGAACTGAAGCCTATACTCCAGGATAAAGTATCAGTAGCTTTTTTTTTTTTTGCAGCCAAAACTGTTGGAAGCTGTGTTTTAGTTTAAATTTACCGCCTCCCCCCCCCCTCAATCGTTCCAGCGTCCCCGGGGAGACGGTATCGCCCACTTTGGGAAACCCTTGGTTTAGTTAGTAGGATACTGGGAATGAGGAAAGTTGCAAAGCGCTTTTATGGAAAATTTGGAAGTGTAAGACAATCACCGCAGATAGAAAAATATTCAGCCTAATGGAAAAGAAATTAGATAAAATATGTACATGCCCACAACCTGTATCGTTTGCCTTAGAAAGAAAGAAAGGAATGAGAACCGAAATTCAAAAAATGAGAGTTTCTTACATATCATGGAATATTCATCTTGTAGAATAAGAAATTCGAGTTTAGGAAACACGTGTTCGCATGCTAGCGCATCAGTATCATAGTTTTGAAAATACATCTGTCATTTAAAATGCAGTAACATAATATTTATATGAGGATAATGTAACTGAGAACATTACATTGGTTTTAATATCACGGACTTTTATAACATTTCTTTAGATTACTCCTGGACTGTTTTAATTTATTTCTAGAAGAAACACTGTAACAGTCATGATAACAAACATTTTTTAAAGGTTTGAATCAAAATTTTCCAATTCTTTATATATTCTTTTAGTTAACGCATAAATAAATTTGTAGTACTACTTTTACGTTTTTAAATGAAAATTAATTCACATAACATAGTTCAGTAAGATCGCAAGTTTGGAATATAAAGGAATAAAAGAGCTTCACTACTTAACATAGAAAAGTAGTTATTTTATTTTTTATATATCAGTTATTATAATCCTTTTTCATAGTATGATTTTTCGCTCAATCTACTTAAATTTCATTTTTATACATAATTTCCAGTTACGCTTCTTTCTCTGACCAAGACAACAAAATATGAAATGTGTTCCAATGTATATTTTAATACTGTCCGGCATTATTAAATACAATAGAACGCAATATACAAAATATACACAAACCACAGCGTTTTAGAAGTAATCTAATTCAGAAAAATATGTGTTCACTCTGCAGTTAACAGTTTTGTGAACTTATTTTTAGCCCTCAGAATGGGATCTCCGACTGTCAAATATGTTAAAATCAAAGCAACTCTAAAAGCAGAGTTATTCTTTTTAAATTTTTAATGCTGTCAGAACCTCCTCTCGTCATTCCAGTACACAAGAATCAAGTCATTCACAACTCAACTTTTAGCGATGTAATTTATTTTCGTCACTCCAGCTTCTAACGTAAAGGATTTGGTGTTCCACGCATTGTCTTTGAAGTATGTAAGGCTACGTTATTCTGAGAAACTCAGGAAGATGACAAGACCTTCCCTCATGAAGCATTACTAGAAGTGCATGTATATGTCTTTGGATCAGTCTCATGTTTTATTTTTATTTTTCGGGTGTCTATCATACACTGCAATGCTGTAAATGCACGCTTATGAAGTTCCTTTGAAATATTCCTTACAACAATCGTCTGCGAGAACTAAGGATCAGTGCTTGTCCTACCATTGTGTCCTAACATTTATATTATTGGTAGGACACAAAGCTCTCATTTTCCAAATTCCTCACGTATTCTTCCTCTCTTTACACCAACTGCAGAGTATATGTGCCCGTATTATTATAATCTTTTATTTATTATTTTGTTATCTTCCAAGATGTTAAATTCCCTCCCACCCCCGCATGAACTCTCGTCATACTCTTAACAAATGGACAGCAATCGTATGCTATTGAAACGACCATCTACCGGAGCCGGGGCTCGAACCAGGGTCTCCTAAACTCAAGTCCGGTATTCTATTTACTAAATACTACACATTTTTACTGCCATTTTTCACATCCTTAGATTGAATGGGAGAATGGATTATCTTTCTAAGTGTTATATATCGTGTCATGGGCATGTCTCCATGAATCTGTAAATTATACCAACTCTTCTGAAACTTTTTTCATTCATGATCCCTTTATATCATTGAGATTTTTTCGCGATCCGAAGAAATAGGGATATAAAAATTAATGTTTTCTCATAAATCATTTATTTCTTCGGTAAACAATATACATATGAAAAATAGCAGTTTTGATACATATTTCAAGCATACAAAAATAAATGAAAGAATATCACGTATTAATGAGACGGATATGGCTGTTTTTTGCTGCATAACAAATTAAACCTCGGTGCAATATTTGAAATTATATCAGAATTAAATTTTCGTGATCCCAAAATTTCTCTTTGCGATCCCATTTGGGGTCGCGACCCACAGTTTGAGAAACGCTGAATTATACAATTACTTATATTTAATACATGGATAAACTGATTAAATAAAGACATAAGAAGTTATATTCCAAAGCAAACGTCTGAGCCACAATATTGTGCACATTATCAACTGGATATTTAGTAACGATTTTTTTCATCGAAATTTATTCATTGAAATTTGTTTAGCTTTATTGAATATATAATGATTAAAGATTACGTATTTATAAGAGTTTTTCAGCGGGATTTGTGGGATGTTCCTCGTACGAGTTTACAGAATGTTCTTATGCTCTGTTTGAAACTACACTTCCTTGAACTATAGCCTTTGATAACAACATCTTGACCGTGTTGTTAGAGGAATGTTACCTGGTTTTCTTTATTGGGTCGATATTGTGTAGTTATGTGTTAATTTGTTTACCAAAGTTCTAAAAGGAAGTATTACATCGTTTCTTTTCGTCATTTTGAAGAATGATAAATACCTATTTTTATCTTGTTACTTTTAAATGCATAAATTTAATAAAGTAGGGTGTACATCATTTGCGTGTCTAAAAAATAACGGTAAACGAAATGTACGAACACGGAAATCGTTATCTGTATTCGCCGTTATTTAAAAGCAATTTCCAATATATTTTATAAAAAACTGTAAAAAGATTTTATAAGAAATTTACGAAATATTGTATCCAGATAATGTAACTGAGGTCATATTTTTTTTCATAAATATGAATGCAGTTAATAAGACAAAATTGCTCTAATATGTTTCCGAATTTTGGTAGAAGGGTTGATTATCACTTACTTTTCGTTGTTTTCTTTCCAGTATGTATATTTTACAGTAAATTGTTATTGATAGAAAGTTACACAAAGACTCATACACACACGAAGATATATATGTGTATATACAGGTGGTTATCAAAATAATGGAAACACCTATCAATATTAGTGGTGTTCATGAATGTGCTTCATATTCCTTAAAAAACAAGTCTGACCACTGGTATTTTTTCATATAATATAGTGTATGTATTATTCTACTGTCTGGTAGCAGTAATGAAGCTAAGGGATCTTGCTTTTGGGGGGAACAGCGTAAAATGTCAAACCTTGCAGACCATGCGAAAAGGGCAAATTCTTTGAGCGCGTTTAAATTGGAGTATCTGTTACTGCAACCCCCAGGCTAATGGATGTTTTTCGAGCTATTGTATCGAAATTCATGATAGCATACAGAGTACACGGAAAAACATCTTTTGCCAAACAGAATAGTGGACGAAAGGGAGAGCTGAGTGAAAGAGACGGACGAGGTATTGAAGCGGATTGTGACATCAAGAAAGAAAGCAACTGCAGCTAAAATGACCGAAGAGCTCAATCTGAATCTGCATGTTCCGGTATTAACCATTAGAGGTAGAAGGGAACTTCACAAACAAAGCATTTACGGAAGAATAGCAATTCCCAAACCAGTTGTAATAGATGCCAATAAAAAATACCGTCCCTAATGGTGCCATGAGCGCAAATCCTGGTTGATTAATAAGTCGAAAAACGGTATTTGGTCCGATGAATCATTATTCACATTGTTCCTCGCAACAGGGCGTGAGTATGTCTGGAGAACACCTACACAAGAGTAAGATTCTGGCTGTCTCATCTAAACTATCAATCATGAAGGTAGATCTATCAGGGTTTGGGATAGCATCTCATTGTTTTCTACAGGTCCAATTGTAACTCTAAAAGGGACATTGAATGGGAAGGACTATGTCGAAATTTTAGCTCACTAGTCCATCATATGGTGCAAACATTGTTTCTTACAGAAGATGGCGTTCTCCAGGATGATAATCCCCTTATACATACAGCTAAATATATCAAGCATTGGTTTGAAGAGCATGAAAAAGATGTCAAAAATCTTATCTTGACCTGTACAATAGGATGGAACGAAAAAAACTTTTTTTTGAATTTCAATGTGCTCTAGTTTTCAAAAGTTTCCTTTTAACAAAATAAAGATGGAAATTAAATATTAGAGTAATTGGTGCATGTTTTCAGTTAGCGCAAGAAGGGCAAACTTTTGGTTCTTATTAAATTTTTGACAAATTTTGCAATTATTTTGAAATTGAATACACTTGTAAGTACAAAAAAGTAGTAAAATATGTAATATAAACATTCCTTTTAGTCAGGAAACCTGCTAAACTGATTATATAATACGTTTTACTTCATAACAATAGTACACATAAAGGCACTTAAGGACGGGGCAATTAAAAGACACTCGGACATCACGGTGGAACGAAAAAAAAATTTCTGAATTTCAATATGTTCTAGTTTTCAAAAGTTGTCTTTTAAAATTAAAATTAAGAATATAAAATTCTTTTGCTCTACTAAAATATTTTCAAGTGCCGGAAAGGGCTTCGAAATAGATATTTTTTTTATGAAAAAGTGATTAAATTTGTATTTTTTGTTAATTTCTTTTATAGCATATTAAAATAATGTATATTTCTGTAAATAATATATTCAAAATGTGATATTTTGACAGAAAACTTGCATATTCTAAGTATTTCTAATTTTTAGATGCCATAACAGAACAACTGATTTTGTGGAATTTCGCGATTTTCATCATATTAATTTTACAGTAGCCTATTCTTATAATACACATTGGAATGAAAGAAAAACAATTTTTAATTGACGGACCTTAGTTAAAATAAAGAAATCACACTTATTTAGAAAAATATTAATGTAATGTCTATAAAATCAAAACGTTATTTTGAAAAAATATTCATGTTTTTCAAAAGTCCATAGTAATCACACATGGTTTTCCATTACTTATTTCACTGACACATTGAATTATTTTTTTTTCAAATTTTGGCATTATCTTTTGAGAATGTATTTTTGTTTTTATCAATTCATCTCTTGCAGAAGTACTATGAACGGACAAGGATGACTCGGTAACTAATTTAACAATCTTTTCTACTACTTGTGTGTGACATGGAATATTGTTGAAGTCAATAATTTGTTTCTCGTGATCAGATTCTTTTGCTTCCTTTATAAACTGTTTTAGCTTGTCATGAGAAATATGCCTCGTCTTAGGAGGTTCTGTTACTTTAACATCATTCAATCCAATCATATCAATATAATCCTTGGTATCAAAGTTTATACGTGGAATTAAAAGCTTTCTGATGCTTCCTTCTTTTTACGCCCTTGCTTTTAGAATCCGGCGTAATCCAAGCTCTCTTACATGACTGCGATCGTCTAATATCATACAAAGGAGGAGATTTTCAGAAGCGGCAAAGTAAGCATTTCTTTGAATGACTGGGTCAATTACATTATTAAGAGTCTGAATGAGGTAACGTGAATAGCTTACAAGTTTCCAAAAGTGCTTCGATCCATGGATACAAGATGGTTTCAGCTTTATGTTAAACCAAATTGGTGTATAAACTTTCAAAATGTACTCAGTCAGTATTCGGAGATTTTTTGCAGGACATTCTGTTCCCACATACAAGCGAAGTATTCGGTTTGTTGATGTAAACCATCATGAAAGACAAAGTTTTCCTGGTTTTCTCATGCACAAATAAGAAGAGCACCTTCCAACACAGATTGCATTACACATTTCTAACAAATAGTTTTTGGCCACACTTAAATCATCCTTAATTTCTAGTAATGGAATGTTATTTTCAATAGGTGAAAATTCAATCACTGGAAGTTCATAGCAGTTTTCTAGTTGTTTACCTATTTCTCTTCCTAATTCATTTGGATCTTTAGTTTTTCCATTTAGGAAACAAAATAGATAACGTAGGGGCAGTTCATTTCCATGAAATAGACAAATCAACCACTGCTGTGGCCTTCCTAATTCTTTTTCCAACAAAGAAATCACACCATTATTCAATCCAGTGTTCACGGCAGTTCCATGACATCCAATTGCAGAAATGTTTAAGTGTTGGGTGTTGTCATTGAAAAATGCCATTATGCTATCTTTTATACCTTCTTCAGTGTCAGAAACCGGTGTTACATGTCCCTAAAACTTTTGAAAAACATGTAATATTTTTTTTTAAAATAACGTTTTGCTTTTATAGACATTACATTAATATTTTTCTAAATAAGCGTGATTTGTTTATTTTAACTAAGGTCTGTCAATTAAATATTGTTTTTCTTTCATTCCGATGTGTATTATAAGAATAGACTACTGTAAAATTAATATAATGAAAATCGCGAAATTCCCCAAAATCTGTTGTTCTGTTATGGCATCTAAAAATTAGAAATACTTAGAATATGAAAGTTTTCTGTCAAAATATCATATTTTGAATAGTTTATTTACAGAAAATATACATTATTTTAATATACTATAAAAGAAATTAACAAAAAATAGAAATTTAATCACTTTTTCATAAAAATATCCGTTTTGAATCCTTTTGCGGCACTTGAAAATATTTTAGTAGAGCAAAAAAAATTTATATTCTTAATTTTAATTTTAAAAGATAACTTTTAAAAACAAGAGCATATTGAAATTCAGAAAAAAAAAATTTTCGTTCCACCGTGATGTCCGTGTGTCTTTTAATTGCCCCGTCCTTAAGTGTCTTTATGTGTACTATTTTTATGAAATAAAACGCATTATATAATAAGTTTAGAAGGTTTCTTGACTAAAAGGAATGTTTAAATTACATATTTTGCTACTTTTTTGTACTACAAGTGTATTCAATTTCAAAATAATTGCGAAATTGTCAAAAATTTAATAAAAACCAAGAGTTTTCCCTTCTTGCACCAACTCAAAACATACACCGATTACGCTAATATTTAATTTCCGTCTTTATTTTGTTAAAAGGCAACTTATGAAAACTACAGCATATTGAAATTTAAAAAAATAATTTTTTCGTTCCACCCTACTGTACAATCCCCCGGACTATATATTATCCAACCACTGTGATCTGCATTAGCTGATATAACTAGGTATCGATATCCACCACAGAATCTCTATAGGAACTTTCATGATTTTTCCCTGAAGAATGGTATAATATATTATAATATATTCTTAACCACTATTCATGACTTGTATAATCCAATTCCAAGGTGAATCAGGTGGTATTATACGGCAAAGGTGATCCTGCGCCGTAATAATAAAAGTTTCCATGATGTTTCTTAGTGTTTCCATTATTTTGATAACCACCTGTATATATATATATATATATATATATATATATATATATATATATTCGTCGGACTTGACTTCACTCCCATACTATTTAATATAAATCCGAACCTCTTTTGTATCATGATGCAGTCGATGAACCGGTGGTGACGCTTATCCTCTAAATATTTCCATCAAACAGCGTTATGTTGATACCAAGCCATAAAATAGGCCAATTGATGTTCCCAAACATATTTATTAAATTTCTTAACGACTCTCAGCTCCATAACTAAAAGATATATCTTCCCAATCCCCATTAAAATCTGTGCGCCTTCAGCACACGTCCTTTCCATTCCCTAGTTATCCATGGCTCTGAAATAAATCCTTTGTCCCTAAGATTTAATAATTTGCTACCGACGCTCATTACTTATGCGTGATGTAATATCGTACATGTTGTTTTGCTAAACTAAGCATTTTCTTAGCGCCAACTCCTCAAGGCTAATCCGTTTACTTAAAATTCTCGCATGTGGTTCTGCGATTCTTCGGAATTGAATCAAGTCGAACCCATTTATTTTATTTTCACTGCAATGCCTTATGCCGCTTATTTGAACTCCCAGACTTTTAAATTGTTAAACCTATATTTTACTAACTAATATCCCGTTTTAAGGTCGCGCGATCGCCCCCCCCCCATATTTTAGCCTCACACACACACACACACACACACACATATATATATATATATATATATATATATTGAAGGGATGGGAATTTGTTTGAGCTAATAAAATATGTTGAACTAATTTTTTTTAATTCGCTGAAATAAATTCTCATCCCTTCAATATGTCCTACACAAAATTTCATAACTTTCTGAACAATAGTTTCGACTGTAGACAACTTTAAAATAGGAAAGTTTAATTATAGACACCCTGTAAATAAATATATATATATATATATATATATATATATATATGTGTGTGTGTGTGTGTGTATATATATATATAATGAGAGCGATAGAGAGTTAATTTTTAAATAAGTATTATACTCTCCGTGTTTCAAAGTATGTTACTGTGAAAAGAAAAAAAATAGTAAAGTAAAAAAAGGGTATCATAGCATCATTTTAGCTTTTTAATACCTGTTCAAATCAACTTTATGATATATTAATTCTAAAATTCCTTCCTTTCTATTGTAACCTAAAATACTGACCATCGTGACAGTAGAAGAGGAGATGAGTTGAAAATATTTGGTTTTTACCTCCACTCCTTCAAGCAAGTAATGAACTACAATAAAAAGTGGAAGAAAAGCTTGTATTTTTAATTATTGCAGGAGACAGGTCTCAGAATATAACAGTTTCTCTTTCCAAAAATCCAGTTACAATCGCATGTCAAAAATTTCTTTTTTGTAATGAGATTGAAACCCTGTACTTTAAATTCTTCTCGGTTTATAATTCTGTCAAATATCACTGAACTTTAACCTATTTTAAAGAATGTCTATTTTTACTGTTGTAGGCTCGTATATTTTTTGTAACAAGGAAATTTTGGGTCATTTAAATAAAAATTTTTGATTGACTTTTCTTTTCCTTTCTTGCTTTTTATTTTAGGGAGTGTGTGTCAAAATAAATAAAAAAACGTTTAAAGTTCAAGTGAGCCAATTTTATCCTGCCATTTGACCAATTTTTATTTAAAGGGGCAAGTTCAAAGAGATTAGCCTTAGTAAATTCTTTCGTGTTGAATTTCCATGTTAGTAGATATATCTTATGCAGTTAGTTATTCTGACATCTTATTTGAATCTCTTCACTACTCAGACAGGAAAGGTTATGGCACTGTAAATGTTTTAAAAGAAATAGGAATATATTATTTCAAAGTGATCTCAATATATGGAGCCAGGAACAGAACATTTTAATAAAGTCTGCAATAATCCTATTTAAATTTTTCGCTGCTGTATACATTTGTCTGTATGTATGTTTAAGAAGTTATACATTCGGTACTAAGTCAACTAAAAAGTAGACTAGAGAATTTTTTCTGATGTTTGAATTATAAATATGTCTAGAAATCTTTCTAATACCAAGCACTTTCCTTTTCTGAGATTTTATCATATACAATTACCACTCTGTATTTCAAAATTATACTTTTCATCTTCGGAAAATGAATAGCATATTATTCAGAGTTTGTACAACAGTGTATTTTCAGAGATATTAAAAATAATATTTTCAAAAAAGGCATTACTTACCTCATCCATAACAAAAAAGATCAGTTTTTATTTTTACTTTCATTTTATCCTGTATTATATCATGCATTTCATAAAATACCATTATCATGTATTATCTTATATAGTTCATATAGATTCCGAAATATGGAATCTTTCATACAGCGATTGTAGAAAACATATTTAATAGTACTGGAAATACTGTTATTATAACATACGTCCCTCCCCCCCCCCAAAAAAAAAAAAATTAAATAAATAAATAAATAAATCTCTCATTATTGCCTATTAGACTTCAGCTTTCCCTGTAGTACGATGCCTTAAACCAGTGGTTCCCAACCTTTTTCAGCTGGCGACCCACCTTTCCTTATCGGAATATCTCCACGGTCCATCGGTCCATGGTGGAGTAAAAAACCTTATTTGTATCGTATCCCTTCCTTATGTATATATAATTTACCATCAATTATTGCATATACACTGCTGACCACCCAAATTGCAACACCTAGAAAGACAAGAGATATCACAACAAAATTTATTTTGTAGATAACATGTTGACCAAGTATCAAATAATTAAATTTATAGACTTCTGTGAAGTGTGGTTCCTGCCAAAATCAGTAGCCAGAGTAGCCGCCATTGTTGGAGATCACCGCTGCCACACGCCTCGGCATTGATTCAAAGAGACTTTGGATGCGTTCTTGGGGTACAGCAGACCAAGCAGATTCCACACGTTGCCAAAGTTGATCTGCTGTGGCAGCTGGGGATGGAATCTGGGTCAATCGTAGAGCAACCATGGACCACATGTTTTCTATCGGTGAAAGATCCGGAGAGCGAGGCGGCCAGGGAAACAATTCAATCTGGCGATTGACGAAGAACCGTTGGACAATGCGTGCCACGTGTGGTCGCGCATTATCCTGTTGAAATATGGCTGTGGGCAAGCCCTGAAGGTAAGGAAGGACAAGTGGCTCCAACACCTCGGAGATGTAGCGCTGGCTGTTTAAAGTACCGGCAATGCGTACTAGAGGTGTGCGAGAGTGATATCCAATACCGCCCCATACCATAATACCAGGTGCAGGACCAGTGTGGCGGTGCATAACGCAGCTGTTCAGCATCCTCTCTTCACGGTGTCTCCAGACTCGAATGCGACCATCGTGGTGTTGAAGACAGAAGCGTGACTCGTCAGTAAAGACAATTTCATTCCATTCTGCCGTCCACATCCTTCTGTCATCGCACCATTGGCGGCGGAGACGTCTGTGGTTCTGCGTCAAGGGTAGTCAAATCAATGGACGTCTTGCGGACAGACCACTCTGCTGTAAACGGCGTCGAATGGTACGCGCAGACACTGGATGATGCGTTACAGACTGCATGTGCTGTGCTATGGTTCGTGATGTGACTGAGCGATCCGTCACTGCCATGCGCACAATTTGCCTGTCATCACATGAAGTGGTGCGCTGAGGTGGATGCGATCGAACACGCCGGTCCGTCGTACCCTCCTGCATCCAACGATCACATATCCTCATTACAGTTGTTTGGTTTCGTCCAACACGACTACCGATTTCCCTGAAAGATAATCCACAATCTCGGTAGGCCACTATCCTTCCTCTGTCGAACTCGGATACTTGATCAAAAGATGATAACTGTTTTTGACGAGGCATAATTGATCGTTTTTTTTTAAAAAAACCACAAGAAAAACACAATTGCCGAACTTGAAATCGTCGAAATCTTCAAGCCTTAAATAGCGCTTTGAAGTGGCTCCACAGGCGCGCGTGATGTGCGTCTGCGCTGAAATTCTAATCATTTGCATATCTCACCTCCGCTAATGCATGTTGTAAATTTCATGTTATTTGCATGTTTCCTTCAGGGTGTTGCATTTACAGTGGCCAGCAGTGTGTGTATATATATATATATATATATATATATATATATATCTGCTTTTTTCCAGATACAGATTGATTATTGATAAACAATTTGTGTTCTGATTTGAAAATGGTTGACAAAATATAAGCACTTTGTAGCGAAACAGTTATTTATTTAAAAATAGATATATGTTTGCAATACATGCAACAAGTGGTTTCATACTCACTAACAAGTGTTGCTAGGTGAAGATAAAAACTACAATTATAAAAGTACACAAATACCATTTTAATTGTTCAGGCAAAAAATTTCATATAGCTTTGATATATGTATAATGTTTCGATTTTTCTAAGTATGTTTCGATTTTTCTTATCTTTTCTGATGGTTTATTCGATGGTTTCTGATAGTTTTAGGATTGAGTCGCTACCCACCTGTAACCCTTCCGCGACCCACCGGTTGGGAACCGCTGCCTTAAACAATTAATATAATGATTTTGATAACTGCAACTGATATCATGTTCTTGTAATTCTTCTGAAGAGAATGTTGTTAAAAGTTCTGGAATTCTTATTGCAGAACGTTTTCATAATAAAATTGCATATCCTTGCTCTTTCCCATAGTCTACATCGTTATCAAATTTTTAGCGATAATTTTGCAGTGAAAAAAACTTTATTTATAGTTATCTAAAACAGAGATAATTATTCTACACTAAAGCATTCCATCCACTAAAAGTTTTAGATTTCACAGAAAATAGTATTTTGTTTAAACCTTAATTTACTGTTGTGCATAAGAAAACTAACTAGTCTTTAGGACATGTTTATTTTCTTAGGGTACAACTGTAAGAGAACTTCTGAGACTGAACTTCACACATTCTTCATTCACTGAAAAGGACTTTTTACAGAACAGGAAATGAACCCACTATTTTCTAATTTTTTCACAACTGAACTACCTTACCATGTCGATTATAATTCTTACAAACTTACAAATCGTTAACAAAAACGATTCGTTCGTTCACCCGTATTTTCACGCACGGAAGTGTAAAGAATGTTATATGCTAATATGTATAGCCTTAGTAAGCACTGACGTTTTGAAATCTCATCTACACAAACGCTGTCAAAATACGGCCAAGTCAGCCATTGGGTTTCGATAACCAGGGCTGATATTCTGACTTGGTGAACTCTTCATTAGTTTACCAGTATTTTTTAAGCATTGAATAATTCAAAAATTCGTCTATGAATGACGAAATTCGTTAACTAATTAGCATATTTTAATCATGAATGTTTTAGAGTTGCGTCTATATATAACGCTGTCAAACTATGAACAGGTTAGGAATTTAATACACGATTTTTGACATACCGATACAATATTTTAACTTTTAATTTACCATTTCATGTCTTTGACCAGCTTAACCGCCTTATTAGTTCCTCTTTAATTCGAATTAAGCATAGTTGTTTTATAAAGAATCATTATTGGTAAGTATAAGTTAAGTCATAAAATAAAATATATGAAGAATTTTGTACATACATCCTTTTTTAACCCATACATTTCACGTAAACTTTCACCACTTTTTTTTAATGCTTTTTAGTACTATCCACCTGTCTGGACCTGTTTCTTAAAACATAAAGAAATTTTTTTTTTCTTTTTCAAATCAATGAACTGAATTTTCCCACGTTGAGCTGAAATGTGCCCTGACGGAAATTAAGGATCCATTTAAAATTTTCCTCGTAACATTTGTTCGTCTAAATATAACGCTGTCATTAGCTTTTTCTGTTCTTTCACGACTTTTTCGCGTGTTTTTTAGCGTTTGCTTGCAAGCTGCCGGAAGCACATCATAGTCTTACCCGAGTTAATTATTTTATTCGAGAAAGCTTAAAAATGCAGATTAGAGTAGGTGGTATATTAATGTATCGCGAACTTTTAAGCGGGTTATCAATCATGATTCTAAATTCAATCCCAGCCGACAGATGGCTGTTTCCCGTTGAACTTACTGCAACCTTTTGGCTGGATGAGATGATATACTTCCTTCATTCACCTTTGTAACAAATTACAATTATTCAGTGAGTTCTGAAGAAGTAGGTTATTAATTAATTATTTTAATTGCTTTTTTATCGACCCGAAAGAAAAACAGATTGAATGCTTTATAAATATTTTACCAGCTTATCTTGTAAAAACATAATCTATATATACAAAACAGTTCCGTGACTGACTGACTGACTGACTGACAGATAACGTACAGGCCAAACCGCTAGACCTAAAGGGTTGAAATTTTGCATGGCGAGTTTTATTATAATGTAGGGGTGCACTGAGAAAGAGCTTAGAAAAATTCCTTGTAGATTTTTTGAAACTAAATTTTCAAGCTGTTTATGTAATTTATTTTAAAGTTTGCATTTAAAATAATAATCTGAGGGTTATAAAATTTATATCACGAGATATATCACAATTCCTTTAAAATGAAATCTTTTTCGAATCTTTACCTCCATTTTAAGTTTTTTGGTGAATTTTTAAAGATTAATTCTTAGAATTTATTTTATTAAATGATGATCACGAGATTTTTTCTCTTTTTGTGATACTTTAAATTAATTTTGCGTCACATGCGTAACAACGAAATAAACTGACAAAAATATTAAAATACAGTAAAAGATCAAATTTAACCACTAGACTAATTGAGATGGAAGTTTTTTAAGAATTTAATTCAAATTAGTATGTTTTATAGATATAAAATTAAACCTATATATAAAAAAGTTCCGTACAATTTCTCCTCAAAGTATGCCTCCCCATGACGATAAATAAGTCTCAAGGACAAAATTTAAAATATGCTGGCGTAGATTTAAGAGAAAATTGTTTCTCCCACGGTCAGTTTTACGTAGCTTGCTCACGCGTAAGTTCGCGGATGAACCTGGTAATATTAATTCCGCCCAATGAAGAAACAAAAAATATTGTTTATAAGGAAATCTTCTGAATAGCAATTTCATTATTTTTACATTGCAATTATCCTAAAATGTACTCCGTAGAGATGCCCGGGTATTCAGCTAGTATATTATACATCATCCATTCACTATAAACCACATAAATTTGTTTTCAACGCGTTTCAGACACTTTTTCCAGATCTTTCGCTCCTCTACACCGCGACTTTGCGAACTATTTTATTACGGCAAACCATATTGGCGACAGCACAGTAACGGTCAAGCCATAGCTGGGATTCAAACCCGTACCCAATCTGTGAAATATCGGACGCTAACTAATAATGCATGATGTGGGCAGGGTTTCTAAATGTTTTCAAGAAGTGAGTTCAAACCATATTACGATGTATCTGTGACTATTTATTTATAATGAAATATCAAAGGCATTGTGAATAATGCTATCCATGCAATGATAACCTCTTATGTACTTGCAATTGCTGCAAAGCAGTAATAAACCTTCTTATATGTAAAGCATTCAAGTATGCATTTTCTTGGTGTTTAAAAGCAATTCAAAATGGATTATCCTAAACATTACACAGTCTGCCGAGAGTGGGGCTCAAACCTTTTGCTTCTGAATTCAGAGCTGGAATTTTTACCACTCAGTCCTCTTGACGAGGTGACGAACTCTCACACGGTGACTCACATTTTGTCCTTCAATCGTTTTGCAACCAAGTCAGAAGAGGTTGACTTTTTTCATCAACTACGCAGGGTATTGTGGTTGCACGTATTTGTATATTTTTATATGGTCCAAAAATGCTACCTTTTTATCCTCTATGAATAGTCGTCATATGCATCTCTGATCATATACATCATTCTTATCACCGTTCTTTTCGACGATCAGGAACATTTGTTACGTCCTTCTGCCAGAAGTGGGGATCCAGCAACGCGTCTTAAAGTCAAAACCACAGTGAGTGATCATCCGACGAAAAGCAATCACATATTGTGAATACCATTCTTTACCATTTGTATTAAGAAATGTTTGCATATTCACGACAAAAACAAATAAACTCTTAAAATGAAAGTCTCTATAGATTCTCTTGAAATGAAACTCTTTCGTGTGTAAAGAAGTAGGTTTAACTTCAAACTGACTTAAATGTCGTCTCTTAAAAAAAGTCATAAATGTGACACTTGCTTATAAATCATAAACCATGATTTTTAAGGCTTAGTTTGTGAATTGTTGCTTAAAAATACCTTTCGGGCCTTCCTTCAACAATTTTAGCATTTATTAAATATATTTAATGGAGAAAAGATTTAAAAATAAAAATTACTTGTAGACAATTCGAGGACGTGAACAACGTAGAATTTAAAAGCATTTAATTCAGAGTACGATATCCTTTATAGAAGTTTATAATCAAGTACCAAATACTATCGTACAGCTTTTAATATAAGCCAAAATAAACTAAGGCGGGAAAGATGTAAAAAATTCTTTATTTAGGGTGATAAATTTCCTACTGGCTGCTATTCTTGTGGATGGAGGTAATATAAACACTAGATGTAAAAAAATCCATCATAATTTACACATCATAGCATTTTCTTCTGTTTGAAGTCTCTTATTTTAAGGAATTTCAATCGGCCTTACTTAACACACTCATCTAGCTATCGTAGAATCACCTAGATTTAAAGGTGAAACTTTTGATATTCTAATATACAACTTTTAACTACAGCCCTTTTTCAATTACGATCTACTCAAGATGTTTTCAAATCTCCCACAAACATAGATTTTAAGAGAATGAACATATAAGAGCGATGACCCAAATCTTAACTTTGATAAACATCCATTCAAAGAATTTTAAATTTCTTGCATAATTTTAAAACATTTTATTCCCTCCCCGCAAAAAAAATTCAAATGAGAAAGATTTCAAAACTGGAACGGGCAGTAAATTTCATAAGTGTAAGAAACGAGTGAAATCATGGTATCATCAAAACTAGTTAAGAATAACAGTACATTCATGAATAACAGCCTGCCTTTTTGAATCATCTAGGTTTGGATCCAGGAGAAGAGAATAAAATGAAGACGTCATTCTTACAGTGAAAAGATATTCCCTTCATTGTGTGGATTTTAAATGAAAATCCTTAATTAACGCTGGTGATAAAAATACCACGGCTTTATCTGAAATGAAATGTTTGTCTTTATATTACCAATTTTTATGTCAGTTTAGCTTCGCTCAATTTATATATGACAAGAAACTAGATACCCTTTTATCTCATAATTAAAGTGTTCTTCCATTAACTTGGCAATTAGACAAAACTACCCTTTTTATGAGAATGGAAGAAAAAAAATCTGGATGTATTACTACCTGGAAAGTTTTGTCGCAACTTATGGTTATCACAAACGTGATGCATAAATTACTCGCCCGAGGTTAAAACAAAACTTAAGGGGGCACAGTACCTTTAACCTTGTCGAAATTACTGAAAACATAGTCATGTTCAAACTAGTCAAACTTTAATAAAATTACAAAAAGGAATGTCGTTTTCAATTTGTATTTGATTAACACATTTTGAATTATATACTCTGCAAAAATGAAAGATTTTCTTTGTAAATTAATAGTTTTATTACATGTTTAGAAAATGAATATGAGTCTAAGATATGAAATGCCTTAAATCACTGCACGCACCATAAAACTTAAAAATATACACACAGGAATAAAATGGTCATTGTAATATATTTACAATATCAAAATAACGGTAAAAAGTATTGATTAAATTTTAAATACTCATAAATTGTAAAAATTTCACAATAGAAAAAAAAATCTTTACAAGTTATTTCCTTGAAAAACAAATCAATGTTTTTTAAATTCTAATTTTTTTGTTTTAAGTTATAGATTGCTACAACATATACATATGGTTAAATTTTTATCAATATTGCACTAATAGTTTGGTAGTAACAGTGCGTACAATGTTAAAAAATTTGCTGTTTTGAGAAAACTCAATTTAAAGTTTCACTATCATTTTTACTTTTTATTTATTGGACTGAAATAGCTCAAAAGGCTTTCGATGTATAAACAGAACCTTCTTTTACAAGATTATTTTCATTTACTTTCTTTTCCTTCATCCTATTAGCTAATCGAGCCTCTAATGTCACTCCTATTTACCACCCTTATTTACCACCCCTAAGAAGGTCCTGTGCCCCCGTAACATTTTATTTAAATGACGCGTACCGAAAGAAACATATTAATAGATTACGGCAGATCTAACAAAATAATCTTGCACAATTTTATAAGTTCATAGACTTTCTTCTAATCCATATAAGGAAATAAATTAATTATCGCTGCTTCACCTAAATTTTCCATCTCTCAAGTTTTCGACTGTGAGCGCTAGATTCATCACGAAAAGTAGGAGAAAAAATACGAAGTAGGGTAGTATGATGTACAAATAATGATGTCTTTGGTTCCATTTTCCCTACATTTCTCCTTCTACTGATCTATTTTACTTACTTAAATTCAATAATCATAATTAATACACTATGTAATTTAATTTTAAACTTAAGATGTATCGGTGAAACGAGAAAAGTTCATCAGTCCATAGGAAAAAAGATTTTATAACTGCGTTTTTACCATTGTAATGGAAATTTTAATAGGATGTACAAAGCATGAAGGTTTGTAGGATATGTAAAGCATTTGGGTGGGATATATATAAAGATGATTTCGGAAGGAAAATAAATTTATCTCTGTATAGCACTGAAACCCTTAGGTTGTTTGTCTGTAATTCAGTACAACAAAATCAAAGCATAACAGAGCCATATTGAAAAGAAAAAGGTGAAGCTGAAATGCGTAGAAACAGTATGAATCAAGTGTGGTTAAATTCGGGACAGGAGCGATGGAGTTAAAAACAGTTTTGTTTATATTTCATATTGTATTCATAATTAAGTTTAACAGAAAGATTTTAAATTTCATTGCAGCCATCTGTTCGTGCAAAATGAAATCTGTTATTTAAAGCTCTAACTCAGACGAGAATCTATACTTGGGGAAATAAAAAGAAAATGTTCGCATATTTTGGTAAAATCGTAATTTAACCAAAAATATTGTCATTAAAAAAAATTGTGTCTTTAGCACAGAGAAGTTAATACTCAAAATAATGGGCAATAATTATTTCGAATTTATGAATTATTTACAAAGTGACTACATAAAAATTTTAACTAAATTAGCTCTAAATTCTCTATTATTATGATGCAATATTGATATCAGCTTTGATTCTGTTGAGTTTAAGCGAGTGGCCCTATTTTTCAACGCGGAAGAATATACAGTTACTTATAATAGGGCTGTCCGTCTCGCCACCACCTTACTTCAGAGTTGCGTAAAGAATGTGTTGTTGTGTGCGTACATTGAGAGCTGTGTGCATTTCATCTTTTAGCATTTTGTATATTTAATAAATGTAATTAATCAAGATTCATGGACTCATCTTTCATGTGTTTGACACCAGGAACAATAGATTAACAACAGATTCTTTATAATCTGTGAGTAGTGTGTAATAAAATGGGCCATGGATAAGCAAGTACACATGTAAATATATAACAAATTCCTGCAAAAAAAGTTACTTCGATTAATCTTAATAAAACATTAAATACCCGTATGGATAATAAAGTAAAAATGAATCCGTTGATTATTCTAAATAATAAACACGTTTATCATTTTGCATTCGTTAATTTTGTGACTTCGCAAGCTTCCATCAACCCTTTGCTCTTCCACCAAAGTAGATTTTAAGTTTATCTTTCTCATTTTTGCATCCGTTATATATAAAGTTATTTATAGGGCCTAAACTTTTGTACTCTGTCAATAAATAATAAATACGTTTATCATTTTGAATTCTATTTGTGACTTCGCAAGCTTCCATCAACCCTTTGCTCTTCCACCAAAGTAGATTTTAAGATTATCTTTCTCATTTTTGCATCCGTTATATATAAAATTATTTATAGGGCCTAAACTTTTGTACTCTGTCAATGAATAGGGAATTATGCTCATGAATATTTAACTATTACAAAATGAGGGCAATAAGAAAATTTTTAAAGCTGGAACGGGAAGGGGACTAACCTCTTTGAGGCACGCTGTACGCAGATAGTCTGGAGCAAACAATAATTCATGGGAATAAGAAACGAAAAGAAACAATCAGAGTAAAACGGTAACTATACAACAGATAGATAAAATGACGTATAATAATTACTGATAAATACGCAACACATGTTCAAATGAATTCCACAAAATTAATTAATAGGTATTAACTTCTTTCAAAAAAGTTACAGACATTGAAATTAATTCATCATTCTAACTGTTAAAAAGCCAACGCAATGACTGAAGTGTGTAATTAGATTCTGAGCGATCATGTTAGGTTGCAGATTTGCTGGTCATTTTAACGTGAACCTTTCACATGATATATTTATTTACTATGATTTCAGTTTCCTTCACCCATTGATGAAATCCAGATATACTTGGTCTTTCCTTCTTTTTCTTGTTTACCTCCATGTTCGGAGATCGATAGGAGCAAATTAATTGAACATGCTAATGATTTAAGGGTGAACAACATATATGTCACGATTTTCTGTTCAGATGACGTTCAGACCTTAATAAATCCTTGTAAATGATGAGCATGCTGAATTAATTTTGCATGCTACGCTTATAAGATAAATTAATTTCATAATATCCAAAAGTTATTGATTGCATTTCATAATGGTACTGAAGTCTCATTTTAAATACTGTCAGTTAATTACTCACAAAGTTTTTAATTTAATGTCATTTGAGTACAATGCCTTATTTCTCTTCATGGGCAAACTTCATATAGGTTGTAAAGCTGTGTGGAATTACAGAAAAATATGCTTAAACCACATATAAGTTTAAAGGGAAAATTTTTATGGTTAAAAGTTAGTGTTTTCTGTACAGTATTTTTGGAAATTTTCTAAATATAGATGACTGAAAATTTTGCCGTAAAATTTTTACTGTACAATACGTTCGTTTAATTTGTTTAGCGAGTTTAGCAATGTAGAATTTATAATTAAGTAATCTACTTCTAAAACATATATATCCGATATATTTGAGATTGGTACTGAAAATATTCCAATTTTTCTCTTTTGACCAGTAAGAAATCGCATACAATGGCTGAAGAACATTTCTTTTAGCAAACACACGTCTAAATATTTACATGACAAATACATGTTTTGAACAAATACATGTCTAAATGTTCAAAATTGTCGATAAACTAGTATTCTATAATTTGCTACCTATAAATATTCAATTGTTGTAAATAAGAAATAAATAAATAATTATAAAACTATTTAATTACCTAAATCACAGCAAAGCTTAGATAAATTTTCCCAAGTCATCGAGTACCGTACACGTATACTATAACAAGTAAATTATCTCTTTATTCATATTTTGATTTCTAAATTTAACCCTATTCATACCTTTGATTTATTAATTAATTTTGAAATTTTTAGGAGATATAGATTGCATATGTTTGTGAATTTGCAAGTGTGTGTATTTAATTGTGAATGACTTTTAAAAAAATTCATATTTGATTACGTTTAACAATTTAACCCTAGAACATCTAAGTCAGTCATAATGAGTAAATTTAACATCAATAGAAATATGTATACATTGAGTGTCGATAGTTTTTAGGGTTAATGAAACATTTCAGGATAATTCCAGTCCAGGATTAGTACCACAAGCAATTTTACTCGTCTCCGTAACAACGTCGTTAGAAAATAATATTTTCATTTACCAGTTGTATTTCATAGGTTCATTTACACTCATGTCCATAAATTAAGGATAATGCCAGCTCCGGCAAATAAAGGTTCAGAAACAAAACAAACTAGACTTATTCACAAAACCCATTTATTAAACAAAAGATAAAGAACAAAAAAGATTATGTATGTATGATACCATTCATAAAAACTACGATTTTTGCTCCCTGGAGCAATTGTAAAAAATATCTCCTTTACAAAAACTTAATATTACATGGTTGGTATGACGGTTAATACATTTTATGTCTCCCATACAATGAAATACAGTCCGTACAACGCCTAGGCATGCTGAGTATCAAATTATCGAGCTGATCTTGGGGGAGATTACTCCACTCAGCAAACAATGATCTCCCAAGTTCCAGTACACATGTAGGAGGTGGTTGACGTGCTGCAACTCGTCGGCCAAGCATGTCCCACACATGCTCTATTGGATTCAAGTCAGGGGAGAATGCTGGCCATTCCATACGGGTGATATCCTCAGATTGAAGACATTCGTTCACGATGTTTGCTCGGTGAGGACGGGCGTTGTAATCCATAAACACAAATCCTGCGCCCATGGCACCCCTAAAAAACGTACATGTTGTTCCAGAACGATGTCCCGATAAATGTGGCCGTTCATGGTTCCGATTTGAACATGCAGATCTGTTTTGGATCCCTGTATAATTCCACCCCAAACGAGCAATCCTGCACCACCGTAACGGTGTCGTTCAATGATGTTGTCTTGGTGGTAACGGATACCTGGCGTTCTCTATACAAAAGTCCGACGTGAATCAGACTGCAAGCTAAACCTGGACTCGTCGGAAAACGTCACACAAGCCCACTGTAACGATGTCGACATTGCATGTACTCTACTCCAGGCTAATCGCTGCCGACAGTGAAATGCAGTGAGCGGAACACATCTGACAGGCCTGCGAGCATATAGACCAATATTTCCCAAACGTCTGTACACGGTTTGCTGTGAAACTGTGGTACCCGTGGCTGCAGATAGCTGACGAGACAGGTCGGATGCTGTGGTCCGTCTGCTTCTTTTGGCAGTTACTGCCAAATACCGATCTTCATTCGGCGTTGTAACTCGGGGACGACCTGTACTGTAACGTCTACTGACATTTCCATCATCTTGGAATCGTTGCCAAAGCCTAAAGATGACACTTTGGGCTATTCCAAGTTCCTAGGATACTTCCATCTGAGTACGCCCACATTCCAGGCGGCCGATAATTCTACCAAGTAAAAAATCCTCCACATGCGTCCTCTGTGTCATAACTATTCGGTGATGGCACTGAGCGGCTTACAGAACGCTTATGAACAATTTTACTTCTTTGTCACCATTCCTTATATACCCCTCTCTTACACTCTCGTCACTGTGAAGTACTATAGGCGTCATCTGATGGCTTCCTGTAATTTGCATATTAATCTTGATGATGTGTGTGATAATTCTACAGGTGAAATTTTTTTTTAGAGTTCGATTTCCGCGTGATTCTGAATTATCCTTAATTATGGACATGAGTGTATATAAGAATGTATACTATTTACTTCTTTGCACAGATTAGAATAAATACTTATTGTACTTTTCAAAAGGCTAATATATACTCTAGGTATTCCAGGATATTTTTTGTCTTTTAAATGAAACTTATTTCATACATCTAGGCTTTTTTACATTAATAATATATGAACAATATAAAAGATAAATGTTGATAAACGTCTTCCACAGAAAGATCGTTTATGGCATACCAACGATTCCCTGAGGCAGTTCGGAATAAGTGATGATGAACCCCTTGACAGTGTTATTCGTTGATGGATTTTCCTATCATCTTCAAAGTCTTCTGTCATGATTCGAATGGCATTCCATCGCTTACTATTATCACTTTGTGACATAGAAACTTTTCCATTGAGCTGAAATTGTTATGAATTTTGCAATCTTCCAATTAATCCTTAGGCTTCATACAATTGTAAAACATTCTAACGCAGGGAGCAAACACAAAGTTTCCTTTGCAACTGTAGAGTTAAGTTCGAGTGCTATTATTTAACATATCAGAATCGTAATCTTTTGTATAATAACTGAGTTTTCATATTGTAAGAAGTTTCTGACGGAATTAAACCATCTCATAGAATTCAGCCGTAAACTAACAATTTGAGGATGCAATTTTAATTTGTATAAAACTTTTTATAAAAGATGATTGAGAGAAAAGAAAAAACTTTTCATATCCTTGTAAATAATTATATCAATGCATATTGGGAGTTTTAAGTTTCGTGGCCTACAGGTAATTCAATCTCAGGAAATAATTTTCCCCGAGATATTAGAGAAATCATTTCTTCGTGATTTCTTCATAATTTTAATTTATATCTTTCTGATAGACAGCTCCTTATTGTGCTACCTTTATCCGTTATTAATGTAAATAACTCAGAAATTGCCATGTAGAGCACGAAAATAGATAGCACGAAAAGTGAAATGCCTTGATTTTCCTACTGGCATGATACAGATGCTCCCAATTAACACAATGGAGAAATCGAGCCGAACAAAAAGAGTCCAAACTAATTACTTTCAGGTCGAGCACATGTTTAAATCCTCTTGCAACTAGTAAGCACTCTCTGAGGCTGAACTGTGATCCCAAGAACTGATTTTCCACACCAAATTAGCTACAGTTGGGGGAGAATTATGCTAATGGCTATGAGGTGAACAACTTTCGAATCACGATATGAATTAGGAGGTGTTTAAACATTGATCTCCGATAAGAGAAATCGCTTCCTAGGAGATCGATTTCATGTTGAATTGGATAACATATCGTAAAATATTACTTATTTGGTCAAAACCTTGGATATCATCAGCATCTCGCTTGAATTTTGGAATCGTGGCAGATGAACAGATATTTCAGTTTCACGACTTCAGTATCTATCTGAAATCGTATATATCTTTTATTTGTTAAAGTATATAAATACTATAAATTTGGTAAAAACACAGACTTTCGTTGTGCGACTATATATAGGCAGTATAAGAAAATATAAATCGAAAATTATATTTATTTAATAGTAGAAATAAATGCATATATATATATATATATATATATATATGTGTGTGTGTGTGTGTGTGTCGCCACAACCTGATATATATACCGGGTGAGTCATAAATTCGTAATAAAAGAAGTAATGCTCGGAAAAAATTTCTCTTTGTGCCAATAGGAGCAGTGGGACATTGGGTTTTTTTTCCATGTAAAAATTTTTTTTAACAAAAGCAACCGAAAGGGGACGCTCACACGTCATACTGAGACATTTTATGCAAATCAGGCAAACACAAACAGAAAATCAAACAGATCACATTAACATGAGACTGTGCATTTATTTAAAAGTAACAGATGTTCAACATTACCACCCGCACAAGGTAATAGGCAAGTGAGGTGCGTCACTGCGCCCATTACAGCGGAGTGTAGCATGTCGCCATCGATGGCAGCGACTGTCTGTCGAATGACATTTTTGAGTTCCACCAAAGTGGTTGGGGAGCCCCGGTACACACAAGACCTTAATTATCCCCACAACCAAAAATTTGCCGGGGTCAAGTCTGGTGACCATGAGGGCCACTGAACCTTACAACCGCGACTTATCATTCGATCTTCAGTGAAAGATTCCAACAGGAGCGTCTTCACATCACGTGAAATGTGGGGCGGGGCACCATCCTGCATGAATGTGACAACAGGTAACGCATATCTTTCCTGCAATTCAGGCTTAACGTGGTCGTGCAAAAGCGTAAGATGCCATGCTGCAGTGACTATCAGGCTTTCCTGCTGGGTAGAGGACAAGGCTCTTCAAAAAAGAAAGGGCTCAGAATAAAAGACGCGGTGAAACCACACCAAACAGTCACATGAGGAGAATGCAGTGGCTGTATCAGGTACTCACGAGGGTTTGACGTTTCCCAGATACGACTGTTTTGCGTATTAACGTCACCATGCAGTGAAAAGTGGGCTTCATCCGTCCACATGACATTCAGCAACCATTGTGGGTTACGTTCCAGTTGTGCCAGAGCCCTTGTAGCAAAGTTTTGTCTTGAGTCTGTATCTGCCAGTAATAACTGGTGAAGTGCCTGGATTTTGTGAGGATACAGATTAAGTTTTCGTGCAGAATACGTCGAATCGACGGTTCCGGAATCCCCGTTCTTCTCCCAGATTCACGAGCACTGCTACTCCCCGTTGATGTCTCGGGTGCCAAATCTTCCATGACACTTTGTACAACATGGACGCGGTCCGCATTCAAGTATGGTCTGTCACTTCATGGAAGATCCTCCAAACTTCCCATTTTCTCAAAACGTCGTACTAAATTCAGTATCCCATTCAATGAAATAGGGTTTTTTTTTGCGCTTTCAGTCCTTTCTCCGAGCGAAACTTTCGCAATGCAACAGTTGTGGATTCACCATTCTTGTAGAAAAGTTTAACCACCAACGCTTGATCTGGTAGAAAGCATGCTACCGGCTTCGAATGACTTATCCATATTCAGCCAGGTGTTTTATTGATAGCCTGATTTGCATAAAATGTCTCAGTATGAAGTGTGAGCGCCCTCTCTCGGTTAGTTTTAGAAACTTTTTTTTTACATGGAAAAAATTATCCAATGTCCCTCTGATCCTATTGGTGCAAATAGAAATTTTTTCCGAGCATTACTTCTTTTATTACTTTGCGCGAATTTATGACGCACCCAGTATATATATATATATATATATATATGCTTATTTATTTATTTATTTATAAAACAAGGAAAATAGAATGTTTAAAAATTTTTAATTTTTCAATGAAGAAGTGATAACGTTTATAATCCCTTTGACCTTCGTAGGATTTTCACTAACAAATTCAAAATGTTTATTTTAATATTAAATGTAATATAAATAAGAAATTTTTATATGAAATTCAGGAAATTCTTATGTAAGTAAAGAATGTAATAGACAAAGAGTTCCAGCAGTTTGGCGTATTTTATCTTTATGGCATAAATGATATAAATTGTATTAATGGGAAGAATATAAATGGGAAGGTTAATTTATTTGTTGCGATAAAATTCGATGAAATTTCTAATCTTTTAACTTAACAAGTGATTAAAAAATACTGATTTGCCTCTGTGACTGAATTTGCAAGGATTTTTCTGTATTCTTTTACGCTTAATTATTGTATGTTTTAGACCAAAAGCTAAAGGAAAATAGAGAAAGTTTATAATTTTCTTTATTAACTAGCGAAATATCTTCAAAATGCAAAATATTTCACTCAGAACATTAATTGAAATTGATTGAAAAAACGTCAAAATTCCATCATGAATATTATTTACAAATGTTGAGCAACGTTTCTAATATTGTCTTAAGGGCATTGTAAAGTATAACACCATAAAAATATTGGTTTTAACTTTATCAATTATATTATCTTTTGTGTAGTTCCTGTTTATTCATTGTGAATGCTACAACTTAGAGCCACTAGTTTGGATATTATCATCCATACAAAGTAGAATTTGATCTTTGCTATTCCCAATCATTATTAAAAGCGAACAATATTTCTTATACTGATATAAAAATAATATAATGCGTATTTCATTTAAACATTGTCACGAATTTAATCAAAGTAAATATTGTTTTCAGAGTATTTATGTTAATTCCTTGAATTCTTCAAAACTCTTAACTGGAGTCCTTATGTCGAATATTACCATCATAATAATGTAGTATCTGATTTTTACATCACTGAAATCATAAACGAGATATAAAATCTCTTCTAATCAAACATCCTACCTTTTTTTCTGTTTTCTAATGTAACCTTTCTTGATAGAGAGAACTAAGCTAATTATACGCTGCGAGAAAGGTATAACTGCATTATGTACTCCGCCTGTATTTCTTTCGTTATATTAACATCTTTTCTAAAATTTTTTAATCAACTTACTAATGATTTTCTTTTCTCATCAAAGGGAATGGAAATACAGAGGAGAGGAGAAAAAGAAGTCTGAGAACAGTTTGATAATATGGCTTCCTCTATGTTCTTAAATCATGTCTTAGCAAAGGGAGCTTCTAAGTTCTCCCTTTACTGTGTTCTTTAATGAACGTAGCAAAGGCTTCAAAAATTCCCTCACTAGGTTATTTAGTCCCGTAGATAACAAAGCAACGTCCGGTAGAGTAGTGGTTAAAAGCTTCAAACTGCCACACCTCAGGTCCAGGGTTCGACCCTGCGACTGGGCAAGGTCGACTCAACCTAACATCCCTTTAGTGGGTTGATAAAATGAGGACCAAGCATGCTTGGGAACTAATTATGGGAGTCCCGCGGCAGGCTAACCACGTGCCCGATGGACTGTTGCGCCACTGGTCAGTTAGATAATAATGTATTTCAGCATAACAGTGTTTTAATGGAATTAAACAAAAAAAGGGGGGGTTAAATTTTTCCGAGGAGAGGCTTTTAAAACAAATATTTTGAAGACCAATTAACTTTCACTGAAGCATTAATATAATGCCTAATCGGCATTAAAAGTAAACGTACCTATTTTTGTTTCAGTTTCTTTTGGCATATTTGTTTAAACTTTCCTACAAAATAAGTATCTTGCCGAATAAAATAAAAGTTGAATCTAAAATAAAAATTGCTCAAATGGAAGTAGGTAAGACAACATGAGGAAAGAAAAGACAACTGCTTCGTTAAAAAATGACTAAACGTTTATTTATAAAAACATCGAAACCTTCTATAAACAAAATCATATAAACTCTAATAATAAGTCAGTGAACTTCTAACATAAGCTAAAAGATAAAAGATAAAAGATAAACGCTAACAGCTAACTAGATAACTAGCAACCCCCATCCTCACTCCTACCTCGCTCTCTGAACACAGATTCATCTTACCTTCATGAAGAGTAGTGGTAACTGCAGTACATGGGCCTGGCCCTCCACTGTAGGATGATATAGCAATGCATAAAATTTCAGTGATCAGTAAAAAACGAAAGTAGGAAGGAAAATAGAAAGTGGGGAAAACAAAAAGCTAGGATAATACAAGTAAAGGTAAAACATGGGGGGGGGGAAATGACTGAGCGAACAAAGCACAGGACAAACAATTAAAAGTTACGAGCAAGAATGACACAGGGCCGTTTCTTGTTAGCTGGGTCAGCAGAGTCGTAATCGGCAAGATTTTCAATAAGATCATTTGGTAAATCTTTATGGGAGTTAATAGTAAGATTTTGAAGATAATTTTGAATAGTGGGGAGATTTATCCCCCTATAAATGTCAACATTGCGAAAATACCAGGGGGAGTTAGTGATTTGCCGAACAGTCATGTTTTGAGCAACAGCCAGATTTTAATGTTAGAATCCGCTGCATCTCATCCTACCTCATATATATACTAACTTCAGAAATGAATCTGCATACTGCAAAAGTTATCTTAGAAATTAAGGGGGTCCAGGACACATTTCAAAATTTTTTTTATTTATTGAGTTAAAATTTTGAATTCAAAATTTATTAACCATATAATTTATTATTATTTATTTATTATTTATTTTAATTTTTTTATTAACCATGTAATTTGTAAACAAAATCACATCATAAAACTTCCCAAAAAGTATTTAAAAACTTTTAAATTTTAAAATTTTTAATATTGGGGTAATTTAAAATCGTTATAACTCGAAATATTATTTGTCGAATTTCAAAACTTTTTCATTTAATTAAACAGCAATATATAAGTTTTAATTTTGATTCACCATTCTTTGAAATAATTTTTTTAAAAATTAAAAATATTTAGATGAAAATTTACAAAAAAAACTATGTAACTTATTTAAAAAAATCATATTTTAAAAAGTAAATATTTTTTTTAAATTTGCTGAATCAAAATTAAAGTAAAATAGTTGAAAAAGACATGTTATAAGTTTCAACCATTTATCTTTAACGCTTCTTGACTTATAACAATTTAAAGACGAGAAATGGGGAAAAAACCCATCATGCAGAATAACGCACTTACAGGTTTAAACAACGATTGGCTACTATAAGAATGTTGCAAAAAAAATAATAATTTCTCCTGTTCTAATTAAGATAGAAACATTATTTAAACGTCATAAAAAAACAGAAAAATTTTTAATGCAATAAAATTTTTTTCGAAAATTCGAACAATTTTGTGTCCTGGACCCCCTTAAACTATATTTAAATTATAGTGAGGCTAGTAGGTAGTGTAACCACGCCTTCTTAAATCTCGTGCGATTAATGCCAATTCAGGTTCAATCTGAAATACAGCAAACTTTAAATGGCGTAAAGCAATAGATAGATCGAGTAGATCGAGTGAAATTGTCAGGGTAAAAAACTGGTCTATTCAATTCCATAGTTTTTCGTAACAATACTGAAAACGTTCAACATTAACATAGAAATGCCCATTAGAAACAAAGATACTTTGTCCAAAATTTAGCACGGAAGCATTATACTGAACCCGAATATGGAAGGTAACAAAAATGCTATTACGAAAGAGCCCTGGGAGCTGATTTATACATTAATTCACTGGTCAGGGGTCACTCTTAATGTTTCCCATAGGATAATGCGATAGATCCCAAGGGATAAAAGAATGTTTGAGTCCGATAACAAATTATTTAGAATTTGTTGTATCCTAATTTATATGCTACTGAGGTTTAGAGTGAAAGTTGGAACGTTATGGATGTTATCAGACTATTTATATTCAAAAATCAGTAGGTAATAACTTTTGTATCTTTACGTATCTCTAAAAGGAAAACTTAAGTGCTCGTTTTTAGTTTTACCAGAAAAAAAGATTGTGGTGCAGCGATAAATTAGATTGAATACATTATTAATAAGAATACAGACAGCCATAAGGAAATGAGTCTTCAAGATATATATTATATCTGACGATTCCTTTGTATATTTTATTATTTTTGAAAATAAAAGAATATCTGTACATTGTCTGATATGATCATACATACATTTTCACTAAACAAAAACTTTAAACGAGGTATATTCATTTACTGTGATAAGTCGCACCAAATGAATATTTCAGCAGAATATAAATCGTACTTAAGAAAGTCTGAGGGAAAATTGTGCTGTGTAGGATCAAAACTAGCAATCTCCATCAGACATTTTTTTCTTTCCGGGTAGAGGACAAAGAACTATGTCAGACATCTTTGAAGAAAAAAAATTTGAAATTTCTTTAGAAAACTCTCAAATTATATTTTATTCGTAGACCATTTCCCGAAAAATTTCATTTTTAACGGATTGAAATACTATAGGAAAGATCCCTTAACTAAATTTTTAAAAAAAGAGGACGATTGCTAGTGTTTGATCCTACACTGTTCAATTCTGTATGGATGCTCAAAAGACTGCGTTTACCAATCAAAGTCGGAGTTTGAAAGGTGTTTAATGCTTCTCTTCTGCGAAAAACAATAAGGAACCATGTATGAATGAAAGGCGTGTATTACGAGTTTGTGTGCTAGTCATGACAAGTGCTCAAGAGAGCAAGCTCTCGTTTTGCAATTCTTTATATACTCAGTAAAGTTGCATGTTTGGATCTGGAACACTGGAGCACATTTCAGCCCAAACTTTTTGCTCTGCACAAAATAAGTCCATGAAATATAATCTTTATCCTACTAAATAATAGAATAAGAAGAAAATTTTATTCCATTCAAAGTAAAACAGAAAAGAATTTATCTCTCTCTCTAAAGTATGTATATATGTGTGTGTGGGTGTGGGCGTTTGCATAGTGGGACAAATACTTAAGCTTTCTTTTTAATAACAATATTATTTTTTTTTGTCCTAGAAATTGCTTCTTTCAATTACTGTACTTTCATTTCTCCATCACGAGCTTGCACAGTTTCTCATTCAAATTCTCGTTATTCCTCGTAAGGTTGTTCTGGCCGAGAATTTCACTCACATCACACTTATTTGTTTACACCTACAAATTTCCTCGAACTTCCTGGTTTGAAGTGTTGGGAATTAGGATCATGCGATTGATCTGATAATTGATGAATTATGTGATCGTAAGACGCTGTACTGTAACGTCTTTCAAAATTTTTCACTCGGTTCCACTAGACCTGCCTCACATAAACTTGGCTTCTATTGTGTTAAACCTGAAATCTTATTGGACTTTTAAATCATATTTGCCACTGTTCATATTTGCCACTAGTTCAGTGAGTGAACTATTATTTATGTAAAAAATTTGGAATCTAAATTAATAGTCTAATATAGATGTGTAACATCTTGAATATCCTCAGTTTTTTCTAGAATATCCTAGATTTATTATAAAGCATCAGACTTAATCTCTAATTGCAATGGCCCAATTAATATTCTACATTAGATAGATGTTCTCTAGCACCAAATCTTGTCTTTTCAGCTTTTAAAAAATTATCCTCTCAAGTCCATTTCCTAAGTCACTCTAGTGAATTAGCTAGCTGGGTTTCCTTTCTCCATTCCCCTCTCTAAAAATAGAAGAAAAATATTCTTTTCCGAGCACAAAATAATAACAATTTTCCGTAATTTTCTTCCTTCTCCGTGAGTACTGAATAAAGATTTCTCTTTCGCCACCTTACCCGTGGATTGATCTCTATCTTGATTATTCGGGATCATACATATCAAATACACATATATGAAGCATGCATGAGTTTCCATCCTTGAGTTTATATATGTATAATACGTAAATATGCATAAATATATTCTGTTAGACAGAATATATTTATGCATATATATTCTACCGGGTACCTTTGCTGCCTCCGTCTAACTCTTTAGAGCAGCGTTTCCCAACCAGGGTGTAGCGAAACATTGTTGAGGGTTCCGCGAGAAATAGGGAAAAACACGTAGGTCATAAAAGGGAAAACAATTTCTTGATGATTCGGTATCGTACTCGGGTAACTTCGGTGGGGGAAGCGGGTGTGACTGTGTTAATGATGCAAGAAGTGTAGGATCATGTGGTTGGTTATATTAGGACTAGCGTACCCGGTTTATTTAATCTCATTATCTAACGTGCCGAGTAACGTGCTAGTTTTGCCGACCGATAGAGGACGTTGCCTTCAGACGGCACGTGTAGGGTTGATGTCGCTTCCTGAACACGTGCTCAGGGTCAGTTGCTCGCCTACGCGAGCAGCAGTTTGAATTTTTTCTTTGTAATAGTTTTAGATTTCGTAAGATAAGATTATTCAAGCAGCTACATTGATAAATTTCATTTGCGTTTGTGGCATTGTCACATCTATGCAAATTAGAATTGGTTCCAGAAGTTGTATATCCATTGCTAAACAACATTTGCAAGATTTGTAAATGAGGGCGAAATTCGAGAAAACTTCCTCTGTTGTAAAGAATTACTTGGGACAAGCAGAGGAATAGATATATTTAATATTTTATCTACATATCTGGAAGAAAAAAGATTTTTCTTGGAAGAAATGTATTGGTATTCGTACGGATGGTGCTTCTTCCTTGGTTGGCTCCATAAAAGGCTTTGTTACTCTTGTAAAAGAAAAAAAATACCAATGTTGTTTCCACACACTGTTTCATTCATAGAGAAGTGATGATGTCAAAATTCCTTTGAACTACAAAAAGTATTTGATGATGTTATAAAAATGGTAAACTTCATTAAAAGAAAGCCACTTCACTCCAGAATTTTTAAAAAGTTCTGTGAAAACATAGATAAAGAGCACACAAATCTGTTGTTATGCACTGAAATCCGGTGGTTAAGCAAAGGCAGAGTTTTTAATAGGGGTTTTGAGCTAAAGGATGAAATGCATGCACATTTTCAACAAAACGACAAACAAGATTTTATTAAATGCTTTGAGGATCAAATGTGGGTGCAGATGCTAGCTTATTTAGCAGATGTTTTTCATCACTTGAATCAAATGAATATGTTACTGCAAGGCGGCGGAGAAAATATAATAACTTCAAGTGACAAGATTCTTGGATATCAAAGAAAATTAAACTTATGGAAATATCATGTTGTAAAAGGTTGTCATGTTGTCTTGATATGTTTGAATTACTGGCGGAACTAAAAAGTGATGATGGATACCAAAAATTTTAAGTTTTATTTTATCCCACCTAGGGGAGCTGTCGAAGAAAATTTATTATTATTTCCCATCCCTGTCAACAGAACTATACGACTGGGTAAGGAATCCATTCTCTCGGACTTCCGTTCATCCTCAGAACCTAACTTTAAAAGAAGAACTTTGTGACTTACAATAGGATGGTTCATTGAAAATGAAATTTAATGACATGGTTTTGGACAAATTCTGGATTCCCGTTGAAAGCGAGTATCCAACAACTCCTAGGAAAACAATTAATATATTGCTGCAGTTTTCAACATCGTACATGTGTGAACAAGCTTTTTCTTGTTTAACAAGTATTAAGAGTAAGGATAGAAATCGTCTCCTTTCTGTGGAAGATTAAATCCGCTCATGTTTTTGAAAATGTTAATTTCGAAAATGTTAATTATATTCTATTAATATATTCTATTTTGGTGTTTGTTACTTAAACTTATCAATAAATAAATAAAATCATCTATAGAGTAAGCTTTTATTAGAACTTAAATTTGACATGTTCCCGATATAAATTTAGCTTTGATATGATATTTAAAAAATTGAAAAAACTAAAATTCTAACAGGGGTAACCCACGGTTCAGATCCTGTGGATCCGAGTTCCACTGTTGGCATGTATGTTTGTAGCCGTTCGGAATCGGCTTTAAACTGTAGGTCCCGGTCTAATTAGCCCTCGTGTAGCAAAAAGTTAACCGTAGCGCTTCAAACCAAGCCATTCCAAACCCAAGGCTGCTGCAGACGTAAAAAGGTCGGGAAACGCTGCTTTAGAGATTAGAAACATTTTGTACCATCTTGACCTTTGTTATCCTATTTTGAAATCAGAGTGTTATACAGATGTCCTTTTTTCTGGAGACAATCCATCCTGGATAACCTGTTAAGACCTGGTTATGTATCTATACCGACTACTCAAAGAGTGGGTTAAATGGAAGAGCTAGTGTTGGTGTCTACAGCAATTTTCCCATTACATTTCCTTGGAAACAATTAATACAACGTTTGATGGTGAGGTAAATGCGATAAAAACCTCTTTACAGCATTTGAAAACCTATCGTGCTAATTACACACAAGCAATGATTCTTTCCAATTAGCAATCGGCCATCCAGTCTATTTAAAATATTAGTTTACTTCTACAAATTTAAGAATTTAATTTATTTGAGCCCGCAATTTAATAGCTGTTGTGGATTGTAAATCCATTTTGAGTGAATGGATCCTGTCTCATTATGGAATTCCGTTTGAATAAAAAAGTAGATGAGTTTGCAAAAAGGGCCACATCTCTTTTACTACCTTGGTGCAATTAATGATAAATGGGCAGTTCGTTAGATCCACTTTAAAATTAAAGAAGACCACAAGATCGGACGCGAAAAAAGAGTCAAGTATAAAGTTTGGCGAGAGAGTGCCCTTCGCCTCAATTGTCTAAGAGCCTGCAGTGTCGAAAATTTAAAAAAAATTTTTTTAGACACATGTCCTTTACAGTATTGCCGACAGTGCATTAAATGTAGAAGGATTCCATATATGTGGTTAAGTATGTTTGTTTGACTGTGAGAAATAATGTTTCCAAGCTCTAGTATAATCTACATTTTGGTGACACAGGACTGGTGGTACATTCACACTATACATAAACTGCAAGAGATTCGAATATTCTGGCAAAAAAATTCCTAAATTTTTTGTGAGAAACCCAGTGTCAAATAAGAAAAATCGTGATTGAATCTTCAAGATTCGGTGTCTAATCAAATTGCGTTTATGATAAATGACGTTTTTCTTACATACAAAATAAATAAATAACTCTTGAATAGAATTTAAATAAACGTAATAAGGTATCCTTAATAAATCTTAATCTATGTAACTCTATATAAAATAAACTATCAAAATTGACCAGGGTTTTTGCTTTTTATGACACACTTTCTCATTCTATTGCTTTTGAATACAGAAATTCGATAAATATCTTAAATTCTCAAATGTCGGTAAGAACTGCTTAAAATATTTTTTTTTTTTCCTTTACTAAAATTGAAATTAGCCTTTCCTACACTGATAAGATAGGAAACGTGGTTTACTCTGATTTCCCAAAGAATAGAACTTTTACTATTCCAGATCTACAATCAAAACAAGGGCACGTAGCAAAGAACGCGATAAGGCTTGAATGCTAATCTACACTTTTCAACCACGCTGCAGATGTTTGAAAATTAAAAAACGAATCAGACAGCTTAATTCTTGGGGGAGAAGCATTCCTAACCTTAAAGACGCGATGAAACACGACAGAATTAGATCAGGCATCTCATTTACTATTCTTTCTGAACTCGAAGAATAAGGCATGAGAATGACCAGAATAATGATGTTAATGGATTTTACATTGATAAAGTTTGGCAGGGAAAATAAAAATGAAAACTGCGTATTTACATCCCAATCGGTGATTTTATTTCTACTGAAATGGAATTTGTCATTAGCGAGAAGACGAAATTTGAAAAACTTAAAAATCTATTTTTGTCTAAAGTATTTTTTTTCCTTTTACAAGCATTTAAGAGGAAATTTGTATTATGTCTTTTGTGTCTTTCGCGTGGAACCTTACCAAATAAGACTATCTCACGAATAAGAACGATTCTTGGTAGTAACGCTATATGTTTATTGGCGAGATAGTATAGATGGATAACTGAGAATAAAAGAATGCCACAAAACATATTCCTATTCAAATTTTCTATTAATGGTCAGGCATTAATAGAAATAGATCATTACATTTCGCTTTACATTAGAATGAAATCCATTGACAATCAAATGAAATGAAATGAAGAAGGAAAGTTCAAATAATGTTTCTCAAAAGGAAAGCATACTTCCTTTTCTTCTAAAAGAAAACCTCGGAGGAAGCATTTGCATTTCATCAATTCTTAACGAGGTCCTAGTTGCAAAACTGTTTCGCATCGTATTAATCATATTAATTTCAATAATCCATACGCAATTATGCTACTACGTTTGTTGATCAAATTTACTTTAGCCATTGTTCGATTTCATTTAAAATATAACTGTAAGGCCGTTGTACTTTTATAAGGGGAAAAAATATTTTAATAAATTAATACAGAGAATTTGACATGGGAATGTTTAAAAATATTCTTAAAACTAAAGCATCTCTTAATAAAATAGTGCAGAACATCTATAACATCATTCACAAGAAACACAAGGTGCGCCCATATAGTAACCGGACAATTTTTTATAAATATGAAAAATATTACTCACCTTCAAATAAATTTATCCCCTTCAAAATAATCGCCAAACGAATCTATACAATTTTTCCAACGTTTCTTCAAATCATCGAAACACTGTTTATAGGCGTTGGAACTAACCGTTCGCAAAATGCGCTTAACATTTGATTTAATATTCGAGACGTTTACAAATCTCTGTCCTTTCATGGCCATCTTAAGCTTCGGAAAAGGGAAAAAATCAACTGGCGATAAGTCGGGAAAATATGGTGATTTATCACTGTAATTGAATGCTTAGCAAGATACTGTTGTACAGAAATTGCTGTATGGGGCCCAGCATTATCATGTAAAAGAAATCACTGCCCAGAATCAAACAGTTCCTTCCTAACTCGCCTTATCCTGTTACTTAATCAAAAAAGCACCTCCTTGCAAAAATACTGATTAATTGTGATCTGCGAAGTTTTGCTGACTACTGCGCAACAGGACAACACTTTTTTAAAGTGTATTATAGCCGGAGGTGAGACATGGTGTCTACAATACAACCCAGAAACAAAAAGACAAAGTGCACAGTGGAAAGGAC
The DNA here is from genome assembly GCA_907164885.2 of Dolomedes plantarius. NCBI lineage: Eukaryota > Metazoa > Arthropoda > Arachnida > Araneae > Dolomedidae > Dolomedes > Dolomedes plantarius. Next base: position 165,141,638 of record OU015492.1, read on the forward strand.
CGTCTTCTCCCATACAAAAAAAAGCACGAATCTCAAAATCAAAGACTGAGGTGATGCTGATTGCATTTTTTGATTACAAAGGACTTATTCACCACGAATTTGTTCCTGAAACTCAAACAATTAGCGGTTAGTTCCAAAGCCTATAAGCAGTGTTTCGATGACTTGAAGAAACGTTGGAAAAATTGTATAGACTCCTTTGGCGAATATTTTGAAGGAGATAAATTTATTTGAAGGTGAGTAATATATTTCTTATTTATGAAAAATTGTCCCGTTACTTTATGGGCGCACCTTGTATATTCGATAAACAGCATGAAATAATGTCGAAGGTAGGTATTATGAACATAGCGGGGCGCGGTGGCCCAGTTGGCTAGAGCAGCAAGACAGTGATCTGAACGTCACTGGCTCGATGCTCGCCGCTGACAAATCCACCGCCGTGTACACTAATGGCGGCTGGTACACGAAAAATCTGTCTTGGCTGTAATGTCCTCCAAGTTCTCAAATTTACCTCTGGAGGTGCGGGGTCAAGTGTTCCGGTCTCATCACTTGAATCTGTTCAAATTTACGGGACCGGTCATTTAGCCAAGTCGGACTCCGACCCTTGTGGTGCTATTAAAAACCGGAGCCGCACCACTTCGCCCAGTAGCCGTTATGGACTTGAACTGACAATATACTGTCGGTCAAGAGGCATCAGAAACAACAACAACATAAACACAGCGGCTCAATTTGTCAAGATAACTTGTCTAACACGTTTCTCTATATATTTGTGTTTGTTTTATTTTGTTTTTATTTTATTTTTTGTTGTTATTGTTGTGTCTACGAATAGTGCAGATGGAAAAAGTCGTAGATAGAAACCAAAAGCCTGGACAACAGCAGCTGCCAGATCAGGTGCCTTTTCTCCATCCATTGCCCTATGCATAGACGAGGGGTGTCATTGCCTCAAAAGTGTTTGACTTCTACCCGTTGGTCCGTGGAAGGTATTTTATTTCCCTTCTACCACCCAATGGAAGTTCCAGTGGAGGCATTTCCCGATCCGCCACCTGGGGACTCGCCTTCTAGGAGTTACAGACTCCCCCCGGGGAATTTTATTTTTATCTTATTTAATTTTTTAATATGACGCCATTTGCGAAAACACTCATAATGTTAATATTGTCTTAACTTTGTTTTACCCACGGATGATGAGCCCAGTAGAGAATGAGGTTTGCGTTATTTGGGTTCTTTTTGGGGGGCTCTTGTACAATTTTGTAGGCATTAGTTCTCCTTGATTCTTTAGGAATCAATTCACCGTATTATTTTAGGAGTTAGTTGACCTTGATTAGTTAGTTGAATTTATGTCTTCTAAATACAGTACAGTGTATTTTAAATTACGCATGCGTGTATGAAAGTAAAAAATATATGTACGTACATATACAAAAAAAAATTGTTTGAAACTCAACTTACGACCAATGTCTCGCTCCTTATCTCGGTCGTAAGTCGAGGAATATCTGTATTTTTTAAAACATGTTAAATATCTTTAGTTTCATGTATTCTATCTCCCTCTATGTGTGTGTATACATAAATATATATAGGGTGTCCCAGTTAAACGTTTCAGAACTTCTACGAGGGGTAGGGTGCATCCTGACGACTCAGGATGGACCCTACCCCTCGTTCTTATAGCAATGTGATCTTATAGCAATGTGAATCTTATAGCAATCTTATAGCAATGTGAAAAATCTTATAGCAATGTGAGGACGGAAATGCTTTCCTGAAGCGGTAGATGGCGTTGCGGGAAAGTTCCGAGCGTTAGTGCAGGGAATCGTGATTTCGCACAAGGACTCAGAGTTAGTAGGATGGCTAATTATACGAATTTTTATTTATGGGGGCATATGAAAATGCAGGTTTATGACACCCCCGTTGACAATGGTGAGGAGCTGGTGGCAAGAATCTCAGTAGCTGCCGGAGAAATTCGAAATGAGCCTGGATTATTCCAGAATGTTCAGAATTCCATGCGCCAGAGATGTGAGGTTTGCATTGCAGTCGGTGGAAAAAACTTCGAACACTTACTTTAACCCGTGTACCTTTTGGTTTGTACATTTATTATTAAAATGATTATCCACTTACGCTCTCTTTCTTTATGGTTTTCTGTGTACATCACCGCTTCAGGAAAGCGTTTCCGACCCCCACATTGCTATATGATTTCGAGTCGTCAGGATACACCCTACCCCTCGTAGAAGTTCTAAACGTTTAACTGGGACACCCTGTATATTCAACTCTTAGGCACAGACTTAACACTAGCGACTAGATATTATACAAAAAATAAGTTCTTTACCATAAGTTTTATATGCTTATGTTTCCGTGTAATTTAATAATGTGGCAAGAAGATCTGCGAGCTGCTTCAATTTTCATTATGTGGTTAAATAAAAGGTGTGTTTGTCATAAAATTTAGCTCGGCAGGTTGATATTATAAGCCTCTAGTGAGCACAATGCATCTCTTTTTTTCTTTAACTATTGAACATATTCCTAGGGAGATGACCTTTGATTTTGCTTGTATAATCTAGTCGGTGATGTCGCAAGTTGTCCCAAATGTGCATGGTTATTTATTACACTTTGAAACTGAACTAATTTATTTTAAAAGCCCTTCCCTGAGAATTTAATGGAGGTAAATCTTAAATGATAGATTGCAAAATGTTTCATATTGTTCCAGCAAGAGAATTTGCAAATTGTTCCAGCAAGAGAAAGAAATTCCTCATTCATTCACAAAGCAAAATCATATCTAAGATATGCTCACTGTTTAAGACGCGAATCCCAACCTTGTATTCACTTGATGTATTCACTTGTTTTGCTTTCATATTCTAAGGTATCACTGAAAAATCCAGACTCGCCCTTTCCCCGAAAAGTATCATTGACCCTATAAGTCGTTCCAGAGAAACTGACCGCTGGCTACACCAATTTCAGTTTTGTCATTTATGTCTCCAGTTTAGAAAATGAAAATTTTTAATTTCCAATAAATAAGGTCATCCATATGCTTGAATTTCCCTCATCACGATTTCTTTCCTCTATTCTGATAACTCTAAAAATTATATTGGACAAGTCTACTACATGACATCTTTTAAATAGAAAAGAGATTAAAACGAAACTATTTCCCATTTCAAAATTCGAGAATTTCTTTCTCGCTTCTTTTCACTTTTCTGTTCTTAACTGTCACTTGTGAAACCGAAATCCTGGTTCTAAATCGTAAAAAAAAAAGTGTAATTGCAGTTTTACTTACCATTTCTCTTAAACCAGCCGTTCTGTTTTAATGATAGCGACAGCTTGTTCCACATACGCACGATCAACAAAAGTAAGAACAACAATAGACATTCGCCTACGCATGAGAAACCATTATGTGTGTGTGTGTGTACTAAACAAAAACTAGTCTCCCTGAAGCAATATTACGCGGCAATATAAGCAAGCTGTGTGAAAAAAATAATTTAAATCAGGAATAGCGATGTATTCGGTGCATTACGGCGGAAGATGGAACAAATGTCGATTTCCCTATTCTCTTTTAAAAGCTTTGTCAGCCCGAGGGCCACTGAGCTATTATTTATACATGACCGCTGACCCTTGTGGTCACTTACGGTGGGAGATAGTTGATCTTTTTACGGTTTTCCTGAACAGCAACGATCTTCGGGAATGAATGAAGATTTAATGGTGGTGTTTTTTCGTGTTTAAAAAAGGAAAGTTATGGAGGATGCGGCTTTTCCTTCGCGTGATAGCATCACAATTAAATAATTGATATTTTTAGATTCTACGCCTATATACCGGGTTTTAATCGCTGGGATTTCCCAGAGATATGGAATTTTTAATGGCCTTCAAGATCTTTTTTTTCTTTTACGACTCCCCACATAGAACGAACACGAACAATAGACATGAACGAAGGTGCAAAATGACCCATGGGCTCATATATTTATCATATTATTTTTCTTCATGTGATAAGAATTATACATTAGAAACCCCTCTTTATGCAGATGGCATCTTTCATAGGCCGTTCATTGTATTTTTTGTTTTGTACTTCGCAAACTCATATTTATATATTAACGAATAATGTTTGTTATATATATATATATATATATATATATATATATATATATATATATATATATATATATATATATATATATATATATATATATATGTGTGTGTCATGTCAAAAAGCACATGAAAAGAAATTTTTAGGTAGTCTTTTCTTACGAAACTACAATGGATTATTAACGTAGGATTACTTATCATTACTTACCTCTTTTGTATGTTTATATATGTATGTATGTGTTATGTATCTATGTATCTCTCTCTCTCTCTCTCTCTATATATATATATATATATATATATATATATATATATGTGTATGTCAAAATTTTTACGCATTTTAGTACTTTTCTTTTTAACTGTTTACTGCTTCCCCGAGCGATACAGACTGGGTTTGGCGCGCTGCCAAAATTATAACTTACGACGATGGACGGTTTTAGCTTCTGAAATTTTGCTTTCCAGAGGATCGTTATGGAGAAATGTAATCCTACGTTAAAAGTTGCCAAAATTATCTTAAAACATTAAAAATAAGGACAAATACAATTTAAGCATACAACAAAATTTAAACTAAGTATAAAACCTACAATCATTTATTTACTATCCCAATTTCACTCATAGGCACATGTTTAGTAAACATTCAATAATGCAACAAATGTCCTTAAAGCTTTAAAATATTAGTTTTGGAATTCTAAATAGCGGACCTCTGCTAGAAGATTGTTACACCTCAAAATAGCCATATTTTCAGGAAGAGCTAAAGACGATATATGTCGAAATTTCATTTCTTGTTTTATGGATTCCTGTGATAATTTTGGGAAGACTTATTGTTCGAATCACTTCAGAAGGCAAAATTATATACAATTAAATTTGTTTTCAATTTTTAAAGCATGTTTCTGAAATTTAATCACAAGATTAAATTCGTGATTATTCTTACAGATATACTTGATAACATGAACAGCAGGTTAGAAAAAAATACAAATTTATTTTCCAAATAAAAGCATTTATTTTCTAAATAAAATTTAATGAACATCTTAATTACAGGAACATTTTAATACAACAACATTAGGCACTGACAAAAATCTTATTTTCATTCATCGCGTATGAGCAAGTTCCTCCTCCTAGTTGTGGAAGGGGGTAATAAGCGCCATCTAGAAGCTTATGTTGGTACTAGGCTTATAATATTATTCGAGAATGAGAAGAACTTCTTATAGAGCATTGTGGTGCAATTATCTCAGAATCGAAAATTTCGGAGATGTAACAGTCTTATAGCAGAGATGCGATATATTATTTTTATATAAAGGAAAAATCAAAAGATGGACATTCAAAGCATACTGCAATGCAAGGTAATTGATGAACAATTTTTTAACTTTTAGTTTTCAATCGAATTAATATCAATGGGAGAGTATAATATAGTCTCTTTTCGCCTGATTTGGCTAACGCTATACCTCCTTTTTTTTCAAAGGCATTATTCATTTTATTTCAAACATTTTTTTAAATTTTGATCATTGTTCATGAATGAAAAGCATAAATTTACATAAAACTGTAAGCTCATCAAAATATTTTAGATCAGTGTATTGTGTATTTCTTAGAATGCAGTTCAAAAAGTTGTTTCATAAAAACCGGACAAGGAAAGGATGGATGAAAAAATAAATTTTATAAGACAGTTAAAAAAGAAAGTTTGAAACAAAACACTGTTTCCTTTCGTGATTATTCTTACAGATAAAATTTAAATCCTTTTTAAATCTTCTACGTTTTTAATACCACAAACACATAAACCACAAGAAGGACAAATAGTTATGTTGTAATAATTTAAGGAAATAGTTTTTGTAATTTTTTTTAAGCTTTGAAGTTTAATCTGTTGGTAAGAGGACAAAACTGTTATTAGCTTACGGGCCCATTTTTCCGATTCCCTCTTTAGAACGGGAAATTTCACACCCCGCAATTTGTAAAAACGGTCATTAAAGAGGTTATATATGTATATATATATATATATATATATATATATATATATATATATATATATATATATATATATATATATATATATATATATATATACATATATATATATACCTATATATATATATACATATATATATATATATACCTATATATATATATACATATATATATATATACATATATATATATATATATATATTCATTCTTGGGCCCGTATTCTTGGGATACATGCTATCCTACCCCGTCTGGAAAAGGTTAAGTATATGAAATCACTTGAAAATATTACGTAATGCAAATTAAATGTATTTTAATATAGCGAAAACGGACACAAAGTTCAGTCGTTGGGGCTCATTAAACCTATTTGTTAGTCCTAGTCAAGTGAGGTGATAATAAGACGAGTCACGCCTTATTGTCACCTCACTTATCTGTCAACTTAAATTTTGGTATCCGGTCTTGGGATCAATGTAAAGGGGAAAAGTACGGCTTAGGTTAAACTCAATACCATAAATAAAAGTATCAAAATGAAATGCATAACTACATAGTTTCGTCATTTAAAAATTAATTGAAATATATTTTGTCGATCTCTGAACTGCAGCACATTTCAAACTCAAAATATGCGGTATAAAGTCGAGTATACATACAATCGAACGAACGAAGTTATTCGTTAAATGTATGGAAAATTTCTGTATCACTAGAATTCTAATCATAGATTAGTAAATGCATGTTTTTTAATTCCGTTTTTTCATATGAAGGTCAATGTTTAAATTAAGAACATGTAGTTTTTTAAATTGTTATTTTTCTGCAGCCTACATTTTACGGAAAATGAAATTAATGATAAATATCGCTTCAAAATTAAAATTATTTCTTTAAATGATTAAGTTAAAATTGTTTTTTGAAATAATTAAATTAAAATAAACTGATTTATAGAAATATTCATTGCATTTAAAAATCTCTTTTCCAGTGTGCGAAACAGAATTCATAATTTTGTATTCGTTAATCTGTGATTAAAAAATTTCTGAAAGGACAATTCTCCATTACTGAAATATTGAAGGTTTTCGGTGTCAATGAATTTACTACCTTGGCTAAATCTAAACTGACTGTCTTACGGGAAATACTGAACTCTGTCTGTCAAGGGTGGCCAGCTGCGTGAGATTTTAATATTATCTACCTATCTATCCATATATATATATATATATATATATATATATATATATATATATATATATATATATATATATATATATATAAAACAGCTCCGAGACTGACTGACAGATAAGGCACAGACCAAACCACTGGATCTAAAGAGCTGAAATTTTGCATTATTCTTAAAGTGTAGGGGTGCACTAAGAAATGGTTTTTGAAAAATTCATCTTAGATTTCTTAAAATAAAATTTTTAAGCTGTTTTTGCAACTTTTTTTAAGTTTGCATTTAAAATAATAATCTGAGAGTTACAAAATTTACATCACGAGAAAGATCTCAAAAATTCCTTTAAAATGCAATCTTTTTCGAATCTTTATCTCCATTTTCTGATTTTTGGTGAATTTTTAAAAATTAGTTTTTAGAATTTAATTTATTAAATGCTGATCACGTGGTTTCTTTTCTTTTTGTGATACTTTAAATTAATTTTGTGTCACGTGAATGACAATGAAATAAATTGACAAAAAAAATATTGAAATACGGTAAAAGATCAAATTTAACCACTAGACTAATTGAGATGGAAGTTTTTTAAGACTATAATTCAAATTAGTATGTTTTATGGATATTAAACATACAAATTAATTGCATACATGGACCGTTGTATTTAATTTAAATATTTTCTTCTACATTATTTTGTCTATAAAAATATCCGTTTATAAATATATTTTTGGGGTTTTTTTCTTTGGCATTAATTGCATAAATTGAATAAGGGAAGACTAGTTACACATATAAGACCCGCCACTTCCCCTCAAGGTATTTAAATAGTTGTCCACAAGGTCCCTATTTGGGTTTAAGAGGTATTTTTTCACATTTAAACGCAGGGAAAAACTTTCAGGATATATTTTGTATATGAGATGATTTTCTGGTGTCTGGAATGGGGCGGGGTAGTACTAAATTTTATTATTAGATAACAGTTCTAGTGGTCTCCTTGCCGAGAAACCATTAGAAGTCTTAGAGCCATTTTTTTATGAATGACAGTATTTTAGACTTTGCTATTTTGTCGTTACTCGACATACTTCTTAAATCCTTATTCACCTGTTACAATGACAAGTAGTGATTTTTACTAAATTTCTCAGTCGACTATAAGTTTTATTTTATAGAACCTAAACGTTTACGACAGTAAAACAAATACTCCATTGCTGTCAGAAAATAAAAATTTTATAGTGTGATTATGCTTAATTACTTTTTAAACCACTGAAGCATTCAACCAGTATCGTAACTACCTTTAGCAGGGTCTTGTTCTGGATTTTAGGATTGACCCCGTTGTGAGCAATAAAAAAGCAAATGTATGCGTATACAAAGACAAAAAAGATAGAGGGAGAAAGGAATAATTTAATTTAGAAAAATGAAAAAATCTATATAGAAATTCTACCTAAAAATATGTTTTAATGTAGCAGTAATACTATTTCCATATACCTTTTTTCAACTCAGGTTCCGCATTCAACAATGATTCTCAAATCTTAAATGACTATAATGCATGGCTAAAATTTGGACATGAATAGCTAATGTATAGTTATTCCTTAAAATATGATAATATTATTCAGTAACAAAATTTGTTGTGAGTGCTTTATCTACTACACGGCTCTGAAGACTACGTATAGAGCTTATGACCTAGTATCTACCATCAAGCAGATGTCGAGTGGCAGGACCATGTCCCTCAGATTAACTGAACGTTATCTTCGTACGTTATCTTCGCCATTTGATACGCATGAATGAAAGTGGTCCCTCCTTATAGGTCGCGCCATCTAGTTGAGACTGACTTAAATTTGAAAGAATGCAAAGAAGAGAAGGATTACGTCCAAAAATGCTGTACAAACATCCCAAATATTAATAACATTTTTTTATAGAAGTCGGCAACCAATTTTAAAAAAGTAAAAAAATTCCACAGATACTTTTCATGTAAATAGATAAGATCCTTTAACATTGTGGATATGATATTCTGTCTATAAGAGTTAATTATAAAATTGTATATATTTCTTTTCTTTTTTTTTTTTTTGAGAAGAGAGAGAGAGGCTGCTTCTAATTTCAGTATTTTTTTCTAATGAATAAATGGACATAAATGGAAAAAATAGTAATTACTTCTATCTGTTATAAATCGTTAAACAATTACCGTATTTTTCGCCCCATAAGATACATTTTTTTACATAAAAAAATAGAAATAAAATTGAGATACGTCTTATGGTCCGAAGATAACATAAAAATAAAATGAATATTTTACTGTATATGTTATTTATATTTATCATATATGTTATATATATTTTGTATATAATATTTTTTATATATATTACATATATTTTTTATCTTTATTAAATAAGAAATTGAAAATATCTATATATACCTCGCAAAATACAAAATATTCTTTTCTAAAAATCCTCCCATAAATTCGAGATGCGTCTTATCGTCCAAAATATACGATAAGATAAAACTTAAATAACTGCATTAATTATGCTCTTCTAAATAACAGCTGGGACTAACTTATATATACTTTGAATTTTTTTCCTTCTAAAGTTCTTTCTTTTTCCTTCTTCTTATTCCTAGCTGATTGTCTCCCTTGTGTTAGATAATTCTTTTTAATATGCATCTTTCAATAATACAGTTTCTTGAGGCAGTCAGTTAAAATTGATTGCTAAAGAATATTACAAATCTGAATCACTTTATTTGACGTCAGCATTTGATTTTTTAAAGGGGAGCAAAATTGCATTTAAAATTTTGCTGGACAAGTTCTGTACCTCATCTTCTCTAGATTAAAACACGTCATATATTAACATAGTATTATCTCTAAACTCACATTAAGTCTGGGAGGAAAGTCATGCTTTTGCTCTAACCTTGGTCCCATAAATTATATTTTAAGTAGGCCAGTTGTCACATTTGTATAAGATAATGAATCTAACGCGCTAAATGTACGAAATTTAATGTTTGAAACGTATAAAAAGTTTCTTCCAATTATTTACACAGTTACTTTGAATTATTAAACATGTTGTGTCTGTTATATTCAAGTTTTTTTTTCAGATAATCTTAAAATTCAAAGATAATCTTAAAATTCAAAGATAATCTTAATTTCAGATAATCTTAAAATTCAAAGAATTAATGCCAACTTGGAACGAAAAGAAATATTTTAGCCGTTTTTGGACTTCGACTTTGCTCTATTTTCAGCTAAAATTTTTAAAAAAATTTCTCCCTCACGGGTATTTATCATTCATGTTTCTTTTAAACTCAGTAGTCACGAGGACACAGCCAGATATTTTGAAGCATGTTTATTTCACTCTAGAAAAAGTTACTTGGCCGTCCCGAGAATCAAACAAGAAATTTTCTTGTTCCGGACAGAAGTGCACAGTCATGATACTTCCAAATTAACCTCATAACTGTTTTTAAATTTTGTTAACACAAATAATGAATAGCAAAGCAAAATTAAAAGAGAAAATCATATTATTTATCATTATCCTAGAAAGAATTGCCACTGATGTTCACTAAAATTCAAATGAAATGCATTAAATAATCCAAATCCCTTTTCAAACATTTTCATTCATTTTTTCTCTTCAAAATCGAAATTATTAACTGAAAGATGATTCTAGTGCTTATCGATGATTCTAGTGCTTTATTAGTTACCTGTAGATATTAAGCTTAACTTTATAAGGAGAAAATTATTTTTACTCCTTTTTACATACAACAAACAGTACTTACTGACTTAAGTGCTTTGTGCGCTAATAACAGACTCCATTAAAAAAACGTACCTTGACGATAGTGTTCAACTTTCATTGAAATTTTATCTTTTACAAAATTATGTGCATATTAGCGTCTTGCTACTTGGTATATTTATTATTGCTATATATAAATATGTATAAATATGTATTTATGTATAATATATATATATATATATATATATATATATATATATATATATATATATATATATATATATATATATATATATATATATATATATATATATATATATATATATATATTAGGGCGGAGATTAAAAAAAAATTTCGATTTTGTTTTTGCCCTAGTGCGGAAAAGTTGGATATTGGTGGGTAGGTCACGTATGCAAAGTTTTGATAAAAAAAAAATATCTTCCGTCTTCATTTCGCCCGTGATTTTTAGGAGATTTTTAGCGTATAGTTAAAAATGTGTATTTCCACTGTTTTGTATGCAACTTATCATTTTGTTCTTAAATAAAATACAGAGGTAATTCGAAACTTAATACAGAAAGGCAGCATCTGACACACTACGGGCAGAAAGGTAAAGAAATACTTTGGTATGAACAACTTTAGAACCGAAGCTTAAAACCTTCATGAAAGACTCACAGAAATTGTTCGACATTTCTTCATGTGAGTGTGTTTCTTTTAAAAAATGTTCTTGCCCAAAGCATAAAAGGATCTCTGAAATAGAAAGAACTTTTCTTATAGACTAACGGGCACTTAGGCAAATGTCCATAGGCGCAGTTGACTTAAAAGAAACTGAAAAGCTGAGGAAACGAGCCGATAGGAAGCAGAAAGAGACAGAAGCAGTGAGTCTTAAAATAAACGTTTCGCCATCTGTTGCTCCATCTAGGCTCACATTTCCTGATCCAGATTCTGACGTGGATCCACATAACTCCCATAGTGACACAGATTACTTGAAGCCTTCCACATTCATACCCAGGATGACTCAATCTGAGGGGAAAAAGACTTTACAATCAAACCGATACCCAGCAATAGCTTGTGACAGTACCGGAGTTTCAGATTGGACTGGAACCATGATTGCAAACGCTATTTTGGAAGATTTGGGGATGATTACTGAAACTGACACATTAAATGTAATTGATAGACATAAAATAAGAAGAGATAGGAAAAAATTCGGACAGAATATCAGCAAAGAAATGAAAGACATCTGGAACCACTGAAGGGACTTTATTTTGACGGAAGGAAGGACAAAACTCTAATGCAAGAGAGCGTAGAAGGAAAGATGTACCAGAAAACAGTCCTGGAAGAATACGTTACAATTATTAAGGAACCTAGAGGCAAGTACCTTGGACACATAGCACTAACCTCGTCATCAGCTTTGAGCATTTCTCAAATGATGCTGCAATTCATGGAGAATAAAAATATTGACATTCATAAACTAGTAGCAATAGGGTGCGATGGAACAGTCGTTAATACTGGCTATAAAACCGGCGTAATTCGCCGTTTTGAGGAAGCCATTGAGAAACCCTTGCATTGGTTTATCTGCCAGTTACACGCAAATGAGTTGCCCTTCCGACATTTAGTGCAACATTTGGATGGTGGAACGAGTGGCCCTAATGCATTTTCTGGTCCTATTGGGAAAACATTGGCAAATTGTGAAAACCTCCCAGTTGTGAGATTCGCAGTCATTTAGAGCGAATTTCCGAAAATCGATATAAAGGATCTTAGCACAGACCAGCGATACTTTTAGGATATTTGTGAAGCTGTCACAAATGGGAACTGCTCATCAAGTTTGTCACAAAAGCACCCTAGTAAAATGTCTTATGGACGACCTTGCCCAGGCTTTCTCTCGATGGATCCGGTATCCTGGAACTGTTTCCATAAGTTACACACGACGCTGGGTCTTAAATTGAACTCTCTACAAATTTGGACTTGAGATTGGCCTGCTTCTAGCCTCCCCACAATTCGCCACCTCATTCCATCATCTAAACGTTGGTGGTTACTCATTTTTACTGTTACAATTTGAAATTAACCGATTGCTGCAAAATAACACCAAGAAATTCGCCGAGGTGTGCTAGCGAACGAAATGCGTCTTAACTTACGCACGCTTATAAAGCCTGTTTCTCTACTGGCTCCGCCTACACACACGTGTACGCTTACGTATTTGACGTACAATATTTGCATTATTGTCTAGAAGCAGTGGTTTTACATTCAGTTCAGTTCTTTTCATGAAATTCGATAAAATATGCAAATTCTCTTAATTTATTTCACCAGTGTATATTGACCTTATTGATTGGCAGAAAGGTAATTTGACGGAACCCCCAATAACATCTCACTTCACAGAAGATGATTTGAGAAATTTGATTTCCAGTGAAGAGTCCGTAGCTCAACACCTGGAAAGCCTAAAAATTCCTTGCTACACCCAAAGTGTTGAACGTTTCGTGAAACTAGGAACAGAGGTTTATGCGGCTGTGTGTGGAAAAAATAAGCGTGACGGTTTAGTTAGAACCCGAACAGAGTCGAGAAAAGCTATGCCATCATTTGAAACCAAATGCGAGTACCGAGTAAAACCAGAATAGCTGCAAGGGCAAAGGAGTTAAGTGCCCATATGGTTGGGTGGATGGGTGGGCACGGATGGAACTCGTAATGCAGCCACCTCCCCGCTGTGAGTTCTGGGATTTTTTCTGAATTTCATTTCAGAAAAAAGCGAAGAGCTGCATACAAAACAATGAAAATACACATTCTTAACTACACGCTAAATATCTGCTATGTGAAATGGAGACGGAAGATATTTTTTCTTTTTCCCAAAACTTTGCATACGTGACCTACCCACCAGTACCCAACTTTTCCGCACTAGGGCAAAAACAAAATTGAATTTTTTTTTACGCTCCGCCCTAATATATATACACTATACACTCAAGAGCCAAAACATTATGACCACCCCTACATTTTGCAATGAATTCGCCTGGATGACGTGGAAGGCACGTAATCAGGTGGAAGTGGCATTTAACTGCTGCTGGAGAGTCTGAAGAATCATTCTTTCACTTACTTCTGTGTGTGATAGGAAAGGCTGCGGATCTAAGTGACTTTGATAGAGGGCAGATTGTAATGGCTCGAAGGCTCGGAACAAGTATTTCCGATACTGCACGACTCGTGGGTTGTTCGCGACCTACAGTTGTTAGTACTTATGCAAAGTGGATGAATGACGGTGAAACCAGCAGTAGACGACATGGTGTTGGACGTCCACACGCTATCAAAGAAAAAGGTCGTCGAGACTGTCTCGCATGGTGAAGCAAAACCGGAGCCAGACAGTGGCTCAGCTGACAGCCCAATACAATGCAGGGCCAAGTAGAATAGTATCTCAGCACACTGTTCAGCGGACACTGTTGGATATGGGGCTACGCAGCAAACGTCCCACTCGTGTGCCTTTGCTGACCAAGCGTCATCGCCAACTGCGCCTGCGCTGGGCCCGGGAACATCGCGACTGGTCCATGGATCAGTGGGAGAGAGTTGCCTGGTCAGATGAATCACGGTTTGTCATTCATCACGCCGACGGCCGTGTCAGGATACGCCGTCTTCCAGGCGAACTGTTGCTCCCTCAATGTACAGTAGGTCATACACAGGTCGGTGGTGGCGGTATTATGCTTTGGGGGACGTTCTCTTGGGCGTCTCTGGGATCCGTGGTTGTGGTAGAGCAGACCATGAATGCTACAGGGTATCTGAACATCATTGCGGACCAGTTGCACCCTTACATGGCCTCTGTTTTTCCAGCTGGAAATGGAATGTTCCAACAGGACAACGCCCCGTGTCACAATGCTAAAATTGTGTTGGAGTGGTTCCAGGAACATGATGCTGAATTCCAGTTAATGTCCTGGCCGCCTAACTCAATTCGATAGAACACATTTGGGATGTCATGGGACGGCAGCTCAGAGTTCAAAGACCACAAATTCGCAATATCTCTGATTTGCGTGACCGTTGCTTAAACATCTGGTACAATCTGTCTCCGGCCATCTACGAAGGACTTGTGGCATCCATGCCAAGGCGGGTTGGAGCTGTGTTGCTCGCTAAAGGTGGGCCAATTCGTTATTGACAGGTGGTCATAATGATTTGGCTCTTGAGTGTATATGTATATATATATATACAGTGAAACTTCTCTATGGCGGTTAGTAATGGTTCCGAAAAAAATTGACCGCCGAAAATAGGTTTCTTCCATAACATTCTCTCTGCGGAATATCGGATCAGTTCTGAAAAATGCATGGCCGTTTAGAGGGGTGACCGCCGAATGGGATTGGCCGGCTACAGAAGTTTCACCGTATACACATATAATTTTAAACTAACTTTATATTGCAACTAACTTTATATTCCATGTATATTCGAAACGTTGACATGAAATAGTTTTTTTTCATTTAGATCATCGTTCTGTGATATAACTTCTTCTTAATTGATTTTTCTAACAGATAAATAAGTTTTTAAAAAGGTATGAGTAAAAGCTTTTAGGTTTAAAAAAAGAGTCGTAGGGTAAGTATGCCGAATATGAGACCTTTCCTAATATGAGATCCCAGCTTACAGGACGTATCAAGTACTACCGCCTGGCGATTGGAGCGTAAAACAGTAGTCTATAGCATCATTCGTAATCGGTGAGTCAGTCGAGTGTTTGCAAACGCACACAAAGGTGCAGTATATTTTTCCTGAATGTGTGCTCGTCGACTTTTATGCATCACTATTTTCATTGGCTGTTTTCACCTTCAAGGCAAGACTCTTATTAAAACTGTTAGTATTGGATAGGGAGCTATAAATGTGGAGTGTAATCACGCGTGTTTGATTTTAAGCTAACGTCAATCCTAACCTAAAAAATTCGTTGGCATGTTCAACAACATGGTCATGCCCAATATGAGACCCCAAAGCATGCCTAATATGAGATAGGGTCTCATATTAGGCATTTTAGTTTTCACTCTCACAGTCTTGTTCCCTCTGAAGCTGCAGATGCAATGACGCCCAGGCGAAATCCACAATTATGTATCAGTAGTGACAATATGGAAGGTATTGATCAAACAACAAGTTCAAATCAGTTCTTAGTGACTCCTGAAGAAATAAACTCCTTGCCTACGTTACCTGAGAAAAACACCTCGAAACCAAGTAGGGCCCATAAAGTCGATATTATCACATCATTGCCCTATAAAAATAAATTGATTGATAGCGTTAATAAATGAACTGCAGCATATTCGAAAAAAACTTTGTTTCCCACAAGAAAAAAAAGGAATAGACCTAAAAGATAAGAAATCAAAGGATAAACAAGGAAAAGGAGATCAAGATAAAAAATTAAAAGGATAAGGAACAATAAAGGGAAAAGGAAAAGGAAAAGGGGTCCCTACAGGAAGGGAAAAATTAAGGATGTATGAAAATACAACACTAGTTAAAAAACAGAGAACGAATGAGCCTAATTATAGCTATGATGATCTCAGCTCAATTGAAGATGATGAAAAACTTTCTCTCCATGACAGCAGTGATGATAGCATTGATGAAAACGACGCTAAATGCCTTTTTTGTTGTTGTTTATTTTCAGAATACAAACGGGGATAGCAGTGGCGTTAATGTAAAAGGTGTTTCAAGTGGTCCCATGAAGACTGTGGAGCTGGCGAACTTTTTATTTGTAAACAATGTGAAAAGTTTGAATCTAAAAACAAAAAGTAAATAAAACCTGTAGTGCAAATCAACTAATTTGCTTAAAATGTCACTTTTCTTTTTCCCCTATTAGTGTATGTAGGTAACTGTCATCTAATTATTGTGTACAGTTTGTTTTTTTTACAGCTTTTCAGTGATTCTAATTCATTTTTAGAGTTGTAGAATGGGATTCTCATATAAGGACTACTTTTTTCATACCCCCCAAAATGGAGCCCTTGTGTTTGCAGTTTCATACAAGAAAATTGTAAGGTTATTTTCATTTTCTGTCATTGTTATATGTAGTAAAATATATGCATTAAAAGGATATCAAGTTGGTACTATAATCCCTCACTTACTTTCCTAGTTTTATATGAAAATCAAAAGGGGTCTCATATTCGGCATACTTACCCTATAATATAGGGAATATTAAAAAAAACTGTAAAGAATCATTTTACTAATCTGGCAAGGGAGGTATGTGGCTTCGAAAAACATTTTAGGAGGATGGTCATTATATTCAGATAACAAACTAGGCAAACGTTTAACAAGTATCTGTCTGTCTGTAACAGCAACTTTAGGAAGTAATAACTTCAGACCCCTTTACAGCAGCTTTTAAAGCTTAGTAGCAATGACAACAAAGTAGTGTATCACGTGAATTAAACTGCAGGGTTTTTGTTCTGATTGGTGCTGAATGTAGCAGTTTAATAGTTTTTGACGAATCTTATCATGATCTTCTTGTTATAAATTCTTTTCAGTTAATGCGGCTGATATATAGTAGTAGCTGTCTAGCTATCTCTTTTAGAAATGTCATAGTGTACTGTCCTTTCGTCTCTTTCATTCTTTGCTCTCGGGATTTCCCATCATGGGTAAATAATGCAATGATACGTTGTGGTGTCCCAGACCAGTAAGCCACCAGTTACAAAACAATCTCCCTTTCCGATGGTTTGAGTCATGGGTTTCTTTATCCTAAGTATGGAATATATAAAATTAAATTTTCCTTAATAAAGCTTTGGCAACTTAATAGCAAGGATTGAAATGCAGGCATGTCAGTAGTAATGTTTAGAATTATATCAAATGAATTTTTGTGGATCAAAACATATAACTATCAATAATTAAACCTTGTGGAGATGAAATACTTATGAATTATTTTTTAACTCGATCCGTTTTTGCCTTTTTTTTCTTTTTTTCTTTTGTTGTTGTTTTTGTTAGAATCTATCAATAAAGACAAGCTAAATTGCAATACTATTTTTTTAAATTGGTCATATTTATAACAAATATGAGAGTAACATAAAGTTAATATTTTTAATATCATTAATATTACTATCTGTGTTACACATGAAGCCGAGAATTAACGGTAGTAGCAGTGCATGTATAATTAGAGCGAAGTAAATAAAGTAGCTTATTTTCAGAGCTTCCTATCTGTGGGAAGCCCCATAAAAAGGAGAAAATAATGCATAATACGTTTGGAAATATTTTCCTATGGATTCTCATGATTTTTTCAGTGACAAAAAGATAAAAGTTTTAAACTTTGTTTCACAAGGTTGCAGGAAAATGTAGCTTTAACTATCCTTAATTTCTGTATATCGTTAGCATTTTCTCATGATTCAAATTAAACTGATTTTATCTGTTAAAAATAGACGAGCATACTATTTCCGTGTGAATATATCGATATTATCTTTAGTTCACCAATCAGACAGTATCAGGTCTAATCTGACAAGGAAAGCTCTTTGTAGAATGTTAAGTAGTTCTTTAATGATAAATCCTTTCTAGACGATAATATAATAAACAAGAGGGGAAGCTTTTCTTTCAAGAGTCTCCTCCTATTCAGAACAAAGAGGTAAGTGAAAATTGCTAGCTAATTTCAGTTTTTAAAGTTTAAAAGCATCAGTAGGTGCTCTTGAAAGTATTTTCTCCGGACTTCTATTGTTCTTAATTTCCCCAGTTGAATTTGCATGTTCATTGTAGATGTTGCGACAAATTTTCCTTTGATGCAGTTTTCCATTGACCAGTCCCACAAAGATAAAAGAAAGCGTAGATATGAAGTGAATTAATCTTTCCTAGATGTTTAAGAAATTTTACAAGTGAAACATATAGATAAGGAAACCTAAAACTCAACTAAATGTCGTGAAACAATTCTAAACTAAGTTCAGAAAATTAAACATGCATTCGTTTATCAATATTCACGTGCTACTTTTAAGCAAACAGCTGATAGACATTTCAGTCATTAGGTCACCGAATGTAAGTAATTGCGATTGACACTTTGTGCAAGAGTTCAATCCTCGATGTTACAGTGGGATGCGTGCGTGAAGTAACTGCGTCACGCTTCCGCCTAGAAAATCTTCAGCAAAAGGCATGCCCGCCTACGCACTTTTCTCTATTGAAATGATGCCATGGCAGAAAGGATAAACTAAGCAGCAAAAAAGAGTCAAAAACTTCAAAAAATTTCCTTGCAAACACCTGGTCAAAGAGAGCAGGGAAAACCATAATAACAGCTGGTGCAAATTCTAAACCCTGCATTTAATGTAAGTTAACTGCTACTTTCAGCAAGTTGCGTTTACTGAAATAACAGAACAGTGGGCAATACAAATCTTGTTGTTTAGCGCCACCAGCTCTCTCATTTACGCCAGTTTTTGCCATTTTCTGAAAAGATTTGCAACTATACGTATTATGTGGTCTGTCATCTAAATAGATCTTTACGCGAAGAGAACAGGTTCGTGTAGTTCTAAACCTATTTCCTTTCTTTCAGTACAACAAGAGAGAGAGAGACACTCTACAGTGTGGTTACATCTTTTTTCACGGGATCGAAGCTGAAATACTGGGCTGACTGGCATGGTAATTTATCGAACTTAGTTTATCTTGCAAGGTTCAAGTGAATCTTCAGTAAGAAGGGTAAAATTTTTTAATATATTTTTGTCACCCATTGCAGCATTTGCGAATACTTGTCGAAAGGCCAACGATCTGTAAAGAATACACTTGTAATAAGCCTCCAGCAGTAGAATCGGATAATTGTGAATATTGAGTAAGTTTCCTGAGAATCTGCCAGAAAAAAAAGGGTAATAAATTTCTCTGCTGAATGCAAAATCTCCTTAACCCATTGAGGGGCACCGTTTGCACAGTGCAAACGCCTAAATCTAGTCTTTTTTTTCACTTGAATTAAATGTATTCCAGTTAAATGTGCAGAAAAATAGTTTGTACTGCCATCTGTTATCAGTTTAAAGAAGTAAAAACATTTTGCAACCTTTAATTTGAAAAAAAATTTCAAGTTTCTTTAGGTTAAAAAAATTGGGGGTAAAATCTGCACCGTGCAAATGGTGGAGGTTGTTGCCCCTGGAAGGGTTAATCCTCACCCCTCCCCCCAATCAACAAAAAAATAGGTCTGAAATAGACTATAAAAAACTATTTTCGTGGTAAATGATGAATATTGTAGAGTCTTAAATTTTCTACAGTCAGAAAATATACAAGTAGAAATATACTAAGCATTAATTTTGTAAATAACTCATATTTTTTGTCTTTTTTCAGCGACTGACCTCGTAGGATATGATTTGCAAAGTCAAACTATAAACTCGAAACTCCGTTTGTTTTACAAGCATTCCATTACAAGCATTCCATTAACAGCAGACATGCAGAAAATAATAAAAAAATTCTATGAATACAACTCAAACTGGAACTTTATTCCTCCCAGGAAAAAACTTTCATGACAGTGTTTTTAACTCTGTAGGTTTGTGTTCATGCTGTTTTTTTTTTTTTTTAGAAAACCATATAGAATTCCAAATAATGTGATCTATTAGTCCCAAAGAATCTTAAATTTGTTGCTCTTCAAAATATTCTCAAAATATTTCCGCTCCTCTTTATAAGAATATTCATTCATTCCTTTTGATACTATTGAAGGATCAAGGCTTGCATCGCACAAGGATAGATTACCTCTAAAAAAAAGTCTTGTAAGAACTCAACATCTTTGCAGAGAAATCTTGATAACCCTAATAGCATTTTTTAACTAGCGCCGAATTAGTCATACTTTACATTGACAGGATCCAGTCACTATATGAGGGAAATACATTAATTAATGCAATTATTAGTGATTCGCTGCGCTCTTCTCCAAAGTTCTTTTAGCTTCCCCCTAATCTTTTCCTGTCTTGAAGCTACCTGATTGTTAGCGAAATCTCTAGTGTGTTGTAAAGCCATTGTGATGCCGATTCAAGATTGCTCAACACGCAAGCATTGTCATCTATGTCACATTTTCGACAGTAACAATATTCTTAGTATAATATATGAGCGGCTTTTTTTGACGTAGAGTCTGCATTCTCATTTTGTAGTTATATTTACTTATTCTCAAGGAACACGCGTTGGAAAAAAAACTGACAGAAGCGGGGATTCATTTGAAAGAAGAAAAAAAAAACATTTCCTCTGATCAATGTTATCATTCAATAGTTTTAATACCGGTCTCGATGCTTGAAGAGATAGGTTTGAGACCCGATGAAAGTAGACTGCTTTTCATTCGAATGAAGATAAAGGATGACAGTGTGAAGCATATTAAAAATAATCACAATGGAAAAATTTACAACATCATCAATGATCAAACAAAATACAAATTAATGATCAGAACACCATTCTGTATTGTTGACCCCAGTAAGAAAAAAAGGGACTATGAGAGGAAAGTCTTTTAAAATAATTCTCCCCAAGCAGTCAGAATGGTCGGTAGAGGCTTCGAGGACAGGAGTCTTGGATTCAAAGGCCACTTCTTGCAGGGGGTCGTTGTAAACTTGTCATTTGTCAACATGAATATTTATCAGTACCTGTAATAAATCAGTAGAAACACCAGTTTAATATTTTCTTGTTTTAATGAAATTTCATATTAGATTTTATCTGTTGATTCTTTGCTCTGTATACAAGATGGTCATAAAAAAACTTTGCCGATATATGGAACTCTAGCGGCTGCTCCATTCAACCGATCGAGATGAGATTTCAGATATAGTTATTCAGAGGTATGAGCTCGGGCTTCTGTGAACAGCAACAAAGTGGCGCTCGCGGTTAAGGTTATAGGTATAGAAACTAGAAATTTTCGAATGGCAACACCCACTTTTTCCCGTCGCAAAATGCTCTGCGCATGCGAAAACCCTAAAGAGCGTTGGAACGGTACGTGTATCACAAAAAAAAACGGACGCGTTATGCACGCACAAAAAAACAGCTCTGCGAACGGCCAACAAAAACACGATGATGGCACCCATGTGTAAAATGTGTAATCGAAATAGAAGTTTACTTTTGTCCGATCTGTGTTGTCCTCAGTGATTGGTGTCCTCTGTCATATGCAAATTTCCTCCCTCGTGCGCCCCGATTGTGTTTTTGTAGGCCGCTCGAAGAACTGGTTTTTGTGCGTGCATAACGCGTCCGTTTTTTGTGATACACGTACCTTTCCAACGCTATTTAGGGTTTTCGCATGCGCTGAGCATTTTGTGACGGGAAAAAGTGTGCGTTGCCATTCAAAAATTTCGAGTTTTTGAACGTAACCGTGAGCACCACTTTGTTGCCGTTCACAAAATCCCGAGCTCATACCTCTTAATAACTATATCTGAAATTTCATCTCTATCGATTGACCGGAGCAGCCACTAGAGGTCCATATATCGGCAAAGTTTTTTTTATGACCATCCTGTAGTTAAAAGAAGAAAGTAGTTGAAAATCTTTGAATTTCACACATGTATTTATGCGCATGTTACTTTATGCATATGTGTCTTCACTTTTCGCGCCACGGTAAAAAGGTAGGTAAACTAAATTTTAAAAAAAAAAACTTCCTCTGATACTTGTGATCAATATTATTCAGTATTTCAGCGCGTATTTATTAAAAGATAAAGATTCCAACATCACAGTGGAATCTAAACAAAATCTAACAAACTATGTGTCATTGCTTTAAATATCTTAATGTGATTGCATGATTTTTCAATTTTTAGAGGACAAAATATAACTACCAGAATTAGAAAAGCTTTGTTGGACTCGTGAAAATAATCCTTAGTGATAAAAAAATAAAACCTGAAAAATAATAGTAAAATAACTGAAATCAAAGGATAATCTTATAAAGTAAATTAAGAGAGCATTTCATAAAAGTCATTAAGCAGTCTCTAAAAATGCTACCATGAATGAAATGTTTTAACCCCTTAAGAACTTTTAAGAAATTGTGATTTCAGGATTTCTTATTTTTACAAATTAAAGGCTACAGATAAGATTTAAAAAAAAATACTTCAACTACGGAAACATGTAATGAATGCAATAAAATAATTGCTTTTATCAGTATAAAAACCGGAAAAAATAAGCCTAATTATAATGTAATAAAATACATATAGAAATCATGTGATAAAGAGTTATCAAACAGTTTCTCTAGGATGTCACAGAGGAAAAAATGTTTTCTTTCTGATTTAATGATTTTTTTTTAATTTTACGAATTAAATAATGTTAGAAACAGCTGCACGTCTGTGCCCATTTGGAGCTGAGAAATCCTTATTTTTTATCATTTTTAATACTCTCAATATTTAATGGAAAAAGAATTAAACATGATTACTATCTTGCATGGTATATAATGTTACCGGCAATGTATGAAGCGTCGGCATTCTATAGAATACCTAGGTATTTTATAGAATGCCTGCCGTTTTAAGGCAAAGTATGAAATATGAGAATTATTATATACTTTCCCTAGGCATTGTATATAATACCTAGGCATTCTACGGAATGGCAAATGCTATTTAGGCAAAGTATGAATAAAAGGTCCTGATATGGCTATTATTTAAAAGACGTTCATTCCTCAAAAATACAAATGTTATTTTAAAAAAATAATAAAAGAGTGCCATCAAAAAACTTTTACCCAAAATACGTAAAAAAGGAATTATATTGTACAAAACAAAATTTATGTCTTTCTTATTAAAGAAAACAAAATAAAATACGAACCTAATTGTTGCACCAAGAAAGGAAATAATTTTATTTTGAATTGCACGTAATTTCGTTTCTTATAAAAAAGTAAAACATGGTCACTAAATGAACTTTACTAAAAATACACACATTAAAAAAGAAAATATAAAAAAATGTAATTTTTTCATAAAAAAAAATTAAAATTAACCTACTTGTTGCACATGGTAGGCTTGAATGACATTTTGAATTACACGTCATCACTTTTTTCACGTAAAGACATTTCGTATTTTGGCACTTTGTTTTACACATACACTTGACGAATCCTTGGCCGCTTCCGCTGGACTCAGCAATTGCAACTGACCGGAAAGGAATTTCGTGGTCAGGAATACCTTCAATTCTAAGCAAGTTCTTAGGGCATAAAGGGAATTGTGAACTCGCATATAGTAGTCTTAAAATTCCCTCATAGAATTTCCAAGATAGTCCCTTATAGAAGTTCCAAGTCGGTAGAAACCGTTATCAGTCACACTCATTACAACTGCCAAAATATTGCGTGAATCACCTCGGCCCTCGTAGACGTCAGGAATAGGAACTCACACAGTAGTTTCTAACGAAGCACTGGGAAGCTTTTTTTTCCGAATTCATTTTCATTTTTTTTTTTGGAGGGGGCTTGTATTTCCAGATTGATTTTAGAATTAATTAATTTTACCTAAGGCCGTCTGCACACGGAGCAACTCAAAAGAAACTGATAACTGACTCAAATCACAAACCATTCCGTGATGAGTCGTAACCTATGTAATTGAATGGAGCCACGCACACGGCGCAACTGGTTACAAACCCGTCGGACGGGTTTGTAACCAGTTTGCAGCCAAAAAGGGCTTCGTATGGTGTTCTTTTGATTCCAGAATGATCTATTTTTCCTAAATTGATCGAACCTCAGTCCTTCACTCCACTGGTCAGATTTGTTTTCCTGCATCCGAGTACATATTTTCAATATCTTGATTAGCTCTTTCAACACTACCCTGGCTTTGTGTGAATGACGAGACTTCCCATGGAGGATCTTCAGTGCTGGCCAAAACTCCTTCAAACTGGTCACCACATTATTGGCGAATTCCCTACCATTATCAGACTGTAATATAGATTGCGCCCCAAGCAACTAGATTATGTCCACTAGGTTGTAGGCTCTTTTCAGCTTACTTCTTCAGCTCTTTTTGGCGTCAGAGCTTTCAGAATCACAAATTTTATGAGATTATCTTGGTACACCATAATAAATTTGTATTCTCTATCTGGCTGAGACTGAAAATCAATAAGATCTACCTGACAAAGGGAATTAAATTCAGAAAAAATCATAGGTTTCACAACATTGCCCTTTTTAATTCCTTTTAGTTTTTTTTCTGGCAGGGCTCACAAAGGTGGGTGTACAGTTCAATATCATAACGTGTAAAGTTTTGCATTTGGTTGAAAGTTCTTTCAACATTCTATCAAGTCCTCCATGTCCAATAGCTAAATGAGTGTCATGATGTACGTGGAATAATTCAGTGTCCGTGACGTGATACTGTACAGTACTGACACTTTCTTTGTTGTTGTTCTTGTTGTGGCTTATGCCCCTTGACCCACAATATATCAGATAAAATCCATAAAAGATACTGGGCAGAATGGTGGGGCTCCGGTTTTGAATAACACCATAAAGGTTGGAGTCCGACTTGGCTAAAGGGCCAGTCCTGTAATTTTAAACCGAGTCAAGTGACGAGACCGGTACACTTGACCTCGCAAATCCAGAGGTAAATTTTGAGAACTTGGAGGACATTACAGCCATGACAGATTTTTTGTGCACCAGCCGCTATTAGCGTACACGATGGTGGATTTGTCCTTTGCTAACTGGGCCACCGTGCCGACGCTTTCTTTAACAGAATAAATAAGTTGACTTTTGTTTTCCACAAACATCACATCACATCATAGCGATTCAGCAACCAATAGTCCCGTGGTTCAGCCTTAGTAGTCATTTTGACTTTTTTACATCATTTATTAACTTCTGGAAAGTAGTTTCGGTAAAAAACAAACTGTTTTTTGCAGCATCAAATCGAAGCTTAGACAGTTCATCTTCGAATCTTCGTTGCATGTCTATTTACTGGGACTCCTTCTTCAATACTATATCTTTCTCTTCCCTTTTCATGTAGCACAGTAAAAAACTCATTTTTTTGTTGAGCAAATTTAAGAAAAATCACGTATTTTGACACTCCCGAACAAAGCGCAAAATGCAAATGGCAAATTCTGAGCCCGAGCGGAGGATTAAAAGTCACGTACTTTGCCACATGATATTTGAAACGAATCGGATATGTATTTCACACTTTGCCGGTTTGTCATTTGGCATTCTATAGAATGCCTAGGGAATGTGTAAAATATTAATCATTCCATACATTGCCGACCAGTTTTCGGTATTCTATAAAATGACTAGGTATTCTATAGAATGGCGGATTTCAAACTTTGCCGGTAACATATATACAAATTAGCTTATAAAGGGTTATCAAGTGGTTTCTACATAAAATTTCTGCCATGAAATCCTTTTATTATTATTATTATTTATTTATTTATTTACTTATTTTTTGATTTTCATTTTTTCAGGGATACAGATTCAACAATTTTTTGACTCTACAAATTAAATACATGAAACACTGATATACATGAAACGAAAGATGCGGAGTTCGAAGCAAAAAATAACTTTCCTTCTTTTATAAATCTAAAAGTTGATGGAAAATGAACAAATGTCCTTAAATTAATCCTGTAAAATACTTGCATTATATTTTTCATAGTAAAAAAGTATCAGGTATATTGATAATAAAAAAGTATCAGGTTTCTATAGAAAGTTAGTTTTGGTGAAATGTTTCATAATCCTTGCTGGCATAGGTCTAAGGCATGAACTGAGAATGTATGACTCCTTTTGCGGTCACAAGTTTCGTGATAGCAAGTATACACTGTTGGTAACAATCGTGGATGAGGTGAGCGTGATAGCTTATGTTTAAAACTAATTATTAACTCTATCACCCAGGCAATATAATAACAAGACATGCTTAATGTGAAAAATGCATGCAAATTTTGAATGCCGCTGAATGAGAACTCAACTTCTTTCCTCAAGAGATTTCGTGTATCTTTCCTCAAAAGATATCGTGTTTAACTCTTGAATCTAAAGAAAAGAATAGTAGTCGCCTACTCCTGTAGAAAATATAACATTTAAAAGAAGAAGCTTCAGTAATAACATGCTTTATCCATCCTGCAATCATCCTTAATTCATCATAGGCATAAAAATAGCAAGAGCGGTCGTTAAGTAGGTAAGCTGGCATCATGATTCGGGAACTGCATATCGAGTAAAGAAGGCCGGTAGTTAAATGAGAAGTTAGTTAATACGGGTACGTCAGAGGTAAACCATCATAAGTGGATTTTCTTCCTTTTCGATATTTTTATTGTAAGGGACTCCTTTTGGATGGAGCTTCTTTGAAGAAAGCTGACATATTTGAAAAACAATATGGTGGGTGAAATGCAGACTCATAAAATATCGCATATGTAAGTCCTGATGAGAGTTAAACCATCACAAAGCTCTCCTGAAAAATGGGTAAATTCACTTACGGTGGTTTACTTCGGACGTACAGAAATATGAGCTGAAAATGTTCTGTATTTTATAAAAACTACCCAGATTCGGTTTGGGGGAAGAATATGGTTTTTTTACATAATTTGATTTAAAATGATGACTTAAATATTGTGACAAAAAAAAGAACTAGATGTCAAAGAAACAAGAATATTATTGGCTATGGTTGGTTGTTACACATACATTTACAGGTAATGTAAGATTAAATACTATAATAGTAGGAAATCGATAAATCTTGATGTATATTATAAATAAATATAAATTAAGCTAAATTCGAATTTCAATAGCAAATCAGAACCTCGGCAGGAGCGACTTAACACTTCCTGAGAGCCCTTTAATCTACTTTGGTCTTACTGTGTAGGTACACTCTTACACTTCTCCACAAGAAGAGAGCTGAATCAGCTTTCGAATTCAAATTGATTTTAATTTACAGTAATTTATTGTGAATATCATTGGTTTTTTTTTCGCTGACCTTTTCCCAATTGCTTTAATAGTATCTGACATTTCAAAATAAGGCTAGAAACTTTCGATATTTTTATTCTGATGTCCGAGGGAGGCGAGTTTTTCGTCAAGTTCTCCATGATATGAATTGGCCAAATTTATATGAAATTCTTAAAACAAAATAAAAAAGTTGCAAACGTTACTTATCAATCATACTCGGTACTAAGTATTTTGTTCTCGTATTTTGTACATAAATTTGTAACGTAATCTTCTTTAGATACTTACAAATTTAATTCTTCTGTTTAAAATTAATCTGCCTGCTTGCGGGAACTATTTCTAATTCATTGCTTCTAAACGTGCAAAAAATACCTAAACACTTTACACTCGAAAAACTATTAAAGTTATTTTGGTAAATTAGTTGTTTCATCCCTCTCCATTGTATACGAAGATAAAATTCTTATTGCCCTTAAAGTTCATGAGAGCTACAGCGAAGAGATACGTGATCTGGGTTTTGTGTTATAACATAAGAATTAATACTAGACATTAAAGTCTATATACAAATAGGTTAAATAAATCAGGGTAAACAGTAAATAAAAGATCAAAGGTTTATGCTTAAGAAACAAAACTATTAATCAGTTGGTCGGGGATAAATCTGAGAACTGGAGATTTAATGATATTTTCCTTTTTTGAATCTTTATCTCGTGAGTTATAGTGTAAAAGAGGAAAAAGGGTTAATGCATTAACCGTCACTAACCATTTGATCGCCTCGTATAACTTTACATTCATACATCTTATAATGAATTCATAGAAGCTACGATAATTCTATTTACAATGGGAAGTATAGAGACGCTGAACTTTTTAAAAATAGTATTGCAGTAACAGGTCATGACTCTAGTATTTCAAATAACAATCATTAAATAATGGAACTTATTAAAAATAGGTTATACCGTATTATATTTGAATCCCTATACAAACAGTTAGGAAACTCAAGAGAGCAATTTGGCAGTGTAAGCTAAAATCAGATACTATGGTAATAACTATTTCGGAATTTTTTAAACACATTTAATCATGCCATATACGAGAATAGAATATTGCTTCCAGTCCTCTGCTTAACTCGTGCATTTAAAGGGAATCTAAGACAACGAGACATTTCTTCGCCTCTCTAAATCTGACTCTAGAGAGGCGCTAATTAACATTCGAAATAAGGTGAGTTTGATTCAATAAGGTAATGAAAATTCTCCTTTTCAATTCTGAATATGCAATTTTTGACTCTAGTTCAGGTATCTCGTGTAGTGTCCACTAGTTTCAAGAAAAAGTTTTTTTTCTGTTATTTACATTTAGACTTTCTAACAATATACCGTAGCTAATCACGACTTTGAATAAAATGCAATGTGTTATTTTGGAACAAATGAAGATGAAATCCAAGCAGTTAATATAATCTATATATATAAAACAGTTCCGTAACTGACTGACTGACATATAACGCACAAACCAAACCTCTGGACCTAAAGGGCTGAAATTTTGCATGGCGATTCTTCTTATAGTGTAGGGGTGCACTAAGAAAGATTTTTGAAAAATTATCCTTAGATTTTTTTAATTAAATTTTTAAGCTGGTTTTGTACCTTGTTTCAAGTTTGCATTAAAAATAATAATCTGAGGGTTATAAAATTTATATCACGAGAAAGATCATAAAAATTCCTTTAACATGAAATTTTTTTCGAATCTTTACCTCCCTTTTCTGATTTTTCGTGAATTTTTTAAAGATTAATTTTTAGAATTTAATTTATTAAAGGCTGATCACGAGGTTTCTTTTCTTTTTGTGATACTTTAAACTAATTTTGCGTCACGTGCATAACAACGGAACAGACAAAAAAAAATTCTTGCTAATGCGGCAGACGATTGGACATTATCCAAAAAAATATTAAAATACAGTAAAATATATATTCCTCAAACTGTACTATATTAACTGTACTATATTAACTGTACTATATTCTTTAGTATGTTCTATTAGATTTAATTTGAATATTTTCTTCTACATTATTTTGTCTATAAAAATATCCGTTACGATTTTTTTATAAATATATTTTTTGTTTTTTTTACACCAATTGCATAGATTGATCGTTGTATTTATTATATATAAATTAGCATTAATTGCATACATTGACCGTTGTATTTAATTTGAATGTACTCCGTAGCGAAGCACGGGTATTCAGCTAGTGAAACTATATACATAGTACAGGAAAGTGAGATTTTAGGCAGAATTCCGTTGAAGTTTTTAAAACGGGAAAAGAAATACTTCTCCCTTAATTTGCATGCATTCAGTTTGAAAATAAATCTTCGTGATACCTTTATTTGCATATTAAGTTCTCGTCTATTTGAAAGTCATGTTTCGTCTCATTAAAAACGTGATATCTTGTGATTAGAAAAGAGAAATAAGAAACCATTAACACAAATAAAATGTAATTCAATAAAGTAATTCCTTATTATTTATAATTTCAGTATAATAAATTTACTGAAAAGAGAATTAAACGTAAAAAAAATTTATTTTCTAGTTCCCTTCATTGCAAACTTAGCACTAAACTCACAGGCTTCAGGTCCTTTTTCATCAGGTGGCAAAAATCAAAAATGTAACAAATATATTGAATGTATTTTGCTTTTTATGTGGCTTTTACAAACAAATTTTAGAGTGATTTTAGAAAATTATACATTGCGTTCAAATTTCCCCCATGTTATCTTAACTGAAAGTATATGGAAGTTCTATATCTAGTAGTGCATTTTTTCCTTTCATTTAAAAGAAAATAATTACCATTGATATATAGTTATTCTCACTCATTTATACTAATCTTAATTAGTATAGCAATTTCATATATTTCTCGTTATGGCTAACTGATTTGTTTGTGGGTCTCTAAAGACTTGTATCAGTGACCACAGAAGAAAAAGTAATTGTATCAGTTGAAGACAAAATTGTATTTGATGGTTTCTTACCCTTTAATTTATCAGAAATTTTTGACACAGTGACATAAAAATAGCTTTAACCCCATTTTTTTTCTTTCAGGCCTACATAAATCTTCATCTGTTTTATTACAGGGAAGCTTATTTATATAAAACAAGATCACTTAATCGAATGAAAACTAAGCCCCAGTATCGTGATAAAACCTCTTCCAAGTCATTTCTTAAACCATAAGGAAATTGCGTCTATTGCTGTTTCCAACACCTGGCGGGGTCGTGGCATCTTGTTGAACTTTTACCATTTTTCTGACAACGGATAACAAAAAGATAGTTGAAGAAGTCTCATCCAACCTTGGGTACCGGTTACTTTCCAGGGCGAGAAGAAATGAATGTCCTTCACCTTGGACATTTAGAAACTGCCTATTCAAAACCACTTTATTTTATCCATATTCATATGATAGAGAGAAGTCTTTTTATTATTTTGGACGTGTGGTTTAAAAAAAAAACCCAAATCAAAAGCGAAACCTCTTCTATTTCACTTCGAGATCTTTCATTTTCCTCGAACTCAGTTTTATATCACTTATAAAAGTTACTAAATTAAAGGTAAAACAGAAAATAACCATTCATCAATATATAATGATAGTTCATCAGTACTACTTCGTGTGTGCGTTCCACAAGTTTCCTTAAATGACACTTCGTGGCTTCTTTGCTGGAGCATGAAACGATGCATATTGGCCTTCCTTCTGTTTTATAAGTGCCAGAGTAGTAGTTTATAAAATTCGTTTTTCAAAGCAATCAATAAAAGATCTAAAACAAGTCTGAAAGTTTATCATGGTAATAAAATAGATATCTCGGTATAAATTTTTAAATGGAGTAAAGAAATTCCGCCTGACTGAATCACATATATATTGCTTTCGTTAAATACCAAGTAGATAGTTGATAAAAGAAAACCTAAAATTAACTGAGTTTCAATAAAACGCTTTATTAAAAACTTTGTTAGATACTTTTATCTTAGAGTTGGTCATGTATATTTAATAATAAAACCACAAAAATTCTCTCAGCCCAAGTTCTAAAGAGTAAGGAATCAATTTTCTCTTTCTGTTAGACATCGAGTCCTTTAATAAAGAATACCACCCATTGAAGATACAGCCAAGAAAGAATTCTTATTTACCATTGTATTGAAATTTGTACGGACAAAAAATTTAATAAAGTTATTTATACATAGTTGAACGCAGTTTCATCGAAATGTAACCCAAACTTTTGTTCTCAGCATGTATAAACGGGAAAATAAGTGGGTGATCATTAAAGTTAATAGATGGAACATAAAGATAATATGTTCATAATTTTGTGAACATATAGATAATTTTCAACAAAGATTATTCGTTTGTGATAACTCTGTAGAAAAACTTGCTTGAGGCCATAAGGAAAGAAATATGAGAAAAAGTTCTCAGGTAATGCTAGACAAAGCGCGAATAAGTAAATGACTAAGTCTATTTTTTTACCTGAAACATATGCATATTTAAGTATTTGTCCGCAATAAACATGGCTACTAAAATTTAAAAAAAATAATATCAAGCAATCTAATCATATTAAAGTGTAAGGTTCATGTTTTTACTGTGAGGGCAGGTTTGAGGGTTCTGCTGGAATACACGCAACCTACTTCGTGGCTGACATCAAGGGCATTAATAAAACTCTCTCCAGACTTTCTTCCATCGCAACTCATAATAGGACTGTCTTTCTTATTGACTCCCAGGCAACAATTTTAGCTATTTGCTCCTATCACCATGCAGACTCTGCTCGTCTGGCCAAGACCCGTTTATTAGTCAGTAACGTCTTGAAAGCCGGTTGGAACATTACATATCAACGGATTCCTAGCCACTGCGGTATACCGGATAACGAGCGAACTAACTATCTTGCTAAAGAGGGTTGTAGGTTACCACAACCCGTGTACTCCTTTATCTATAAGCTTTTGCTAAGATAGACAAAATAATTCATGGAAGGTAGTTGGCAATATACATAAACTACTGGCCACGGGTAAGACTTGGAGGGAACTTCCGTCTTGGCCTATCCCTCAGGACCACCCAAGACACATTGCTGTTGCAAATTTTAGAATAGTTTCATCGCATCACTTTTTACGTGGACGCCTATATCGCATCGGCGTTGCATTTTCTCCTGACTGTCCCCTTTGTTCTTCTTGGAAACTTATGGATTTTAATCACCTTTTGACGCGTTGATCCCTTCAAGACAAGCCCTTTTAGTCACAAATTTTTATAATAGAGCTCGCCTCTACTGGGCGGTCCGTGGAGAATTATTGTCACTGCACTTTCCACTGGGGTGTAAAAAAATTAAAGTGTAGTTTAAAAGTTCAATTACAAAAAAAATCAGTTAGAAAGTACTTGTAAAAATTATTCAGTTAGAAAGTACTTGTAAAAATATTACACAAATAACTCAATAATTATGTTAAAATGCTTGCATTTGAGTGGCCATAGGGAAATTGAATTCTTGGAATGCAAGAAAACATTTACCGTAAAATTTTGACTATAATACGCACACGAGTATAATATGCATGCTAGATTTTGCTCGAAATTTTCGGAAAAAATTAAAATTCGACTATAATACGCACCCATAACTTTTCATTGTTTTATTTAAAAATTGCACAAATACTTATTAACATAAATGAAATTTGCAATAAAAATAAACGAGAACGTCAGATTCGGTAGCAAAAAAAAACTTAAATTTTTAATTAAAAACAAACAATTTGTCATATTATTAGTCTTAACCACTTTCACTAGAATTCAGTTCATCTATTGTTTGTCGTTTATTCAATGTTTAAAACTACATTTTTTGTACAAGAGTATAATACAAGAGAGTGGGAAAAAATGTCAAAATTAACTCCAAATACTATCAGGAACATATTTTATCGCCAAGTTTTCTGAATGAAATACCATCGCTTTACCCACAGTGCCATCAATCTGTGAGAATCCAATTGGACAAAGCTAGCAGTCACACATCAAAATCCACTGTAAATTTCCTAAAAGAAATGGAACAAAAAACTGGTATCAAGGCCATACCATTCACTGATATCCCTACTAAATCTCCCGATGTATCACCTATGGATTTTTGTGCTTTCGGACTTTTAAAATCTGCATTATCCAAACGTCGTCCCAAAACCCTTACAGGACTCTGGAAAGCTGTTCAGGAGGAATGGGATAGAATACCTCTTCTGACACTTCAAAAGGCATTATTATCCTGGAAATTGCGGTGTCGAAAGATAGTTCAGAATAAAGGATGTCAAATAGAACATTTAAAACACAAGAAATTTATGTAATTTAGTTTTGTGAATACAATATACATCGTCTAAAAAATGTGTGAACAGCCTCTATATATTCCGAAAAATTCGTCTTTAGTATAAACCTTGAATCTCAAAATTAATTTATTAAAAAAAATCTATTAAAATTAAATTACAGTGTAGAAGTATAGTTATAGAGTATCATTTTACGTGAATAGCCGAGGATTAAATCAACAAAAATTTTCTCGAAAATTCTCTGATTCTTTTCTTACTTTTCGCATTGTGATTATTGATTTTTTTCTACGGAGAGATCTGAAAGAACAGGAACATCAGTTACGTTTTAATTACGTAATTTATTCCTTTGTAGTATTCTGTTAAAATAAAGGCTCTTTAGCGAGTAAAAACCGGTCATCAATGATTTGATAGCATTGCATCGACCCCATTCTGCTGACGTCTCGCCTACCAATCTGACATTGCACACGACGCAAGAAGTCGCGGATACTCTCTCTTTCGAAGTTGGAGGCATTGTTGACATGATACGCAGCGAAGCATTTTGAAGTCTTCGGTATTGAAAGAAAGCGAATTTGCATCCACCCCTGCATCGTTTACCGATTCGGAAACAATGAAGAGAGAAAAGACTGTTATCAAATAAAGAAGAATGCAGCAGCGGTGGAGGAAAGAAGATAAAAACTGTCCGCTTTCAATTTCCATCCGACAGCTCTGAACAAGGAGGAATCTTATGTAATACGTGTTGTAAAATACTCTCTTGCAACAATAACCCCACACAAAACGGAAAAAACAACAAAAATTTCCGACCCCAATAACATTTTCTTTTGTTTGTGATTCGAGGATCCTTTTTTTTTAAACTTCTTTGCCTGTATTGTTCGTTTTGATTCTTCGGATCGCATTTTCCATCCCTGTTTGGCGATAGTCTCTTTCTACTGAATGATTCAATTCTGATTCTGGGGCAGAACAAATCTTTATGTAGCAATAAATATGATAAACATTCTGTCAAAAAATAAATATTCTATAATGATTAAAAATACCTGATATTCAAGTACTATCGAAAGTAAATTCCCCATGTCGTCATTAGTAATTGACAACGATTTTGAGAAAGTCAGTTATCTATGTTGCAAAGACCCATAAAGTATTGCATGAAAAAGAAATATATAAATGCTTCATTGGTCACTAACGTTGCACGAAATATGTTACAGTTGTTCTATGTATTGTGTCTTATCCAATAGCAATGAATGATCAGTTTATAGTGGAAACTTGAACAACTTTTGCAACAATAAACATTCTGCATAGAAGACATAATAAAATTCACCATTTTTTTCTCACTTAATGCCTATATGAAATGAAATTTGGACAGAAAGCAAAACAACATGAATAGAAATCAACACCAGTATTGCATGTAAGGAGATAAAACATCATAATGTTCAGTTTAGTATTATTTACATTTGCAACTGTTACCCGGTCTGGCAAGGTTAATTTAGAGCAGCATAGGATGTATGTAGCTCTTCAGGACTACATAAACCAATCAGTCGATATTGACTTGATAAGGCCTTGATAAGGCATGGAACAACTATTGCCTTGATAAGGCAATATCGACTGAAACCTGCCTTGCTAACGATTCCGAAATTTCAAACATGTTAAACTGTAAACGTTATTATGCCATGCACTCCAATGTACAGGGTGGTCATAAAAAGACTGCCGATATATGGACCTCTAGCGGCTGTTCCGTTCAACCGATCGAGATGCGATTTCAGATATAGTTATTCAGAGGTATAAGCTCGGGATTCTGTGAACGGCAATAAAGTGGCGCTCACGGTTACGGTTATAGGTACAGAAACTCGAAATTTTCGAATGGCAACGCCCACTTTTTACCATCTCTAAATGCTCAGCGCATGCGAAAACCCTAAAAAGCGTTGGAACGGTACATGTATCACAAAAAACGGACGCGTTATATACCCACAAAAAACAGCCTCTGCAAAAAACAGCCTCTGCAGGGGAGGTGGCTGCAAAACAGCCACCTCCCCTGTGTGGAAAATATCTAATCCAAATAAAAGTTTTCTTTTGTCCATTCTGTGTTGTCATCGGTGATTGGTGTCTTGCCTCTGTCATATGCAAATTTCCTCTTTGCGCCCCGATTATGTTTTTGTTGGCCGTTCGCAGAGCTGCTTTTCGTGCGTTCATAACGCGTCTGTTTTTTGTGTTACACATACTGTTCCAACGCTATTTAGGGTTTTCGCATGCGCTGAGCATTTTGGGATGGTAAAAAGTGGGCGTTGCCATTCGAAAATTTCCATTTTCTGGACCTATAACCGTAACCGTGAGCGCCACTTGGTTGCCGTTCACAGAATCTCGAGCTCATACCTCTGAATAACTATATATGAAATCTCATCTCGATCGGTTGAACGAAACAGCTGCTAGAGGTCCATATATCGGCAAAGTTTTTTTATGACCACCCTGTACATTTCTAGTCTGTATAAATAGTGACAGCTATACTCATCGCATGTTTTTCGTATAAAAAGAGTTACGTTTATAAAACTGAGAAAATTGCATGAACATAATTTATGATTAATTCCGTCATATCAATCAACCAATGAGTTAAAATAACTGTAAAGTAAAATTTTTACAACAAAAAATTATTATATTTTTTAAAAATTCTTAAACTAAAAAAATCTCACAGAAATTGATTTTTATAATATAAGGAAAACATTTTCTGTAAGTGCTCTTTAAAGAGAAATTTTTAAAAAAAAACCTTTTATCAATGGAAAATTCATTACGTGATATGTTTAAGTTCGTTGCGTTGCAATACTTATCATTTTTCTATTTCATCATAAACGTATTTTTATTAGCTTAAACGCGACCATACTGCAGAGCTAAACCCCTGCTTTCCTTTCTCCTTATTCCTCTCGGAAAAGCAATTTGCGGAATTGTCATCATTTACCAAAGATTGATTAATTAAATATGTGCGTGTTAAGCTTGTTATTATAAATACAAATCATAAACGATAACAACATAATACTCTCGTGGAACTTATTTTTTTTCTCTTTAGAGAAAATTACTGTCTAGATAATAAAATTACCCAGGCCATAAGGTTCAGGTCAACACCATATGTTAGTCTAAAACACGTTCCATTTTCTGAAATTTATGCAAAAATACCATAAATTTTAGAAATGCGAATTGACAAACCATAAATGATTTCTGCAGGCATTTAAAATTCGGCAGCAGTTAAATTGAATTTTTTTTTCCTAAGCAAAAAAAAAAAAACTGAATGATTTTGTTTTCAGTGGTGATATTGTAAATCTTCCTCATTCGGAGGAGATCTATTTCAACAAGTTGCTTTTGGAAACCATCACTCAAGTATCGAATTAGGGAAGTGAAATAAACTTTCCTTTAACAGATTTTATTGTGGTTAACCTCCTCCAGTAACACAAACACTTCGGTGCGCGAAAACTCGTGATTCCCGGAGGCTTATGAATCGCCTGTTCAATTCTTGAAACGCAATACATTGGTCGCTTAATGTGGCATACTTAAGAGCATTCCCCCAAAATATTTTTCTTCCCGACGATCAATGATCCACGATGAGAAACAAAGGTGACTAATCTCTGTTCCTTGCAAGCTATTTCTCACGGAATTCGAGTTAGAAAAGGATGAGTCTAAGTTTCAAATTAACTATCTAAGAATTACTTCTTGTCCATTGATCTTTAAACCAATCTTTAATGTTTGAGGAGTTCTTCCAGAATATGTAATTAATATTTGTCTGGGCAGCTCCAGATTTTGACCGGTTTGCAACGGTCGGTTTGGGGGAAACATGATATGTAAATTTCAAGGATAAAGTAAAGTTCAATTTATGACATTAGGAAAAGGTTATTGTATCATTTGGTAAACACAAGTATAAAAACATTCCCGTTCGAATGTATTCGGTGCAGATGAATGGTCTAATAACCAACTTTCGAAAAGGCTATCCATCAGAGAATGGAAGACTGATGTCTATAACAAAGAAATCAAGAACCATTTATCTAATACACTGAAGCATATAGGATGAGAGGTCGTTTAAATGGTTATGCTTTTAAACTCAATATTGTTCATGGTCATTGGTACCATCAATGATGATGATTCCTTCAGATAAAACAGGAATTTTTAGGTCTTCACTCGCTGCAAATCAGTAATGTTTTTTATAGAGTACCCGCAGGCTATCTCAATGTTTAATAACAAAAAAAAATTAACGTACATAATATCATCTCCAAGAATAGTATGAATTATATATTTCTTTTAGGATAGCACATAAAGTTAAATTTAGAACCAAATTCCAAGGAAAGTTCCAAGGAAGTTTTATTCTATTGTCTACTCAATACATTTCATCATGCTGTCTCGAGGAACCAAAATTTGCATAATCTGTAGTATTATACTTTCAATTTCTTTCTTTTGTTATCCCCAACAATGTTAAAAAGCATTGATCCTAGCTTCATGGTTTTCATTTTACTGTTTCGGCTCCTCTGAGGCAACCTTTTATCCGAACAGATACTAAATTTCATATTATGTTCATGTTGGCGACACAATTGAAGGGAAACGTTTGGATCTGAAACAATGATAATTGAAATTGATAACTGGAAATTCTAATTTCTGTTTTAATATCACTACTATGCTTTCACATCAAGTAAAATAACTCTTATAATTTGAAAAATGGATATGTTTATTTCTCACAATTGCATTAAATTATATATTTTAACTCATATAGGGAAATTTTGAGACCGTACAGATATTAAACTATGATAATTGAAATTGATAACTGAAATTCTAATTTCTGTTTTAATATCACTACTATGTTTTAATATCACTACTTTTACATCAAGTAAAATAACTCTTATAATTTGAAAAATAGATATGTTTATTTCTAACAATTGCATTAAATTATATATTTTAACTCATATAGGGAAATTTTGGGACCGTACAGATATTAAACCAGTTGAGTTGAATGCTCTCTATATTCTCACACCTTTTAATCTAAATTTTATTTATTACGCAATGGAGAAATATTTTATTTGAATTCAAACGTCCACAATGAAGTTGACAAGAAATCCTATGATAACAGTTCTCATTATATAATATTTTATACCATTTTCTAACTGAGGAAAAATCAGGAACTGAAAATATACCTAAGAATAAAAAGTATGGATACTTTATTTTCCTAAAATATTTAAATTAATATTTTAACATAATATATATTCAATCAGCTTAAAAATCTAAGATAATCATTAAAAATCCAGCTTTTAAAAACATTTCAATGTTTTGGGGAATAAGTTGATTCCAGTTACTTCTGTTTAAATTGTAGATGATTTCTATCCAATGTTTCGAATTTACATTCTAGTCTTCTTATCGTAGCAAGTGACTATACAAAATCTTTTTTGTAAGTTATTTGTACAATTTCTGATATCAAGACATCTGATTTGGACAACACGAATTATTTAGGTGACTTCCTTTGCTTTATAAATGTATTTTTAGTGCTATGTAAGTTGTGGCATCGAAAACATTGTAGCACACTGGGAGAAAAGTAGATCCATTGCATCTAAACAATAATACATAGAATTTTACCACGGTTATGAAAAAAATTTATAATTGTATGATGGAAAAACAGTCAAATCCATTAGTTTTAGAGTGAAAAAACTGAACTATCAATACACAAATTGTAATGAAATGAATTTAGAAGAACTTTGGATGGGGAAGGAAAAAGAAATTTACTTCAATCAAAATTCAAAATCATAATTTATGTTTTGGGATATTTAATGATTATGTTGAATAAATTTTATGATTACGATCATTAATATAAATAATTTGTGTAGAAAAGGCATTACATCTGAAAGGTAAATGTAATTCCTTTCCCAAAAGTAATTCCTCATATTATTTTATTGTGATTATTCAAAAATAATGAATGAAATTTAGATCGATGACATGCCTTACCTTCTTTATACGTGTGCAAAATGTAAAATTGGGCGATATTTCCTACCTAATAAAATTCTCATTCCAACATGCATGAGCTAAGCAACCTTCTTACCAAAAAGAAATTAATAGTATAATGTTCATTAAATTTCTAAAAAATATCCTTCGTGTTTTTTTTCGCAGTCGGTAGCACATTCACTCGCTGATTATTCGTCTCGAGTTCGATTCCCGGTGATGACATTTTTTATAAAATTAATTCCGTCACTTAAAAATTATTTTCATTTTATTTTAATTTTTTATTTTATTTTTAAATTCAATTTTATATGATGAGGGCCTATTTTTATATATTTTTCCTTGACTGAACATGTGTATCGGGACTACAATTTACTTTCTTGAGTTGAAGTATAAAGACCAAGGCACTCCATGAACTTCATATTCCTGTATTCCTTTATGTTGTTGTTAACTTTCTCATGATATGTTATAATCTGAGATACAGATATAAAATATATACATAATATGTTATAATCTGAGAAACAAAAGAGCAAAGAATCATATGCTGATACTCTTGGAGATATCCATCAATGTGTGAACCACAATGAATGATTCAGATTAATGTAAAAAACAAATTTCAGGTAGTCTCTTCTGATGAAACTACCAAGGGTTATTAACGTAGGATTACTTATCC
Organism: Dolomedes plantarius; assembly: GCA_907164885.2. NCBI lineage: Eukaryota > Metazoa > Arthropoda > Arachnida > Araneae > Dolomedidae > Dolomedes > Dolomedes plantarius. The sequence continues at coordinate 165,181,997 of OU015492.1, forward strand.
TTGTTTACCTCTTTTGTATATATATATATATATATATATATATATATATATATATATATATATATATATATATATATATATATATATATACATATATATATATATATATATATATATATATATATATATATATATACATATATATATATATATATATATATATATATATATATATATATATATATATATATATATATATACTATATATATATACATATATATGTATATGTATATATGCATATATATATATATATATATATATATATATATATATATATATATATATATATATATATATATATACATATATATATATATATATATATATATGTATATGTATATATATATATATAAAAATATAAAAACTTTGATGCATTTCGGTACTTTTTTGTTTAACTGTTTACTGCTTTCCCAAGCGATACAGACTGGGTTCGGCGTGCTGCCAAAATTATAACTCACGATGCAGGACATCTGATATTTTGAATTCGCGAGGACCGTTACGGAGGAACGTAATCCTACGTTAAAATATGCCTACAAATGCTCAGAATTTGTTATCCTCTTTATTATGGGAGCACCAGAGAGGTGAGCAAATATCATTCCCTATGGCGGTACAGCACAAGAAACCCGATGCCAACCCGAGACCCACTCCGCAGAAGCTCGAGACGCTAACCACTATAAAGATGTGTGCAGCTTGTTCAGAAACATAGAGATTCATAGAAAATAATAGAAACAGTTTTTTCAAGGATAACAATGAAAAACAAAAAAAATTAGTGATTCCAAATAGTACGGAATAAGAAATATTCTTTACTTCTTTTAAGCTAAGAATTTTTTTTTTTCGTATGAGAATTTTTTTTTAATTTGTGATTCCTCACGGAGTTTAACGAAATAGTGCTGGTGCACGTAAAATCTGTAGTGGCTGCAATGTCCTCCAAGTTCTCAAAATTACCTCTGAAGGTGTGGAGTCAAGTGTTCTGGTCTCGCCACTTGACTCGGTTCAAAATTACGGAACTGGTCCTTTGGCCAAATCGGACTCCGACCCTTGTGGTACCAGTCAAAACACGAACCGCACCTTCATCGCCCATACCCTTCGGGACTTGATCTGATGTTGCTTTCGGTCAAGTGGCATAAGCAACAGCAACAACGAAATACCTGTCTATTTAAAAAATTTTTAAATATCATTTATTGAGAAAATTTTTAACGTACCTGGAACTATAGTTAACGTTTACTTAAAATGAACTATAACCGTACAACGGCTTTCTACTTTTATCAAAGGTATTTTAGTAAGACGTTCCTTTGATTCAGAAACATTTGAAAGACATAAATAATTAATCAATAGTGAGATCATGTTTTGTGAGATAGTGAGATAATTAATCAATAGTGAGATAATTAATCAATAGTGACTTCCTTGGCTTTATAAATGTATTTTTAGTGTTATGTGAGTTGTGGCATCGAAATCATTGTAGCACACTGGGAGAAAAGTAGATCCAATGCATCTAAACAATAACACACAGAATTTTATCACGGTTATGAAAAAAAATTTTATAATTGTATGATGGAAAAACAGTCAAATCCAGTAGTTTTAGAGTGAAAAAACTGAACTATCAATACACAAATTGTAATGAAATGAATTTGGATGGGGAAGGAAAAAGAAATTTACTTTAATCAAAATTCAAAATCATAATTTATGTTTTGGGATATTTAATGATTATGTTGAATAAATTGTATGATTACGATCATTAATATAAATAATTTGTGTAGAAAAGGCATTACATCTGAAAGGTAAATGTAATTCCTTTCCCAAAAGCAATTCCTCATATTATTTTATTGTGATTATTCAAAAATAATGAATGAAATTTAGATCGATGGCATGCCTTACCTTCTTTATACGTGTGCCAAATGTAAAATTGGGCGATATTTCCTACCTAATAAAATTCTCATTCCAACATGCATGTGCTAAGCAACCTTCTTACCAAAAAGAAATTAATAGTATAATGTTCATTAAATTTCTAAAAAATATCCTTCGTGTTTTTTTTTGCTGTCGGTAGCACATTCACTCGCTGATTATTCGTCTCGAGTTCGATTCCCGGTGATGACATTTTTTATAAAATTAATTCCGTCACTTAAAAATTATTTTCATTTTATTTTAATTTTTTCTTTTATTTTTAAATTCAATTTTATATGATGAGGGCCTATTTTTATATATTTTTCCTTGACTGAACATGTGTATCGGGACTACAATTTACTTTCTTGAGTTGAAGTATAAAGACCAAGGCACTCCATGAACTTCATATTCCTGTATTCCTTTATGTTGTTGTTAACTTTCTCATGATATGTTATAATCTGAGATACAGATATAAAATATATACATAATATGTTATAATCTGAGAAACAAAAGAGCAAAGAATCATATGCTGATACTCTTGGAGATATCCATCAATGTGTGAACCACAATGAATGATTCAGATTAATGTAAAAAACAAATTTCAGGTAGTCTCTTCTGATGAAACTACCAAGGGTTATTAACGTAGGATTACTTATCCTTGTTTACCTCTTTTGTATATATATATATATATATATATATATATATATATATATATATATATATATATATATATATATATATATATATATATATATATATATATATATATATATATATATATATATACATATATATATATATACATATATATATATATATATATATATATATATATATATATATATATATATATATATATATATATATATATATATATATATATATATATATATATACTATATATATACATATATATGTATATGTATATATGCATATATATATATATATATATATATATATATATATATATATATATATATATATATATATATATATATATATATATATATATATGTATATGTATATATATATATATAAAAATATAAAAACTTTGATGCATTTCGGTACTTTTTTGTTTAACTGTTTACTGCTTTCCCAAGCGATACAGACTGGGTTCGGCGTGCTGCCAAAATTATAACTCACGATGCAGGACATCTGATATTTTGAATTCGCGAGGACCGTTACGGAGGAACGTAATCCTACGTTAAAATATGCCTACAAATGCTCAGAATTTGTTATCCTCTTTATTATGGGAGCACCAGAGAGGTGAGCAAATATCATTCCCTATGGCGGTACAGCACAAGAAACCCGATGCCAACCCGAGACCCACTCCGCAGAAGCTCGAGACGCTAACCACTATAAAGATGTGTGCAGCTTGTTCAGAAACATAGAGATTCATAGAAAATAATAGAAACAGTTTTTTCAAGGATAACAATGAAAAACAAAAAAAATTAGTGATTCCAAATAGTACGGAATAAGAAATATTCTTTACTTCTTTTAAGCTAAGAATTTTTTTTTTTTCGTATGAGAATTTTTTTTTAATTTGTGATTCCTCACGGAGTTTAACGAAATAGTGCTGGTGCACGTAAAATCTGTAGTGGCTGCAATGTCCTCCAAGTTCTCAAAATTACCTCTGAAGGTGTGGAGTCAAGTGTTCTGGTCTCGCCACTTGACTCGGTTCAAAATTACGGAACTGGTCCTTTGGCCAAATCGGACTCCGACCCTTGTGGTACCAGTCAAAACACGAACCGCACCTTCATCGCCCATACCCTTCGGGACTTGATCTGATGTTGCTTTCGGTCAAGTGGCATAAGCAACAGCAACAACGAAATACCTGTCTATTTAAAAAATTTTTAAATATCATTTATTGAGAAAATTTTTAACGTACCTGGAACTATAGTTAACGTTTACTTAAAATGAACTATAACCGTACAACGGCTTTCTACTTTTATCAAAGGTATTTTAGTAAGACGTTCCTTTGATTCAGAAACATTTGAAAGACATAAATAATTAATCAATAGTGAGATTTTAGCTTAATCCTGGAGCTCACATTATTCCACTGATACCAGTACAAAAAATTGCAGTTAAAGAACATTAATTCTCACGCTTAGAATAGTTACTTTTATTTTTAAATTAGAGAATAAGAATTTAGCAAAATGCCTCAGCCCAAAAAAAAAAAAAAAATCATTGATTTTGTTTTGTCTGTTCAGATTCCTCAGCATGTCTGAGCTTGTTATCTTCGTTTTTCATATGAACTTTTTCGTTGAGAATGAAGAAACATTATGATCCGCCCCATGATGTAATATCGCGTGCCAAGTGAAGTTATGTGTTTCATATTTAAACAAGCATAACTTAAAATACAGGTTAAGTATTATACCTTGCCGTGGTTCACTGAAAGATTAACTATCTTCACTCCTCAGTCAACTGGTAAAATAGCTGTCGAGCGAGTGCAAGAAGCATAAAAAATTGGCCAAGAAATTAAGAAAGAAATTTTAGCTTAATCCTGAAGCTCACATTATTCCACTGATACCAGTACAAAAAATTGCAGTTAAAGAACATTAATTTTCACGCTTAGAATAGTTACTTTTATTTTTAAATTAGAGAATAAGAATTTCGCAAAATGCCTCAGCCCCCCCCCCCCCCAAAAAAAAAAAAAAAATTCATTGATTTTGTTTTGTCTGTTCAGATTCCTCAGCATGTCTGAGCTTGTTATCTTCGTTTTTCATATGAACTTTTTCGTTGAGAAAGAAGAAAAATTTTGATCCGCCCCATGATGTAATATCGCGTGCCAAGTGAAATTATGTGTTTCATATTTAAACAAGCATAACTTAAAATACAGGTTAAGTATTATACCCTGCCGTGGTTCACTGAAAGATTAACTATCTTCACTCCTCAGTCAACTGGTAAAATAGTTGTCGAGCGAGTGCAAGAAGCATAAAATATTGGCGGAGAAATTAAAATAGGCAGTACTTTAGAAGATTTACGACACCCTTCGGAGAGAATATGTTTATTTTAAAGTACCTAGAAAACACCTAGGATTTCATATTGGTTTTTAAACCGATATAATTAAAATCATTTCAAATCTAATGTAAGGCAGTGACTTACAAACCTTGTTGTAGGAGGTTCACCTACATAGATAATACTGATTCTCTAATCAGTTTAAGCTTTTAGATGGGTAATGACCGCTTAATTTCAAGGCTGTCGTTAATCTTTTTTCATTCTCAGCTTCTAATCCTGTAGATTTCTTGAAAACAGGTAACACTATAAAAAATGGTTTCTGTGGTTTCAGTTCAATTATATGAAAATGTTACGAAACGCTTGGAAAATTTCATCGAATAACGCATGCAAAATGCGTTATCAAATTAGTTTATATAAATGCTGTCAATATATGTAATAATACTGTAACATATGTTGGTGAAAAATTACATTGTCATCTTTATATCATTCATGTTTATTATTGAATCGAGCTTTAAAGTTCGTGAAGGGATCATTAAACATATTAAATTGCGAAATAGGCTAAAAATTGACAACATAGAATATCACATTTTAAACATTTTTTGTAGTGTGGAAGGAATTTGTATTTCCGGCATGGTCCATTACATTTCTATCATAGCATTTTCTTTAAAGTAAAGCTCTGTTCGAAACATACAATTATACATTTGTAATAACGCAAAATTGCTTAGAATGTATATTTAATCATAATGAAATATTAAGTCGATTAAAACTAGCATTTAATATTTAATTCTGATTAAATATAGATTATTAGCCCCTTTTTAGTTACAAAACACATTTATACCGTATCATTTTTTATATCAAACCATTTTTAATAACTACTTGTAATAAAAAAAAGGTTATCAAAATTTCAAATTTTGTCATATTTTGAGTGATTCGCTCTTTTATTTATAGGATATTACAGTAAAATCACGTTACAATCGATATCAGTGTACCAAAAATGTATTTTCATCGTACTGAAATTACGTAAAGCTCGGCTTAACATGCAGTTGTCGTTTTGGTGAGTTGGTTATTACACATTTCATTAAATTGGAATTCCTAAAATCGCAATTTTACTGTACCTAAAAACACAACCTTGTATTGAAAATTAATCCAGGAAGGCTTTTTCTAGTCTTATGTTTTAAAAATACTTTAAAAACATCGAGAAATTAAGTTTTCCCTAAAAAAGAGCCCCATAGAAACTTTTTTCATGCATGAGGCAGAAAGGATTGAAAATGTACGATTATTTTTGGTCATGCATTTTTTCAACTTTGTTATACGTATTCTTAATTGTTTAATATCTATCAAATTACATTTTATAATAAATTAAAGGCTAACAATTGAGCAGAGGCTCAAAACTTTATATCTAAGCCTGTGAAGTGTAATGCTGTAGGAAACTCGATCAGGAATGTTTAAAATTAAAGCCTGCAGTGTTAAAAAGGGATAAAATAATGTGAAAAAACATTATATAGTATATTAAATCATTATATTAGATAATTATTTTCCTTTCTCTTCAGCAGAATAAGTCCGAAGAGCTCTTGCCTCATGTCAACAGACTTTAATTAGATTCTTTATCCTGGCTAACAGTCGATAAAACCGCTTCTGAGTGCCGTAAAGGAAGGAAGTGGACCTTTGGAAAAACATATGACAAAAATTCAAGGTGGTAAGCTATTTCATCATTGATGGAAATAAATAAATAAAACTATGCATAGCTAATAACTGATCAGAAAGGCTTCTATCTTGTAATCATAAGCTTAATCATTGGCTCTAGATATAAGATTATTAACAGTTCCAAAGGAAAATAACTGGAAATTTCTTTGCTCTTTTTCTGACTATTTTTATTCATATGACATATTCTTTTAATTATTTGGGGAATAAAAAATCCAAAAAATTTGTACGTCTGATTATTTGACATCTCTGAGTATTTGACCTCTAAAGGCTCCAGATTAAGGAATCAAAATTAGACTCTTCATGCTTTGGTGAAAACCTGAAATATCAGTCTAAGGAATATGTAAAACTATAAATACAATGTAAACTTACAAATGTAAACTTAATATTTTTCAGGGTCTACCTAAAGTCGATTAGGTAAACTCAAACACCGATTGATCATCCAAAAGAAATGTTCAGGCGTAAATTCAGACTACTTCACATTTTCGTATGACACAATCCCCGTAATGAGGCAACTGAATGTGATCAATTCCTCCTGTGAGGAGAATAAAACAAAGTTTTGTTTGAATGCAAATAAACCTTATCTACAACACATATTGCTTAAACCCTTTCTATCATCATTCCTTTCCCTTTTGTCTCATTAGACAATGCATTGTATAAGCAATGGGAAATACAACAACCGGCTTGGAAATCTACTTCAAGTCCAACATATCCATACCTGGACGAAACTAAACATTCACATTTGCATTTATGCTAAGCTGAAAGAGTGCCAACGCAATATTAGCCAGGAATAACATTATTAACTGTTGTAGCATTAGAAGTAGGATACCCAAGCAAGGTATTTGTTTGTTCGGATGAGTCACCTACATAAGCAGAGAGTCTTAGCTTTCAGAACTAACTGTTTGTCAGTTTACAAAAAATCTTATTTTAATTTCAATTTTCCTTTACAACAAACTGCATAAAGACAAAACAATTTATTTCTTTTATCAGCATAGCTCTGCTAAATTATTGGTTATAAGAGAAACTGCCTTCAGCTTCCTTTTCCAGCGGTTCTATTCCTTCTTTTAGGCCTAATGTTATTGAAGTTAGATAGAGCCAAAAAAATATTTGAAATGTTAGCAGAGAACTAAAATTAAACCTGTGAGATGTTTCAAAATAGAATGTTATCTTAACACACAACCAGTTTTTCTTTTTAATTAAATATATATGTTTTTATATTATATGAATGCATAAAATGACCATCAGTCTAGAAAAAGTAATCTGCAATCCAGTTCAGTCTTCTTAAAATTATTTCACCAAAATACTTTTCATATACACTTTCACATATTTATTATATGTAAAATGATTAGAAAAGAATTACTGTTTATGGCTAAAGGGTTAAATCACTCAGCGTGGAGCTGAATCTGTTATTTCTTGAAATACTTACATAATTATAAGAATGAGCATTAAACATGCGAATAGCAAATAAATCGTGTTATACGTTCAATATCGACATTGTTTTTTATCCTTACGCTGCAGGTCATTGCCTTTTGGCTACAAATGAAACTTTCTCCCAGCTCTAAATGTAACGAATGTGCATACATAAAAACGATTTTATATCCTTGTTTTGCATTCGAATGTAATTGATTTTGAATTTTTGTTCAATATTTTTCTTGCATTTTATGACAAAAACACATTTTATCAGTAAAAAAGAAGAAAATGTTGCATTGTAGGGTTAACAAAAAATATTATTTCCCAATTAGTGGGTGGTCCTTTTTATCTAGCTTTAGAAATTAATTTCTAGAAGACAAAATATGTCACAATCCATTGCAACTCTGTTAAAAGAAATTTCTCTAAATATATACTTTTGATATAAATTTTCACCTTTTTAAATATTTAATAAAATTAGAAAAAAATATTTACTATATCTAAATGGCAGCATCAAATACTGTCAGGCCCAATTATCTACATTTTCGAATACATAGGTAATTGCAAATATAAGGGAAATTTCTGTTTTGAGACAGGGAATATTGGTTACATTGTCATTACATAATCTTTTTATTTACTCTCCATAGCTGCAGAGTGTTATTGGAAGTCTAATTGTAGATTATTTGTTAATATTTGTGACTGAAGTTTTTCTGTCAATAAAGCTTAATAAGTGGTTATGCAAGGCTTGGAAGAAATCCTTATTTTTAGAACAAATGCAGTCAATACTGAACAAATACAATATCAAGGTAAATATTACATTCTCTATTAACTAAATTTGCTGTTATATAAAGGTATTCACAAGATAGGCTCAAGCTCGTGTCAATTTACAATTTCTCCACAGAGTTTCCTGAATGGGGTAAATGTAAATATGATTTTCGAGTAGTTCTAAATGCTTTTATTTAATCAACAAATTACTAAATAACATCAAAGCACCAGAATATAATACAGCATTAATAAAGAAAAGACAATATTTAGTACTGTAAGTGATTTTTGATTATCTGGACCATTTTTCCCCGAAAATGATGTAATACGAGCTGTCAGAGATGTAGAAATTCAAAATCGCACTTACTCACAAGCCCAGGAACGTCATGGAGTTCCTATGAGTGTCATAATTTATCAAATAAAAGGTAGAAAAGTTCTATTAATGGATTAGGCGCCGGCCGTCCAACAGCATTATCGCATCGAAATGAAATAGACTTGGTGGTAGAAGATAGTAAACCAAGCCTACCGGAGACGTGGTGATAGACTTCGGTTGATGAAGTAGACTTGAGGCAACTGCCATCTAAGGATGGTGATCCAGGAACGGATTGGTTGGGAACTATTTCTTCTTACAGTGACATCTTACTTTATCATTGAAAATTATAACTGTAAATATGAGGTTCAGTTTTAAAACAGAACATGAAGCAATGCAACTGATTTAAAATTACCTCTATTTTTGTATCTGTATTATATTTTAAACATAAAGAAAACACTTGTTTACAATTACTCCTATGTTGGGGTTATTGTAAATTGTATCTGGTTTCAGAGCTGTTTAATATTGATATTTTATGAATTTTTTATATGCAATGTGATATTAAATGTTAAATGACCGTTATAGACAGTTATTCTATTTTTAAAGCCAAATCGTATTTTTTTATAAGTTAAAATATTTCGATCACTCATATACTGTTTACAACTACCCCACCAGACCCGAAATCATTTACAAGTACAACAAGCATGAGTAGTGTCGATTAAATCAGCTTACACTTTTACTCTAATGCAGTACATAATTTAAAGAATAGTACATTGTATTTTTTATTTAGTTGCTCCATTCCCTTTTTGGCGAAAATCAGAGCAAAAATTTAGTTTTCAATAACTTTTTATGTAACATGAATCAAATGAACACATCTCTAATTATTTAATAAAAGAAAACCAAGAATACTGCCAGCTTGCACAAAATACACGCCCACAAACCCTATGAAATAAAAATAGTTTACGTTAAATTCTCTTTTAGTAAACTTTTCACTAAAAACCTTGTCTGATTGCAGATATTCACTAATATTAAACAAATAAAAGTATTTTAAGTAAATGATTACCATTAATTTTCTTCTCTAGGGTTTTGGAGTGAACTGCAAGCTACAACAAAAATCTATTTCATTTCCATATCAAATGATACGGATATAATTTGATATGGAAATAAAATCCATTTAATTTTCATTAGCAAAATTTCTAACATCACGATATATTCAACGTGTTTAGCAAGCTTTGACTATAAGCATGAGCTCTTTAAATCATTAAAATGCACATAATGATAATTTTTCCAGTAAAATTTATTGACGAGAGCAAACACTGAATTTGAAATTCTTTACTTCATGCAGTAAATCATATCTCTGAGATCTACAGCAAAACAACAGTTAAAAATTAAATTACCTCATCATGCATTTCACCGAAACAAATAGCCATATTGTAACATAAACTTGGAACTGCCTAACAAGCTCTACCTTTCAGACCGATTCCTGCCAAATGGGTCAATGCTTTGTGTACTGGTGCACAAACGGATGGCTTTGTGGCAAAACAGGCAATGAAAACTGCTAATCGGGAAGATTTCAGAATTATGCTCAAGGTTGTTTTCAATCTTTATGACGGAGGAGCTGAGATTAAACAGAAATTGGTACAGCTTTGTCAGACGCACCTCCCTGCCAAGTTTGGCGATTTTGTGTATGGCGTGGTAACCATGCGATTTTGGCGAGTTTTTTTTTTTTTGGGGGGGGGGGGGATTTAGTCGTGTGCAGTTGTGGCAGTAATTAGATTGAGAGTTTAAATTTAATAATAAATAATGAGATTTATAATTTTGATTGTTTTCTTAATTTTTTAACATTAGCGCAGGGTTGAGTATGTTTTGTATTTTGTTTGTTTATTTTTGCTATCTCTGCTGTTTTTTTTTTTTTTTTTTTTTGCGCATGCATTATTGCTATTTTGTAGGAAATTTATTTGCTAACTGAGGTTAGCTGGAGATTTCTGTAATGTTTTTGGAAGTTTAATACAGCCAGCGGTAATTTCCTTTTCCCGAAATTAGATTCATGAATTTTCACCCTTTCAAATGAAATGTTGTTTTGTGTCTTCTAGAGTGTAGTTTGTGGCAAAATGAGTGACATGATTGAATTGAGGTTGTTGTTTAATTTGCATTTTATGGGAAACAGGTGTGTAATATGTTTGCGTGTGGACAATTTGAGTTTACGGCTACAAATTACCGGCTGGGGATTTCTGTAATATTTTTGAAAGTTTAATACAGCCAGCAGTAAGTTTTTTTTCAACTTATTTGTTATTTCTTGGTCGGTATTGATTTTTTTCTTTTTTTTTCTTTGCTTTACATTTAACACTTTAAGACTAACAGGTGTGCGGAATTGGGAAAAATTGGCACCATGGAGGTGCAAAAAATTTTTGATGCCAACTTTTCGCCAACGGAGGTGCGTCTGACAAAGCTGTTCCCAGAAATTTATTAAAAAAATTAGCATATTTAATAGATATTACGTAAAGAACTATAATATTATTCAAAGGCTATTGGATACTGCTCATCCAGAATCAATCGCTCTCATCCATAACTGAAGTCACTGGTGTATCTCACATGCAACATGCTATCTACACGTGTGAACAATGAATATTTGAATGCCGATCGCATGCAAGTGTCAAGCTTGATAACTCCGTAATTTTCAGATAAGTGCTTCGATCGTGCGGTTTCGCTAGCCAGTGTCTTGAAGAGATGACCTTCGTAAGATTTCAATGCCTGACTTCTTATTGTGAGTGGTATTATTCACTAAAACTGGGAAACGTGTCGTTTAATTTGCAAAAATAAACAATAGTGTAAACTGCGCTTTTTAAAAATGACATTTTTGGTTTTCGAGAGGAAAGCTAGACTTGGCTTATCACGGTGTTCAAAGAAGGCAAATATAAGGCTGCTGTGTACTAACCCCATTGAATTTGCTCACCTCAATGTTAACCTATGTAGAACATTTTTCTTCTACTTTCAGCTACATAAATGCTGATAATCCAATAAAAAGGGTATTTTCAGTTAGCCTGAACTTTTCTGCACTTTGCAACAGGATTCATCATACGAATTTAGTCCACCAAAGAAATTTATGAGCTTTTAAAACACACTATATCAGATTTTTCCCCCGAATAATTTAAATTTTAAAATATTATTTGCATTTAAAAACGAAAATTGCCTCAAAGATGTTAAATTTTTTTCTCCATTATAGAGTACAATTTTTTTAAAAAATCTTTAAATCCAAGTCGACAATCCTTGGACACATTTTCTCCATAGGTTAACATTTGGGTGAGCGAATCCAATAGGGTTATAGGGTACACAGAAGCCTTAAGTCTATCTTTAAACCAGGAGAATTTTCCCTGAAGTTACTTACGAGTGAATAAATTAATTTGTTTTCTATTCATTGCCTCGTGGATTGTGATAAAGGTTATTTTCGTGAACTATAGATTAAGTAGATTATTCCCATATCCTGAATTTGTTTATTTTTCCAGGAAGTAAATCGAGATTTTTCCAGTGGTAGTTCACACTCTGATGGGTTCTGTAAATCATGGTATTGTCTCAAACACTGAGGGCAGCACTCACAATCACATATACTAATAAAAAGCATTTCATTAAAATATTAAAAGTTTTCATACAGTTCCATATTATTTTAGTTTTTAAAAAAGATTTTTCTATCGTAATTCTTTCTCAAACTTTTTAATGATATCAAGAAGTATTTAGCACATGAAATGTACTAAATGCATTTCAAAATCATTCAGGCGTTACTTACAATTTCTTCATCTGCATTTCCATTGCACAGGATGGGGCCCGCCACAGCAATGAAGGCCTTCGAGGATTTGACTCCCAGCTTCATCTGCATTTACATAAGCCCAAATATACTGAAGAATAGACATAGCAAGTCTTTTGTTAATTACCACGTTTTTATTAACTCGCTTTCTTGTTTGTCCAGTATAAATCTTGCAATCGATTTTTAACTAACTTCCCGACTAGCTAGACATTTGAAACTTTTAGAATAGCTCAGAACACGATGACAATGCATTCTTTGAATACTTTTAGCCATCTTTAAGCAGAAAAATCCGCAAGGTGGAGCTTCGACCGAGTTCAATGCTTGCACTTTTGCGTAACGGCGTTTGACGATTTTGAAAACAGAATGCATGTGAATTTATTTAGTTTGTTTACAAAAATATTGTGCGAAAAAATTTTAAAATATATAAAAGTTAGCAGTTTATAAAGTCTGTGGATAGTGGAAACGACTAAAAAGTGATTAAAATTAAATAAAAGAAAGTGAAAAAGAATAATTAAGTGAAGGTTTGTGCAATTAAGAGAGAAAAGGAGAGAAAAATATAAATAAATACAAATGAAAAATAATTAAATAGGAAAATATTAAAATTGTGATTTGGCGAAATAAGAGGTCTTTCCAGTAAGTTTGGAGCAGTCAAACTCTTCGATGCGCAGTCCTTCAAAGGTTCCAACTCGGCTTAATGCGACGTAAGCCTGTCCCTTGGCGAGGAGTTTTTTTCCGAGGTACAGAACTGCGTAGTTCACGGTACATCCTTGCATTTTGTGCACAGTGCAGGCCGATCGTTTTCTTTCAAGTTGATGGGATAATTCATCAAAAAAAATTTTTTTAAGTACTTATTAATACATAGAATTGTCAAGTTTATATGATTCAACAGAAAATTTAAAAACGTTGTATATAAAAAGTTATTTTTATCTTGTAATTATGTTTTCTTTATGTTGAATAAATCACGATTTCTACTATTTTTTGGTGTAGTATATTGGTTAGTTAGCGTTATGAGCTGTCACGCAGTGAGCTTGGGTTTCCGTGTCGTCCCTCTCATAGGGTGCAATGCTGGCTTACCTAAATGGTGCTCCTATAATCAAGTAGCAAGCAAAACTTCGAGGGTCTTCATAAGCCAATGTCAGAAGAAGTACCTACCGTCAAAGACAAGTGCCTGCTACATTAAAAAAAAATCTATCTTCTAGAGAGTAATAGCTCTTATTTGAACTAAAACCATTTTCTGATCTTATATGCGGCATTCTACCAAAACTCTATCAAACTTATAGATAGAGGTATCTTTAAAACCTATCGCAAGCAAGTATCAACCTTGATGCCTCTTTGATTTTCAGAAAAATGCTTTGACCATGTGGCATCAGTAGGCGGAATTTTGTAGAGATGACTTTCATTAGAGGTAAATTTCTCGCAAAATACAGGGTGTCAAGACTAAAGGTATCCAAAAGTCATGACTTATTTTTACGGAACTACCCATTAGAATTTAAAAATATTTATTTAAATAGAAAGAGCATATCACCAGGTTTTAATATAAATCATAGATTTCGATCATAGTATCATAGATTTCGATGTGTGCACCTTTTGTAACACGACTGACGTCTAAATGGTAATCTAGTTCTCTCCAAGTGTTTCGTAACATATCAGGCGTTATTAAACTTTTTTGCTTGGGGATTCATTAAATCCGTTGCGTATAAACAAAAAATTGAAACTGCGGATGAGTTGAAGAAGCATATCATTCAAGCAATTCGTGTGACGGTAGGTTAAAAATCTAATAACTCCTGATATGCTATGAAACACTTGGAGAGAACTGGATTACCATTTAGGCGTTTGTCGTGCTACAAAAGAGGCCCACATCGAAATCTATGACTGATATTAAAACTTTGTAAGATGTTCTTTCTATTTAAATAGTTTTTTAAAATTATAATGGGTAGTTCCTTAAAAATAAGCCATAACTTTGGATACTTTTAGCCCGGACACCCTGTATTTATTTATTAAGCTATAATCTATGATACTATGATCGAAATCTATGATTGATATTAAAAATTGGTGAGATGTTCTTTCTATTTAAATAACTTTTTTTAAATTCTAATGGGTAGTTCCGTAAAAATAAATCATGACTTTTGGATACCTTTAGCCCGGACACCCCTTGTATTATAACTGGAGTAATTCAATCAAACTTAAAAACATGTTTTGCTTAACCCATTTAGGACCGCTCCATGTTTCCTTTATTGGAAATGCACCAAACAGTGTTTTAACACTTCTTAGAACATTAATTACACAAATAAGTTGTTTCCATAAAATTAAATTTATTTTTACGAGAGTTACAAAATGTTGCGTTTTCGCAACATCAGTCCAAAGCGATATAAAAATTTTAAAAATATAAAAATTTAAAATTATAAATTTTTTATTTTAAATTTTAAAATTTTTGAAACATTTAGCATGAAGAGGTACATGACACTTATTACATACATAAATTGTTTGACTTTTGCAGTGTTCACATTTTTTTGTTTATTTTTACTATTTTTAGTAATAATATGGCCCATACGGTTTTTCCGAGTTTCGTTGAGAATTAGATTTTGAATTGAAAATGGTCTTCCAATATGTGAAGTTTCAGGTAAAACAGAATTCATTGGCATTTCTTTAAGCCTTTTTATCAAAGATATGGCTCTCTCAAAGATATAGATCTCTTAAACTCTAATAAACTTATTTTAGAATTCATTACATCCATGTAGAGTCTCCCTTTTTCCCATACAATATGCTCCTTTTTCTTACTATATTGCTTACTTTTACATTTATTAGAAACAAAAATGTCGATTTCACCTGCAATGTCTTTAGGCGATTCGACAATTTCATATAAAATATTATCATCAATATCTTCTTCATCCGTCAAATCATCCGGATCTGGAGGGATAATGACGAATTATGGTCCCTCATTAGCTTCTGTTGAGGACGATTCTGAAATATCATCATCTAGCCCATGAAAATACTCCAATGTGAAAAATCGCTTTTTTCTAGAGACAAACTTATCCGAAATGTAAACAATGCCAATTCACTGCATGAAAAACTAGGCAGTACTAATAAAACACATTGGAAATAAGTAATACACTTTGGATTGATGTTGCGTTTTCGCAACATTTTTAAAAATATGAATTGAGAAACATAAAAACAAAAATTATGATTTATCTGTTGAAGCTATTTTGTTCTTTAGTCTCTAGTAAACTCGGAACAAGCATCAAATTGGAAATTTATCATGTGCTGCTATCTAAGGTTATTATTTGAGAATAGTCATTTTTTTTCCCTTTCAAAACACCAGAAAAAAACAATTTTTTCCAAGTGCTAAAAGTGGGGAAATGAGGAAACAAAAAAAATTATTATGATCAATTGAAGTATAGAGAATAAAATAAAAATGTTACTTCAGACGTACAAAATTTTGAACATGCCTTTAAAAAATACAGAAAATAATGTTGCGTTTTCGCAACGCCAGTCTTAAATGGGTTAAAAATAGAACTATTCGTGTTTGAGCTCTTTAAAAATATCATTTTTGGTATTCAAGAAAAATGCTATACTTACTTAAACATGGTCTTTAATGAAAACTAAATTTCATACTATATTTTCACACTAAATATATTCAAGGAGTTATTCTTTATAGGTATCTTTTGAGAAACGTATGTTCAGCTTTCTTACTAAGAATGTCCAATAATTACTATTTTTTTAATGATTTCTTTTATCAATTCCCCGAGATTAAGCTAAAAGTATTCCGAAACTGTTCCAAAAGAAACACCCACCCCTTTACTCCAGATTCCAGTATAAAATTGTTAGCCCTCTTGAGTTTCTAAGCAATCAGTCTGATCCAACTATGACCTATGTAACTGTAAATTGCAGACAAGTCTCAAAGCACGTCTGAAAGTCTTTGTCATTAGTTGATTATTCATTTTTACTTCTATATTTTTTAGCTCACCTCTCCTTATGATCTAGTATTACATTCTTCCATAACGGTCCTCTGGAAATCAAAATTTCAGACGCTCAAACGTCCGTTCGTACCTTGCGAGTTATAATTTTGGAAGCGCGCCAAACCCAGTCTGTATCGCTTGGACAAGCAGTAAACAGTTAAACAGAAAAGTACCAAAATGCGTCAAAATTTTGACATACATATATATATATATATATATATATATATATATATATACAAAAGACGTAAGCAACGATAAGTAATCCTACGTTAATAACCCGTAGTTTCGTTAGAAGAGACTACCTGAAATTTTTTTAAATAACAATTAGGAGCTATTTAAAAGTCGTCAGTTTCATGTCTTACATATAAACTCAAGCTTCATCCTAAAGTTTGACTCTGAAGATCCGATAACTCGAATTAATATATACTTGGTCGTACAAGGAAAAAACTGAAAATAGCCCTGTGTACCTTAAAATTGAACTGCTAGTTTTAAATAAGCATCATATATTGTTTAAATGCGGTTTAAGTAAAACCATAACGAAACTTACGTAGATATCAGTCGTCTTCAATTCGTAAAGGTCTGTTATATTCCTTTGGTTACGAACGATGTAGACATTCTTTCATACAATATGCATTTCATTTCTAACCTTTGACTTCAGCAACGCACGAATAAGCTGGTCGTGGGTAATATGGAGTTTGGTAAAGCATAATATAACTTGCAACAAATATGTCTGGGCAAAATACAATATAATGTTTACTCAGTTTTAAGGTATAGTATGTTCCTCTTTTGGATGCCTAAACGTACGAAAGAAAAATTGAAAGCACGTTATCACTATCATAGTTTTTAACATTTATTTGAATCAACAAACTGAATAAGAAATAAAAAGAACGTTTAAATGTATTTTTATTATATTAAAATTAAAATATTCTTTAATGATGATAATAACTAATAATCTGCAAAAATACTTTTGTAGTTCAAAGAAAACAAAAAGAAGACTGTTTCAAATGTATTTTAATCATATGGGTGCAAAATAGGTAAAGTATGTAATTTAGAAGTGTGAAATCGTGACAAATTTAAGAAATTTCCTGATCAAAGGAAAGTTGAAAGGCAGAGGTTTCGTCAAATATTTCAACAAGTACGAATTAAAGTTGACCCCTCATTTACTTATCTACATAAGAAAAAGGCCAATTGTTACCTAATTTGTAATTCAGCTATTGATCCTTCAACCCAGTATTTACCCCGTCAGTGACTGACTGATCACACAGCGTTTAGGTATTCCCTTTATCGATGATCTCTGCCTCTTTCACTGACCGTAATGGTTGATCGGTTAATTAGGGATTTCAAAATAATGTAATGCTTAAAACGTTTCCCATTCTGCAGTTATAAAATACCTTAGAGTAACCGTGAATTTTGTTTTTTAGTTTTCAATAAACTTCAGGTTTCTGTTTAGGAAAACAATGTTTGCATGTGGAAAATATGCAAGGCATTTAGTTTTGATCTAAACTGTCATAACTCAGGGGATAATAAAGTTTTAAATACTTTGATATATTTCCTATGAGATTGCAATTATTTGTGATCAATGAGGAATAAGATTCCAGATTAATGTGGTGTTCATTGATCAGTGTGATTAATGATGAATAATATGCTACCATAACAGCAATTTTTGACGTTCAGCTACTGACTGTCTTAAATTTCAATTAATCAAACCAATTTAATAAAGTGATTAAGGATATACTTTCAATTTTCTTCAAAGATAATGAAAATTGGTTAAGGAAATCAATTTGGACACTAGGTAAAAAGTCAAAGCTTAATTTTAATTAGAACTGTGCGAATTCTGTTGAATAAATAGGTCTCAAATGTTTTTATCTATTTTCTGTGGGCTTTTAAGATTTGAAAAATATTTTTCATAATGAATAATTCAGTTGGGACGTGTTTGTTTTGCTTGGTTTTAATTTAATTTTAATCACTATCATTTTGAATCTCCAAAAGGATAGTGATTAAATTGATAGTATTTTTATCTCCTAATCACTTTATTAAATTGGTTTGATTAATTAAAAAAATTAATACAATCAGAAGCTGAACGTCAAAAGTTGCTGTTATTGTAGCATATTATTCATCATTAATCACATTGATCATTGAACATCCCATTAATCAGGAATCATATTCCTCATTGATCACAAATAATTGCAATCTCAAATAAAATATATCAAAATATTTAAAACTTGTTAAAAAAACTGTGCAAAAAATTTAAAATTGTTTCTGATTGATTTTAAGTTAAGGAACTGCTTCGAGAAGAGATTTTGATTTAAAAATGTGTTTGGATTGTACGTAAAATGTTAAAGCTTAGTTTTATTCAGAAATATAAAGATACTTTTGTTCTAAATATTTCTATAAAATTCTTCAAGAATTTCAATCATTTTAAAGTTATTTTTAAAGTAGGAATAGACAAAATGTTGCATTCGGATAATAAATAATACATTTGCAGCCTTTCCTGTTTGCTCAATCTTAATTTTATTTCAATTATCATTGTACTGAGCTCCAACTAACCACGACCAAGTAATAAAGCAAATATTTTGAAATATTTTCCCTTTAAAGACAAAGGATATTGTTCTGATAATTTAATTGTTATCATCCAAAACCATGGAATTTTTATAAATTTTATCTCTATTTTATTTTTATTGAGCATAAGTTTTATCTCTTTAATTTTTTTCTTGCTATAAATTCTTAATATTTTTTTCCAATGTATATTTAAAATATTAAATTTTCTTACAACATGTATTCAAATATATACATGTGCGTGTGCGTGTGCGTATGTACGTGTGTTATCCTTTAACTATATTTTTTATCTTAATCACTTTTCTCCTATTTTTTTAATCCTAACATCATTTCAAATTTTCTCAAATAAAACCATTTTGGTTCTTACAACAGAAGCACAGATTTGTAAATCAAAAAATTTTGACTTAGTAAATAAGTTTAGCCATAAAAATAATTTCTTCACCTTAAAATAAAAAGTTATTTAATCATTAAACGATTTAAATTTCCTTTATTTGATGGAAATTGTTTTAGGGATCTTAAGACCAATTAATGTTTAAACGCATTATGGTACGAAAACTTAAAAATTTTAGACTGTTTTTACTGAAAAACAATTTCAAATGATTTCTTGATTTCGAGAATTGTTTTTCTTCTAAAAGTATAAGCTACAGTATATAAAAGTGGCGTATAGTTAAATTTACATAAAGCTAAAATATACAGTATTTTTGATTATAAGAAATGAATGATTCTATTTGCTATTATTTTTCTCCTTTTCATATGTTAACACATACTTGGCAAAATACAACAACATTATGTCTTGAATTTTCAAAGAAGACGTAAAAACAAATATTTTTTCAAAAAGGCGTCCTACCAACAAAGTAGGGAATAGTTAGGCTCTTCCTATAAGGATTATTTTTCTGCGTTATGATTAATTGTCACGTTTCGTTGATTTTTTTCTTGTTAAATAAATGTCATAAATGATCGTAAAAGTTTTCTACACTACTTTTGTAGTTTAAGGTTTTCACATAGCTTTTTCGAAATATGGAGTCAAAATAATATTCATCATGTTGAATACACAACAATTCAATTATTGTAGGTTGCGAATTGAGTTTTTGATACAATCAAGAGAATGAAACAAAAAAAAATAATAATGAGCAAATTAAACGCCTTATGGGCATTTTCTAGTTTCTTTTGAATAATTATCTCAGATCTTTGTTAACAAATAAACTTAACTATTACATTCGCGCCGAAATCAGATTTGTAGCTTAAATAAATTTCATAAATAATCATAAAAGTTTTCTACACTACTTTAGTAGTTTAAAATTTTCACCCAGCTTTTTTGAAATATGGAGTCAGAATAATATTCACCATGTTGAATACACAATAATTCCAATATTGCAGCTTGCGAATTGAGTTTTTGAGGTACTTAAGAGAATGAAACAAGAAAAAAAAAGAAAGAAAGAAATGAGCAAACTAAATGCCTTATGCTGACTTTCTATTTTGGTTTGAATAATTATCTCGGATCTTTGTTAACAAATATGCTTAACTATTACTTTCACGCCCAAATCAGATTTATAGCTTAAATAAATTTTATAAATAAGCATTAAAGTTTTCTACACTACTTTAGTAGTTTAAGGTTTTCACACAGCTTTTTCGAAATATGAAGTCAGAATAATATTCATCATGTTGAATACACAACAATTCAAATATTGTAGCTTGCGAATTGAGTTTTTGGGGTAATTAAGAGAATGAAACAAACAAAAAACAAAAGATAAGAAATGAGTAAAGTAAATTCCTTAAGGGCATTTTCTATTTTCTTTTGAATAATTATCTCGGATCTTTGTTAACAAATACGTTTAACTATTACTTTCGGACCCAGATCAGATTTGTAGCTTAATACATCTCTAGTATTACGCAAAATAATTCTTCATGTGTCGACGCACGATTTGAAATAAAACAGAGAGTGAGGCATTATTATCCGGTTGGGTGATCAACTATCACCTTAAATTTAAAGTAAGAAACGTGACCAAGTCTAAACTGGAAGAACTAAATGCCATAAACCATTCGCCTGTAAAGTCTTGAGTCACGTAAGGTGAATCAGCCGTCTATTATGATACCGTTTAGTCTTTTGTTACTACCATCAAGGATGTTTACTATAGAGGTCATTGAAGCAAATATGCTACATCAAGTGGGCGAAAATACCTTTGCAGCCTCTTTTCTCCTTTCTTAGTGTGTATATCTTATAGAAAAATTAAATTAAAATAAATTCTCTAATATAAAGAGTCAATAAAGATTTTCCGTCGCATACCAAAAAAATTCATATCAAATTCAGAAAAATTTTGATTATTTAAAGCAGGGAATACCAGTTGTGTTAAAATGAATATTTTTCGTATATTGTATCATCAACATCAAGAAAATAAATCTAGTAATTAGAATCATGTTTGTATGCTAGCAAAATCCTAGCAGCGACTTAAAATCCTAGCAGCGACGAAATCCTAACGTTTGAAATCCTAGCAGCGACTTAACGAGTGAATGCAAAGGCTTGATATGGAACGTTACGCCTTGAGGAGCTCATCATAGGATTGCCCTTATAAAGGGCTTTTCAGCAAGGCATAGCGGACAAATAAGGTAAGATGGTGTAGCTGGACCCATGGGGTAACTGGGCCATCCCCTCCCAGATTTTTTTTTTCCCTTTACATATTAGGTGGGAATTACACTCTGTGTGTTATTTTTTTCCCGGTGTTTGCAACAATACATCTTATAACATAGGTAATTGCTTTGAAAAATTAATTAAAAATGGGGGGTAGAATTTTTTTCTTCTTTTTTCTAGGTATACAAGCATTGTAACCAGTTACCCAGTCACAGATTCTGTTGTTTCTTATGAGAAATAGACCTGGGTGGTCCACTTACCCCATTTATAAGGGGAACTGGGTCCACCTGTATTTGAAAATATATGCAATATTTATATATAATATATATGTAATAAAAGTCCGCATTATAGCTTAAACAGACTCCCTAAGACTTACTAAAATGCATGTAATAGAAATATTTTTTTAATATAATTTTAAAGTGTTAAAAGTATAGTATATAAAAAAGTTGAAAATCTATGGCCCAGTTACCCCAACTTACTTTAACAGGGAAGCAAAAATATTCAAATACTGAAATTTCTCTAAAATTTTACTGGTAACTGACAAATTGTTGTAAATTCACACCACATTTGTTTGTTTTGTCATACTGAGGGACCAATAATAAAGATGAAACCTATAGGTCTGGGATGGCTGGGTACGCTGGTGGAGATCCCTATCTATAAATAAGTAATCCATCTATCTAGATTGTGTTTTAATCAAAATTCATAGGCAATTTAATCATGAATAATTAGAGTTAGATAAAGTAATAGCGGGAATTTGAACTTAGTAATGTATTTCAAAGGTATCTTCTAGTTCAAAGAACGTTGCAACTTGTAAAATCTTTTAAAATGGAAAGAAATAATTCTTAAGTTTCTTGCCAGACGATGGCCGACTGGCTAGTGTGTTTATCTTAGGAACTAGAGTTTACATGTCTGAATTCCACGTAAAGCAGCAATATTTGTGTTTGTTTACTCTCTACACAGTTACAACTAGTGGTATTTAGTGGGGAGGTTGTTTGTTTATCATTAACTAATTGAATTTTAAAACGAATATTTTACAATATATGTGTAATACAAGCAATGCCATAATATTATCAAGAGACAAGAATATTTAGAATTACAATTTTTAAGTTTGATTTATTTTCTTCCCCGTTGCCATTTTAGTCTTTTGTACGAAGTGTGAATTTGTACCCCCTTAAGACATAACGAATCTTTTATCCATTATGTAAGTAGGAAAAAGCCTATAATTTATATACCTCCTGTTTTTATTAATCCTTTACATAAAAAGTCTTTTGGTAGTGGAGAAAAATTTGCATTCTCGTTCTTATGGTAAAAGCAGCAGATATTTAATTACCTGAGCAATACACTCTTCATCTCTTATTGTCCAGTTTCTACCACGAGACGTGAATGGTATTACATGAATAACTGAAAATAATATTAAACTTTCGTTTCCTTTATCTGTCTAAATATAGAATTATGGCGTTATTCTCTTCTCTTTAGTGTGATTTAACTGATTTGAAAGAAAATGTTACCGAATCATCTTAGTGTTGCCGAGATTTGATCTGCCTTAATAGAACAAGAGAAAAGGAGAAAAGCGTTTCTCTTTCATAAAAAGGAAATCTTAATCTGGTTTAGAGATGCCGAAATGAACCTGTCTTCATTGTTATTATGTAGATCATTATAGGGGGTGTATGTAGGCATCAATGAACAAAGGCGTTCGGGACAGATTTAAAGCTGTGAAGCCCGAGCTAGACCCGATGAGGACAATATTAAAAAATATCATAAAACATCCAGTTAGAAGTAAGGGAAAAATCCAACCTCCTTCCTGGTTCTTTTGAAACAAGGCGTGATTCAGAAATAAATCGTGTGAAACTTTTTGAGAGTGAAAAGCAAGATGCTTACTTTTTCATCAGTGGCTTTCCAAAAGTGCTTATTAAAGTCAAAACAAGACGAAAAGTAATCTACATAAACCGACTTTTCGATTATTATAATTTGGAAATCAGTACTGGACCTCCTGACCTCTGGCCGTTCTTCCTCCAAGGCAAAAATGGCTTGGGGATAGCGAAGAATAAAAATGCAGCAAATCATCGTGTGATGAAGAGAGTTCGGCTGTTTGCTGATCTCTCCGAGTTTGAGTTTTCGCCCCAGAAAGGATCATGAAGGGGAAAAAAAAGCTGCAAAAAATCTAGACAATGGCATAGCGTGTCACTATGATGGTCACTCAACTTCTTTGCCTTTAAAAAATTCATAAAATAATATGCATACGGTATGATAACTTTTGTAGATAATCAATGAAAACCTAGTCTCAACTGGAATGGGGATTATATTTTTTTTTAAACTGAAAATGTAAAAAAGTTTCTAAATATAATAAAATGTTTCTTGAAGTTTTCTCTGAAAACGAGGTCAGGAAATGTTCGCTATAATCAGCCTTAATAACAAGTTTTCGAATAATATCTGTTGAAAAAATTAATCAGATCGACTTGCCTTTTTCAACGCATTATTCACACCACATAAAAGTTCATAGCACTGTATCTGGAATTTTTCATATTCTGTTACATTATAATCATGAAATCTTATCTTCCTTTATCCACTAGTCTTTATTCAAAGCATACACCTGCTATCATGCTTGTAATATATGAAAACAGTTAAGAAAAAATAATAAAATAGTTGGCCTATATTTAAACCCAGATTAGTTACCCAATAACATTTAAATTATAAATATGTTGTCGGTTCAAAAGTTATTAATGTATTTTGACAAAGTATTTTTATTTCCTTGACATATTAGTGACAAGAACTTTTTAGACGTCAAACGCAGTAAAATCTTAAAGAGAAATAAAACTAAACTTAAACGTTACATTATGCCTTAACCTAAAAGCTTTCTAGGCCATCGTATGACCGAGAACTAAAATTTGTTGTAGAGTCACCTCTATATCAATCATTCCTAACAGAGTAATTTAACTCCTCGGTACGAGCTGTTATGATATTAAATTGCACAGAAAAATATTTATAGACATGGCATGAATACCTACACACCTTTGGTAACACAATGAAAATGACACATTAAATTACAATATGACTGTGTAGTCTGCAGACATTGTTGGACGTCACAGCCCTGCTGATGCATTGTTTCAGCAATGCAACGTCCGTTTTTGGATTCTCTCTTAGATATTACATTCTGACCATATTGTGTCGCCGTGATAACACCATATAACAAGCATAAAAATATCTCCATCAAGAAACGGATGATTTTTTTAATGTCCTGGAATCGACATTGCTATGAATCATCATGTTTTGGTATCAATTTGACATCACTGTGATCTGCATTCTCGTCACAATTGGTAATGTGACGTTCACGATGTGCTACAAGATGGTAGTGGCGTATCCCCCAAAGCGCTCGTTTCACGGGTAGATATAAAAACTTTAAAGCAAAATAGAATTTCTTTTTTTTCCGAATAAATTAAATTGGATATAATTTTAAATTCAGCTTTATTCTCCGGGCTTAATAATACTAGAATTTATCGCAGACAGTTAATTATTTTCTCGCTAGGTGAACATAAATAACAAGGTTAACGAAGAGGCTTTTACCACCCTTTGCCGATCGTGAATGGAATCAGTAGAGTGAAATAACGTTTCTAATTTAGGCATTCCCAGTTTTTATCGATGGAAAAGTAAAACGTAGTAAGGTGACCATCCTAATGCTTCGAGCGAAAGATGCAACGTCTGGAGAGAAGGCATTGTTCCAAATAAACCGACTGGCGAACGCTGGGAATCGAAGCTTGTATCCTAATCCGCTTTCTTGTTCCTCATTAGCTATGCAGAAAAAAAAGGAACGACTGACCCGATCGACCCTTGCATTTTTTCTTCAATTATAAGATAAATTATTGTGTACTGCGCAGGCAATATTGAACGATCGTTTTCCTTATATTGTTGCCTTTTGACTCAGAACTTATACATAGATGGTATTTATGTTTGTTAAGTAGGCTGGATTTCGGGAAAAAAAAGAACAATGTTGTTCCATTTTAGAACGTAGAAAGAAGAAGAATCAGTAATGGAATATTTGTAAACTTTTCATTTAAGAATCAATGACATTGTTTTAAATAATTTAAATGGTCTCTTTTCTAAATCATTTGGGGAGATTGATATCTATAAAATGAAAAAATGATTTTCAACGCTACTCCTTATGCTTTTAAAGTAAACTAATTTATAGATCAGTTATTCATTACCTGGTTAAAAGCTGTTCTAAATTACCTCAAATATACTACAATAAATCAGTCAGAAAAGTTATGCTCATAAATATCTCGAACCCAACATTTGAGTATGAGAAGTGTTTGTATTTTTAGAGAGCTAATAAATGAGAATGTAATGAGAAAACGGGATCAGTAAACATAACTATGAAATATTACAACAGGAAGTTTCCCTAGAGATGGATTTTCCACACGAAACAATAATAATCAGCAGTAAGGTTTTAATGGTCATCGACCAGAAGAGGGTTCATATGTTACAGAAATCTATAGGTACTCTGTACCAAATGGACTTTACCGTCTGATATAAGTTCATATGTTACAGAAATCTATAGGTACTCTGTACCAAATGGACTTTACCGTCTGATATAAGCGAGTGTTGTTTTGAGGACTTCCTTCGCATATTACCCCCTCTCTTTTTGAAGCCAACACAGGATGTTTGCATGTACAGATAATATATATATATATTTATTTATTTATTTATTTGTTTATCAATAGGAATGTGCTTATTTTATTTTCACGCTAAATAGGCTTCCTAGCGGCCTGACCATGGTACTCACCTGACCATGGACTCACCTGACCATGGTATTAAGACTAAAAGCATCAAAAATCCTCGCCGTGCAAAATAGTCGAAACCTTTCCAAAATAGTCGATTGACTAGGTGACATAATCTTACAACTTCATGTTCATGTGTGTGTCTATGGCGATATTGAAACAGCTCCACCTAGTGGCCAATTATCAACATTTCCATCGGTCGTAATCCACTATAATGACAGTCTACGTGGAATGAAATTTTAATCCGCGATTCCTAGTTCACAACTGATCATTTGACAACCTCTAGGTCAGTATTGTATTGACGGAACAAACCCATTTGATATGAAGAAGTTTTATTTTTAATGCCTTCCCTCACAAGCTTTTAATTCTCCCCAATACGAATAAAATATGGAAGGAATCATTTCTGTCTAACGAGCTCTTTGTCAAATTTGTAAATTTACCTCTATACGAAATTTTATAAATTTACACTTATTATATCTAAGTACATATATTTTTAACATCCAAACTAGCCAAACACATCTATAAAATTATAATTCGAGAGTCCATGCTCACTGGCGTCTAACGATTTTAATGTTTTAAACATACTATATGAAAAATATGTTTTTTTTCTTTCTATTATATGTATTTTTCATAATTTCCTGAATAAGAAATTTATTAAAGAATAAGTCTTAATTTCATATTTGACCAAGAGGTTCCATTTTTTTTCGAAACATATATCCTTACGTGCATTCCCGGATACCCCTGAATATAATGATCATCTAATAAACTAAAACTTGATGCAAATTTTGATACAAAGTGCGTTTTTATAATGTTTAAATATAGAGATTCAATCAATAGTTCAAATTTACTATACCTTGAAACTTTTGAAGAAAATTAGTAATTTAAATTATACCGTATAATGTGTAATTTCCATTAGAGAAAAATCCTCATTATTTTTTAAAAAGGAATATTCTCATCATGAAAATAATAATTTCCTGAATTATACCTCAATTCAATCATGGACCTGTGCCGATATTTCAAATGTTATATTAACGAGTTGGCTCTTTGTCGAATTTCGGGAGACAACGAGATACCGTGTCATGAAAAGTTTTGTTCAACGGAGTTTCGAAACTGTTCGTGTTTATGTTACAAAATTGTGCTTCCTCTGTGATGAAAGCAATAATGAAGCTGGAGCGATATATGTCGCTCTGAAACGCATCAATACACAATCTCATTTCAGATCCTTCAAAATTGTGTTTTATTTTTGAACTTCATTATGGCTCAGGTCATGCTATTTCCTGGGAACATACCTTTTGAAAGGTGTTTGTATTATGGGAAAAGGAAATTAGGTATTAAGCATTTAGAGAAACGAATAGAAATTAATTGATGTGGACTAACCCTGAATTAAACCACACAGGATCATGAAAAAAAAATTGGAAATGGACATATATACATGCATACACACATATACATGTGCATATATGTATATTTATATATATATACATATATATATATATATATATATATATATATATATATATATATATATATATATATATATATATAAATATATATATATATATATATATATATATATATATAAATATATATATATATATATATATATATATATATAATATATATATATATATATATATATATATATATATATATATATAAATATATATATATATATATATATATATATATATATATATATATATATATATATATATATATATATATAGTATTTCAACACTAGGTTAAGATTTACTTTATATTTAGCAAGGAACGTAATATCACCTAAAAAGTATAGAATAAAAACAAAAACCGTAACCAAAATGAATAAATGTTTGATAAACAAAACAAAATTAGGCTCCTGGTTTTTTAGGGAAAATTTTCAATTATATCAAAGATTTTCAACTTTTTATTCACAGCACCCTTTATATTCACAAAAATTTAACATGTATACAAACTGTGTGCTTCCGGTGTTCAAAATCTTTTGGCATTTGCATGTACGTTCCGTGACATTCGAAATTTAGAACATATATATATACATTTACAAGCTTCAAGCTGCCACACCACAAGTCCAGTGTTCGACACTACGACTGGGTAAGGTTGACTCAGCCTTTCATCCTATGAGTGAATCGATAAAATGAGGAGCAAGCATGCGTGTGAACTAACTCTGGGGCCCAACGACAGGCCCGAGATATATGCTGTATGGCACCCCAAGCCTACGGTCAAGAAAGCGAAGATGGGCACCACAGTCCTTGGTCCACAATGGACAGTTGCGTCATTGGTTAGTTAGTATAAAAATATTTACATTTATTTATTTATATATTAATATACATAAACACACACGAGTGTGTGTGTGTTTTGAAAGGGCTAGTATTTCCTAGACAAAAGAAATATTGCTTTTAAAAGACAGACAGATGATATAAAATAGGGTTTTAGAAAAAAGGAGCATGACCATATTAGCAAGATCAAGGTAAGATCAAGTATGCCAGGAAATATAGTCAGAGAAGCATAGAAGACTATAAATTGTTTTTAACACTGTAGTTATGAAATCACCCATTTTCAATCGATTTTCTTTTTACCTTCGCAGAAACAGTCCTAAAATCTTTGCCGTAGTTGCGCCTGTCAAATTCACTTTTCTCTTACCATTCATGTATTTTTTCTCATTAAGAAAATCACGATATAATACTAAGTTAAAGTTGTGACACTTGTTAAACCTGACCAGAAAGGAATCGAAAAAAAAAAAAATAACGTTTCATTTGATGTAATATCTTTCCCCTAATTTTTTTCAGTAAGTAATAATTTTTCCGCAGTTTCGACTTACAGAATATATTTATGATTTAGTTTTGTTCAGAGAGCATATTACGAGTATTAAACGCGTAAACGTAATACCAAATTTTTTAGCACTCGAAAGAATTAACATTGAAAGATAATCTTTTACATTGTAACATAATTGCAATGAACGCAGACGTAATAATACTCATTCTTAATTCATTGTGTTTTGTTACTATTGTTCTGAAGAGTTAGTTACGTTAGTCATTAATCACGATTACCCCTTTCTGTTTCACATGCACTTTCTAAGCTATAGACATAACTGGAATAAAAGCTGGATGCAGTCCCGAACATTAGCATACGAAGACACAATTATGTTATTAGTTACATTCATGTTTTTGTTCCATTTACAATGTTTCAATTTCGTAAGGTACGTATTTCAGAAAGAACTATTAAGAAGGAACATGCAATAAGGCCACTGCAATGGTTCTTCAACGAGTCAAACTGCCTGCGAACAAAAGATAATTTTTTAACTAAATCCTAGATAAATTTACATTATGTAGATAAGTTGCATTGTGTTGATTGTTTATGTTATGAAAATACTAAAAGCCAGTACTTTTTTGTTAATTGATTTCGTGTATTCATATTTTAATGTAAAAAATACACAAATCTATATATGTGTGTGTGTTAGCCTGTTAATTACTTACTTACACACACACACACACACACACACACACACACACATATATATATATATATATATATATATATATACACTAGCTGAAAATAATAAATACGACAATCAATATATACAATTGATGTAGAAAAAAATATATATATTTATAAAAAAATCGTAAGGAATATTTTTATAGACAAAATAATGTCCAATCGTCTGCCGCATTAGCAAGAAAAAAAATATTTTTTTGTCTATTTAGTTGTTATGCACATGACGATAAATTTATTTACAGTACCAGAAAAAGAAATCACGTGATCAGCATTTAATAAATTAAATTGTGATAATTAATCGTTAAATATTCACCGAAAATCAGAAAATCGAGGTAAAGATTCGAAAAAGATCTCATTTTGAAGGAATTTTTATGATCTTTCTTGCGATATAAATTTTATAACCCTCAAATTATTATTTTAAATGCAAACTTAATAAAAAGTTACTAAAACAGCTTAAAAATTTAATTTTAAAAAATCTAAGAAGAATTTTTCAAAAATCTCGCTTAGTGCATCTCTACACTATGAGAAGAATCGCCATGCAAAATTTCAGCCCTATAGGTCCAGCGGTTTGGTCTGTGCGTTGTATGTCAGTGAGTCAGTCAGTCAGTGAGTCAGTTACGGAACTATTTTATATATATAGATGTGTGTGTGTGTGTGTGTATGTATAATTAACAGACTAACTAACACACACACACATATATATTTACGTAGTTTTTACTTTAAAATATGAATACATGAAATCATCTATAAATATATATATATATATATATATATATATATATATATATATATATATATATATATATATATATATATATATATATATATATATATGTATATATATATGTATATATATATATATATATATATATATATATATATATATATGTATATATATATGTATATATATATATATATATATATATATATATGTATATATATATATATATATATATATATATATATATATACATATGTATATATATATATATATATATATATATATATATATATATACAATACTCCCAAGAATATACGAATATATATATGTGTGCATGTATTTATGTTTGTTTATGTATGTAAAGCCTAGATTTTACTATGTTGTATTTTTATACAACAATCGTTGTATACAATCGTGGTATAAACTTTGGTTTGTGTATCGGTTTTTACCACGATTTTTGTAGACTACTTTATTTGGTTTCTAAAATGAAGTAGTCAACGTGGAGTATATGGGCTTTTACGGTTCAGAAAAACGCTTACCGCAGTGAGAAGAAAACAAACAAAAATTATCTACTATTTGACAAAATCTTGCATTCAAGGATGGTTTATGAAAAACCTGGATTTCAAACAACATTTATAAAGGAATTCAACTCCCGTGTTATGAAAGAAAATCGGTATAACGAAGTTTTTCTAACTATAGTCGCGATAAATGGATAACAGTATTTTCAAGAAAGTGTTGCTGATGAATTGTTCTGATATTTTCAGATGTGTGGAAATTTTAATTAAAAGAATTTTTTTATTGGAAAGCTTGAGGGGACAAATTTGAGGATATTTTTTCACCTCGGGAATGCATGTACAAGCAAAGCGTCTTAATCTCTACAACTTATGGTGTTTGAAATTTTGGGAAATTCCTTTTTTATTACAGGTTTCAAGTTTCTTTTTGTAATTAATTTATAAACTATAGGCCCGAAGAATCCTGGGTGTAGCGGGTTCGACTTCGGATGGAAAGTTCGAACCCCGGCAAGTGCCAGTGAATGCTTTCGTGTCTACGCCGGGTATGGGCACGTTGAATCCGTAGGCTGGAAAGTTTTACCATGTTTTATGTGGGTGGGAGGTGGTACGAGCCCTCTGGAGATGCTCGATCAAAATTGGGGTGGCACCTGGCTAAGCCGGACTTTGATCCTTCTAGTGCCATTAAAAACCCTTCGAGCCGTATTCCTCAGCCCGCAAACTACGTACCTGTTCTGGAATATGTCCAGGGTGCATAAGTCACAACAGCAGTAAAACTATTTCTTCCTTCTGTATCTGATGCATTTTTAGAGAAGAATAAATTGCATGTTATTTGATCACGTTTTGTGCACAGTATTTCTTATATATTAAAAATTTTACCCGGTTTGATTTAAAATCATTTTTACTTAGACGAAACGAGTTTACTTTAATACCTGATATTTCTGTCTCTGTAAATTAAATTTCAGTTTTCTGAGTTTTTTTTAATTTTTATTAGATTAAATTTTTATATAACTTAAACTGTTTTTTCTTTAACTAACTTTTTTCATAAAAAGAGGAACGCCGGACTTCGTTATATAGCAGCCCAACCGTAAGTTTCGCGTTGAATCGTGTGCGTATGGAGGTTTCTCTATCTGAGCAATCTGATTTCGTAGCAGTTATTTACCTGTAAGGTCATCTGATCACTGTCTGGCGGGAAAACATGTTAACCACATTCACGAACTGGGTGGGTGTTTTCCCAATCTTCACACACACAACATGTTTCAAAGGGCAATAGTCAAGGTTATTAATGCCTAAAAAGAGATGCATTAAAGAGTTACTTCATGTGTGGGTTTAAACATTTACACATTTCAGACCGATAAAACGCTTTTCATTTCGTTCAAGAATCATTGGTGTAAATGCATCAAATGCACGTGAAATTTAGAAAACAAATTTATATTTATATTTTTTTTTAAATGCCTTTTTGGGTTACGAATAAAATATTAACACTATTTTATTTAAAAGAAAATGGTCATATAATGGAGCAATAGAGTTACTTTTCAGTATGTCAGTTCTGTTTTTAAAAAATATTCATACTTTATGGTGAGGTGCAGCGTTTTTACAGAAAATGAAATCCACTTTTATGTTTATTTCTGCACAAAATAAATCCCACTGTCTGTGTACTAAACTTGATGTTTATCTTAAAACATACACGAAAATATTTCCTATATTACCTAGTTATGACTGTCAATTAAATATGATGTAAAAGTTTGCAGGAAGGAAATAAATGTCATCGACGATGCATTGGATGAGCAAATGTCAATGCACCCACAAAGGGAATTGGTACTACTCTATATTTCATATTTCTTCTTTCCTTATGTTATATCCACGTGAAGCTTTTTTCCAGGTAACATTTAAATCCCAAGATTTCATTTTTTTTCTAGTATTTAGAATTTTAGACCATTTTGAAGTGACCATTTCTGGTGATTTGGGGGACACATACGACAGGCAAACCTACTTGTTATGAAAATTTTGAACAATCTTATTTGTAGCAATTATTAAAAAGATCATGAACATTTTAAAGAGATTGTTAGATCAAATGGAACAAACTATGTTCAATTTGATACGGATTCAGAGATATTTTAAAATCAGGGTAATCATTGAGCCCTTCATATTCAGTTCTTAAATCTCAGACTACAAATTGTTAACCACATCCACGAACTGGATGGGGGTTTTCCCAGTCTTCGCACACGAAACATATTCAAAGGGCAATAGTCAAGGCTATTAATGCCTAAAATGAGATCCATTGAAGAGTCACTCCCATGTATGGGTTATATAATTAGGCAAAACATTTAAATATTTTAGACCGATTAAACGCTTTCCATGTCGCCCAAAAGTCCTTAAGAATCATTGGTGTAAAATCATCAAATGCACATAAAATTTAAAAAATAAAAAGTATATTTAAATTTTAAGAATATGATTTTTGTAGCTACACTTAAAATAATAACAATTGTACAAAGAAAATAAATCATACCTATTTTTAAAAAGATTGTCCTCACAGGGATACGACATTTGCGGTATGATAAAAAAAAGTGGTTTCAAGGGGCTTGAAAATCCGCTAAAACCCTTTCTTATCAAGATCTACTGAATAAGTCTTCAGATGTTTACCGTGAATAGTAGATAATTACAAAAGACTAACGAATACACAAAAAGGTCCACTTTTCTTATTAAAAAAATTTCTCCAAAATTTGCACGTATCTTTCCTGCCCCCATATCAAACTTAAGATGTGCAATTTTCTCCCTTTTTCGTTACCTTTATATCTGTCAATGAACATTACATTTAATATTTTACTTATTTTAACTCAGGCCATGTATATTGTTTGATAGAGAATATATATTATTATGAACAAATATTTTAGTTTATTGTTGGGGAGACTTTTTAACAAAAATATAGAACTATCTGACTTAGATCTGTAATACAAAATGTGGACAACACGGTAAATTTTATAAGTCAGTTAACTTTACTTGAAAATTGAAACTAAACACCAGAATTGGGAATGTTTCAGTTGGAAGTTGCTGTGTAATTGGGAGAACTACAAATCTCCCTCCCCCCCCCCCCAAAAAAAAATGTCTTGTTAACTGATTACGAAACATTACATTTCTGTACCTTGTAACAAAAAGGTCCAATGTCCAAAACTTTGAAATTTGAGTGACAAATGAAAAAAGAAATTGAAATAAATATACTAGAATGTAGGCAAAAACTATGACTAAAACAGAAAAATAAAACTTTTAAAAATATTTATACACAAACCGTTAGTAAGATTTGTAAAAAGTTAGTAATATGTATAAACTGAAACAGGTGTTCTCTGTCATTTGATTAAAATGGACTTTGGCCCTTTTTGTTTTAAGGTACAGATTTAACCGTTACATTCAGTACATCAGTAATACATTAATTTTAACATCTTTAACTTTGTTCCTCTGGAGTCTACTTCATTAAAAAGCTATTGTAAAATAACTTATTTTCATGATCATATCTGTTTGCATTTTTTTTTTGTTTAATAAATGTTACAAGCTGGGAGGTTTAGTTTATCACGTATAAAAACCCTCAAATTCCTAAGATTTGGATAGGACAATACTAATTTTCTCGTTAAATCCGAGTGCGACACTCTGGGTTCCCCGAAATCTATCCCTGTCACACAATAAAAAGTTGTTAAGAGTTTTAGGCAGTAAAAATGTGTTAAGGGAATAAAAGTAGTTAAGAGTATAAAAGTTGTTAAGAGTATAAAAAGTTGTTAAGAGTTTTAGGCAGTAAAAATTTGTTAAGAGAATAAAAGTAGCTAAGAGTATAAAAGTTGTTAAGAGTATAAAAAGTTGTTAAGAGTTTTAGCAGAGTTTTAATTAAGTTGTTAAGAGTTTTCGGCAACTTAAAAAACGCGAAAGGCCGAAGAAGCGAATCAAAACATCTTTTGTTTGACGCATCTCGCGGGATGCAGCGAAGAGAAAAGATAGAACCTCTTTGAGAGGGGAAAAAAGTGCGAGAGCGCCGATCAGAAACAAGTTGCGAGCATCAGGAAAAAACCGGACTGTTAAAAGCGAAAGCAGGAAGGGGGGGGGGGGAGAGAGAGAGAGAGAGGCTGATTCTCTCTCTCTCGGACCCGGTTTTGGACGCACAGGTGAAAAGATTAACGAAAAGAAAAAAAAAGCAAGATAACAACAGTAACGGAAGCCAAAATACCATCCAGCAGTGTGTTGCGTGCTATACCTGCGGTCCCGCTAACCCAGATCGGAATCATGACCGAAATCCTAGACGATCATTGGTTGGTCAGGGGGATGAGCGAGGGATTTTTTTTCAGAGGCGGAGATTAAGGGTGCTAGCAGGGTTTCGGGGACTGAGTGTCGTCATCAGGATTGGGTATAAAAGGGCCGGCAGAACCGAGAGTGGACATTCCCAACCATTTCTTTCGTTCTGTGATCTCTTCTTCTGCGAAGATGGCATCGCAGAAGGTAGGTGGTCTTCGCTTTCTGGATACTTAGTTACTTGCAAGGATACTTCGATTTGGTGGACCAGCAGATGAGTTTGTTCCTTTTTTTTCCTCTCCCCGAAATCAATCGATTTCGAGTACCTAACTTTTAAGTGTGTGCAATGATAGAGCGCTTAAATATCTAAGAACCCGCCATGTTAACTTCAGGAGGCTCTCTACTCCACTAAAAATCCCACAATATTTGTGGTGTCTTCTGAGAGCATCTATACTCCTAGAGCTTGCAAAGTATCTCCTAAAAATTGAATCAGATTACAATAGCTTAAGAAATTTTGTTAAATGTTATCCTAAATTAAAATAAAACTTAATATAACTCTCAATTTTAAGTATCTGAAGACTTTAATCTTGTATTATGCGTAAAAGAATAATCTTTGTTAATATACTAAGCCTGTACCTCAACGGTATATATTTGATCATTAAGACCAGCCCTAAAAAGTGGAGAAAAACCTTTTCTCTTTAAATATTTAAGACATTTCTTTCACCTTAAATGTATTACGAGAAGTTTTAATATTATTACCATTATTTCTTCTCTCAAATTTTCCAACTCTTTATATTGAAGTTATAAAAGACGTATTCAGTACAATTAACTTTTACTCCCTAAAGGATTTTATTTATAAGTTTTAAATTTTAAGGTATGCCTCCATTTCATGAAAGAAAATTAAAAACTTTTCTTTCTCATGTTAGGTTAGTTTGGTTAAATATAACATCAAAATGTTCTATCATTCTCAGGAATTAAAATATTGCAGATATTTGCTTTAAACCCGCAACTTTTTCACATTTTTTCCTGTTTATGAACTAAAATGTCTTAGCTCTCGATTTGCCCCAAGAACAAAGTTTTGCACAAACCTAATGATTTCAAAGCACATTTCAACTCTTTATTATTTCTTGCTGGTCCATCAAATCAAGTTAAGTCTTCAATTTTTCTATATTTTATATTTATTTTCTTACATATACTAATCTATTTAAAATAATATAAAATTGTTAGATTCATTTAACATTTATAAAATTTATTTTGCTCTTAATTGGACTTTTCTGAAATTATTTTGATTGAATATGTATTGTGTTATATATTTCATAAACAAAACTTTAATTTCAATATTTCAATTAAATTAGTCATATAATATCTGTAATATACTTTTAACTAAATAATGCATGTTTTTATATAAAATTGAACGATCATTTGATCTAGCTGTTGTCTAAAGCTTCAGTGAAATAGTTATTCCATTTTGTTCTAATTAACTGGCTTACTTAAACCACAATAACTGTATATTCAAGGAATGCTTAAAATTAAAAGACAGAAATTTGTATCTTTTAGATACAGAGCACATTTCCGTTTAATTTCTTCGTTCTTTGTAAGTACTGTTGACGGCTGCTTCTAAAAGTCTTCAATGCTTGTTTAACATGTTCATTAATTAGAAAAAGATTTTCCTTCCTAAGTTAGCTTTAATTCTTAAAACCCTCCCTAGAATGTCGTTGCAGCACTTACATGCTCATTTGAAACTAAACGCTTCTTAGGTACTTTAAATCAGAGTTTTTAAGTAAATGAAGAACCTTGTACAATGGTTACTACGAACTGTGCTATTCCATGAAAACAATAACTTTCACCAGTCGCAAATTTTACTAATGCATATTTCCTCCATGAAAAGTAAATAGGCAAACTTTCTTTTGAAATTTAAGCCCTGAATTAACATTTAAAAAATTGAAAATCTTTCTAGAGAAACACTGTTACGTGCGTACGTTTAAATTATTAAGTTCCGTATTGATGTATATTTCAGTATCGGGGGTGAGTCCGTAATGACCAGTATTCTTGCGACGAACCCGCCGAATATCTTTAGTGCTGCCATCTGTGAATTAGATGCCAAACTAATCGGTTATGATCTAGGTGTTAAAGGAATGATAATAATATTTTTTCTGTATCTATATCTTTTTTAGAAATTCATTCCATAAACTGATAAAATTTTAATTGTAAATACATAGTATACACCTAATTTATTTAATGTAATTTCTTAATCACATCAAATTAAATTAATGTGATTTTATTAAAGTAATTAGATAACTCTTTAAACAATTAATTTCTTCATTATAATATTTAATAAAATACTTTTTTCGTTGACTTTAAGAAATATAGATCCTAAACTTTCTTCCATTTTAATTGTTTTGTCGACAAATTTTTCGCCTGAAACATTAGTTATACATGGTAAGTCATTTGGAAACTGGAACTAAAAATTAATAACACGTAAAAAAAAAAATAATAATAATAATAATAATAATAACTACCGAGAATTAAATATTTTAAAAGTTGAAAAAAGAATTGATTAGAAAAATATATTTGGAAATAATATTCATTAAACTATTACTTCGATCAGAAATACTTGCATGTTTTACGGTTGATTAGTTATGTATTTCAGATAATTACATCAGTACAGATTACAGATACATCAGTACAGATTAAATTCTCTTCAGAAAATGAAATGCCGTAATTTTATTCCACAAATTAAATAACTGTAATAAAATTAATAAATATTTTTAAAATATATTTCGAGACGATGACGCGAAATTATTGGATCTCTCTAAGCGTTGCCTTACTTCAAAATTGATTAAGCTTGTAAATAATTAAATAAATAATATTTAAAAAATCCCCTCGGATTATCTCTTTACATAAATATATCTTTTCCTTTTACATTTTCCATAAAATTGAAACTTTAATGTATACGCGTTAAAAAGTCGTGTATACAGGCCCACATGCATAGGAAAAACTACTTAAAAACAAAAAATAAAATTTTAGTTACGCTTCGTTGATGTTTATCCAGAGCTTGAAGAAGGATATTACTTTCACGCAACACAATGAACAATCAATTGAATAAATCTATTGATAACTACAATTGAATATCGAAATCGAAACTGATGAAATACTGATAACTTGTCAAAATTTAGGTCATGCCCACAAGACTTTTCCCCCTCCTCTTTTATTACATGCGTTATGTAAAGGAGTAATATAATTGTATAGGAAGTGAGTAAGAACACAAGGTGCGGTTATAAAATTCTTTTGTAGTTTGGAACACTATTGTCAAGAATAATGTCTCGTTAAAAATAATGCCGAATATGAATTCTTGATTAATTGTAATCTGCTGTAATAGGCAAAGATTAAATCTCCCAAAGAATTTTTAAGCAATA
Organism: Dolomedes plantarius; assembly: GCA_907164885.2. NCBI lineage: Eukaryota > Metazoa > Arthropoda > Arachnida > Araneae > Dolomedidae > Dolomedes > Dolomedes plantarius. Next base: position 165,221,136 of record OU015492.1, read on the forward strand.
TCCCTTTCTTTTTGCATACTTAATACAAAACGCTATCGTTTGTATAATACATGGTGTAACCCATGTATATATTCTTTAAAAGTTATAGGTGCCAAATAAAAGATTGTTTCCTGGTTTCTTTGCACAGCCTTTATGAATTTCATCCTTTCCATAGAATTAGAACTCATTTAACGGTTACTTTAAAGGATAAATGCTTTATTCACATGCTTGTCCCAAAAATATGATATAATTATTGAAATTTTTCTGAAATTAAAAACGCATGTAAGTGATGTAAAGCTTTAAATATGCATGTTCCTCATGGCGTTAAACAAGAAATCAGTGTTTAGCTTAAGTGATATTTTAGGCTCTATTTCAGTACTTATATCTTTCTGTCGATTGCTTATGTAGGATGCTTAGGTCGATTATTAAGAGAATGATTTAAACTTCAATAGAAGTCTTTACTATTATGAAAATTATGTTAGTTTATTATATTAATAGACATGGAAGTTGTTACTGTGATAGTCACCTCAAATGGGTGAATGTATATATATATATATATATATATGAAAGTAACGCATTGCAAATTTTCTTAATATTTTGTATACTCTAATATTTATTTCATGATTTATAAAAATGAAATGACACTTTATGTTACAACAAACAGATGATGCATTCAATATCATCATGCAAATACTTATGCCTTCATACGAAACTCATAATATTTTTTAACGAATGCTTTTCAGATATTTGCATTATTTTTGACTGTGGTTTTCCTTGCCGGAGCTATTGCGGCTAAGGCAGAGAAAAAAGAAACAGAAACCAAGAAGGTTGACGAGGCTGCAGCAGCCAAAATAATCTCCGATTTGCTTGCTGAAGCAACCAACTATGGAGGAGGAGCAGTAGCTGGTGGCGGATATGGTGGTGACGCTGGCGGATACGGAGGTGGTGATGCTGGATACGGTGGCGAAGCCGCTGGTGGTGGATATGGAGGAGATGCTGGCGGATACGGAGGCGGAGGTTCATCCGGTGGATACGGTGGTGGAGCGTCAGGAGGTGGTGGATACGGCGGCGGTGGAAAATCCGGAGGAGGAGGAGGAGGAGGATACGGTGGTGGTGCCTCATCTGGTGGATATGGAGGTGGAGCCTCATCCGGGGGTTACGGAGGAGGAGCCTCAGGAGGCAGTGGTGGTTACGGAGGCGGATCATCAGGCGGCAGTGGTGGATATGGAGGTGGTGCCTCTGGCGGCGCCGGTGGAGCCGGCGGCAGTGGTGGAAAACATGCTGTCCTTTTGGCTGTTCCCGTGACATTCGCTTTAGCTGATGGCGCAAAGGGTGGTTCATCAGGCGGTTATGGCGGCAGTTCAGGTGGTGGAGGAGGATATGGTGGCGGATCAAGCGGAGGTGGATATGGAGGTGGAGCTGGTGGTGGTGGAAAAGCAGCTGGTGGTTATGGAGGAAGCAGTGGCGGAGGAGGTGGTTACGGTGGTAGCAGTGGTGGAGGCTACGGAGGAAGCTCTGGCGGCGGCGGATATGGAGGTAGCAGTGGTGGTGGAAAAGGCGGTGGTAAATCCTCTGGAGGTGGTTATGGCGGTTCCCAAGGAGGAGGCTACGGCGGTGGACAAGGAGGCGGACATGGTGGAGGACAAGGAGGAGGATATGGTGGTGGACAAGGAGGAGGAGGATATGGAGGCGGTCAAGGAGGTGGTAAGCAAGGAGGTGGTTATGGTGGTAGTCAAGGTGGTGGATATGGTGGAGGACAAGGAGGCGGATATGGAGGAGGACAAGGTGGCTATGGAGGAGGAGGTAGCGGTAAAGGAAAAGGAGGCGGTGGAGGAGGATACGGTGGAAGCTCTGGCGGTGGAGGAGGATACGGTGGAAGCTCTGGCGGTGGAGGAGGATACGGTGGAAGCTCCGGTGGTGGTGGAGGATATGGTGGAAGTTCCGGTGGAGGCGGATACGGTGGTAGCTCAGGAGGTGGAGGATATGGAGGAAGTTCCGGTGGAGGAGGATATGGCGGTGGAGGAAAATCCGGAGGTGGCGGAGGAGGATATGGTGGCAGCTCTGGAGGTGGTGGCTACGGAGGCAGCTCCGGTGGAGGAGGATATGGAGGCAGCTCTGGTGGAGGAGGAGGAAAATCTGGAGGAGGATCAGGAGGTTACGGAGGAGGAAGTTCAGGTGGATACGGAGGTAAATCTGGCGGTGGTGGAGGAGGCTATGGAGGCAGCTCTGGAGGCGGTGGTTATGGAGGCAGCTCTGGTGGAGGAGGATATGGAGGATCCTCAGGCGGAGGTGGATACGGTGGAGGAGCTGGAAAGTCCGGAGGTGGCGGCGGATATGGCGGAAGTTCAGGTGGATACGGAGGCAGCTCTGGAGGTGGTGGACACGGTGGTAGCTCTGGTGGTGGCGGATACGGTGGAAGCTCCGGAGGTGGCGGATACGGTGGAAGCTCCGGAGGTGGCGGATACGGTGGAAGCTCTGGAGGTGGCGGATACGGTGGAAGCTCTGGAGGTGGTGGATATGGTGGTGCCTCAGGAGGAGGAAAATCTGGTGGTAGTGGAGGATATGGTGGAGGAAGCAGCGGCGGCGCCGGCGTTCAGGGTATTACACTTGTTGGTATCAAATTGAACACAGTTGCCCTTGGCGGTGGATCGGGAGGTGGTAAATCAGGAGGAGGAGGAGGAGGATATGGTGGAGGATCCTCAGGAGGCTATGGAGGAGGAGCATCCGGTGGAGGATCCTCAGGAGGCTACGGAGGAGGAGCATCCGGTGGATATGGAGGATCCTCTGGTGGAGGCTATGGTGGTTCCTCAGGAGGTGGACATGGAGGCTCTTCAGGAGGCGGATACGGTGGATCTTCCGGAGGCGGTTATGGCGGATCATCCGGAGGCGGATATGGCGGATCTTCAGGAGGAGGAGGTGGAAAGTCCTCTGGTGGAAAGGGTGGTGCCGGCGGCTATGGAGGTGGTTCAAGTGGCTATTGAGAAGTGAATAAAGTCAGCCGAAATGTAAGTTTTATTTAAGATTTCCTGTTAAAATTTAAAAAGTAACTCATTTCCAAAGACTAACTTTGGTGTTGAGATTTCATGATCAATTTTTAGACACTAATAACAATCGCATTCGTAGCTGTGAAATACTTTTGATATTTTGGGAGGATAAACTAATTTGTAAACTAATGTATCGAACAGAATGATTCAAAAAAGCACAAAATTCAATCTCCGTCAAAAAATTTTGGAACGCAGAGTTTCATACATCTTAAACTAAAAATTCAACATGGACATCTCAAAAATAGTCTGTTATTATTCATAATCAATAAACGTAAATAATTTAATTGTGTAAGTGACTAAAAATGGTTAAAAGTAATTACATTGTTTTAAGAAGGCTTTTCCAAACCCAAATATTTTATAACACATGTGACTGCTTAATGCATTTGTTCGTTTACAATTGTAATTTAAGAATATAAAGCACCAAGAATAAATTTAATGTCATGCATATTTTTCTCTTAGGGTCTGTCAAAATCTTAATCTTTTAAAATACAGCAAAATATGAATGTTTATAAGTTGGTTGGCTTACAACGCTACCGTCATTTATTTATACACGAGGGTTAATTAGACCGAGACCATCTACGTAAAGCTGATTTCGAACGGCTTCAAATAGCGTTCATGCCAATAGTGGGACTCGAACCCACATACTTTGGTACCAAATGCCAGCGCCCTAGTCATTCGGCCATTGTCCGACGTAAATGTCTATAAAATGTTAATAAATCTACTATGACTTAAATGAATTTCTCTTTTTCAGGATAATTTATAAATGCCAACTGTACAGAAGTCCCACAGTCAAGACACTGAAGTGGTTGTTTGAAGAAGCAAGCTTTTGAAAATGTTAGAAAATAAGTTTCACACCGAATACGATATTTAAGCCAGTAAGAGGCCAATTCTGTGAAAAGAACATTCCGAAACACGAACTGTTATCAAACACTCTCCAGGATGTGATGTCCTCGCACAAGGTCAGCAGAACACGTGCAATACTTTTAAACCATAAAACAGGAATGTGACTTCATATATAGAGAGATCACCTCGACCAAAAAGCTGTATATTGCACAAACTAAGCTGTTGACTATGGGACAAATTGTAATTAAATATTTTTGTAAAAAAGATTATTTGTTTCCTTTTTTTAGTATTGCTGATATCAATCAACCGATATCAAGTATTGTCAGTAGTTCAGAAAAATATTTGTAAACTCATTTTCTATCATCTAAAGACATAAATATTTTGGTCAAACAACACATGGATTTTTTTTATTGTTATATTTTTCTTTATAGCATAATTCTATAAACTGAAATATCAAATAAATCACAATCAACAGAAAAGGAAAAAGCTTCATTTATTCTCTGATATCCATAACAGATCAACACAGAGTACTGATCCATTATTTCGATCCATTAATCTTTTCAATATTATTTGTCAATATTGCTGCATTCAGAAATAAACTTCAATTGTTCTCAAAGAAACATGTATTGATACTCTTTGATATTGCTTAAACATTACTGATATTCTGATTTAGTAGTTATTACTAAATCCTTGCAGAACACTGGAAATGTTTCTTCATCAAGACAACATTTGCCAAGTGATTCATGAGTATTATCAGTATTTAAATAAGCGGTAAATAAAATTGTATTTTTTAAATTCTAATTTCGTGTCAAATAATGGATCAAGATACTTATTCTGTTAATAATATTTTCATTTATTGCACTAATTTTACATAATATACTTATTTCTCTTGTCTCAGGATCATAAATGATATAGTTCATGCTGTAACAAAATTTGAAAAATAAACATACGACCACAATGTACTATAGTTTCCTTTATTTCTTGAAATATTCAAGACTTACTAAATTACAAAATGATAATTTTAACAGATAAATCCCCCCAGGTTAAATGAATCGAAAATGTGACAGAGAACAACCTTAAGTAAGCTCTAGTGTTAACTATGGGGCAACTTTTCTTGTTTAAGACTTTTTTTAATAGTTAGTTACGGCATTTTATATTTGTTCCCTCCTGATTATGTACATATATTGTTGATAGAAAGGGAATTCAAAAGTTACGCCATCCGCAACAGTTAGCTTATAGGGCAGGTGTTATATCCTGATATCCGGTCGCCATGACAGCAATTCGCACCTCGCCAGCGACAGGAATCAAAGCAACTAATCGCAGTAATACAATAGGCGGTTAGCTTCATTTCTGGTTTATCAATAGCACTTTAGGTTTTAATATTTTATCCTTTTTGTGGCAACGCTCATTGACAGAAAGGTCTCTCTTCTAGTTAATTTCTATCCAAACTATTTAATGTTATCTAGTTTAATTTAATTATCCTTTATAAACGTTTCGAAAATCAATCAGTTTGTTTTTTTCCACTTCCGTAGCAACTTGGTTGCACTCCAACTCTCTTTTTTTCTTTTTTCTTTTCCTTTTACAACAATTTTTTACAACTTAATACATATTAGGAAGCACCCCTGGGCTTCCAAACAAAGTCTGTACTCTCGTACAGTGTAACATAAATTATAATTACATAATTAACAGATAGGTTAGGATAGAATGGGAAAATGAATCTGCCAGATCGAATCAAATTCACTTGAAGACATCACTGAGCTTTCGTGTTTTGTGTAACTCCCATAACATTAGCTGCAAGTCAGTAAAACATAACTGTAGAAAGTTTTCTCTGATACCAAATATTTTTATTACTAATCTATAAATACAAAACTGAACTATTCTACAAATATTAAATGGAATTATTCTATAAATAAACTTAATTGAATTATTCTATAAATAAACTCCAAAAATTTTATTAACATTTAGAATATTTAGAGAATAAACTCAGTAAATACGATATAATTTATAACACCTTCACATTTTAATGAGTTTAATAGCATATATGTTGTTGATTAAAGTCATTATCTATACGTCCTATGTTAAATGTCACCAACGAGTTACGATTTTACTTGTTTCATTGAAATTTTTTAAAACTTGAAATAGGCAGAAACACCAGCTCTTGAAATAGGCAGAATCTCTCATAACAATAGCCCCTAGGTACTAACAGTTTAATTTCGAATTACATTTTAACTAAACATAACATGAATATTTTACAGTAGTAAATTTATTTGGGAGAACTACTTATTCTTGATTCTCAAGTTTTTATACAATAGATATCAAATGTAAGATACGTAAATAATTCACTTCCGTTAAAATAAAAGAACGGAAGTAATATAATTTTTTACAATGCGATGTAATTTTAACATTATTTGCATATGTAATTATTTAAGGCTGCGGTGCACTAACCCTATTGGATTCGCTCACCCCAATGTTTACCTATGGAGAAAATCTGTCTGCAATTTGCAGCTGCATAAATGCTGATAATCAAAAAAAAAATTACATTTTCAGAAAGCATGAACTTTTCTGCATCATTAAACAGAATACTTTTTATAAATTTCGTCCACCAAAGGGATTGATAAGCGTTTAAAACACCCTAGACCAGATTTTTTCCCCAAATAATTTAAATTTTAAAATATTATTTGCATTTTTAAAAAAAAGGAAAAAACCCACAAAGTGTAAAATTTCTTTCTCTAATACGGAGTACAATTTTTTAAAAAAAACTTTAAATCCAATTCGGAAATCACTGAACACACTTTCTCCATAGGTCAACACTGAGGTGAGCGAATCCAACAGGGTCAGTACACAGCAGCCTTAACAAAGTTTATTTGTTAGATGTTTACGAAGGATCAGACTGTCAGTAAAATCTGTATCTCTGAAAATAAAAATGAATGTGCTAAAAGGAAATTTTTCTAAATGGAAAAGTGCTAAAAGGAAGTATGTTCAAATTTCCACACATATTAAGTAGGCTTGCTTTAGTAAGGAACTCTGAAGGGGGAAAAAAATAATCATCTTAAATTTATAACGGTAGTAAAAGTTTGGTTTAATCAAAGTTAATGACGTTGTTACTAGTTTCATGCCGTGTTCACTAATAGTGGCCGGGGCACGTGAAATAGGTCGTGGCTGCAATATCCTCCAAGTTCTCAAATTTACCTCTGGAGGTGCGGGGTCAAGTGTTCCGGTCTCGACTCGGTTCAAAATTACGGGACCGGTCATTTAGCCAAGTCGAATTCCGACCCTTGTGGTGCTAATTCAAAACAGGAGCCGCACCTTCAGCCCAAAAGCCTATTAGGACCTGGTGAACGGAATCTCCAACCAGGGGGCATTGGCAACAACAACTAGTTTCATATTTCGTAATTCTCAGATGAGGTTGTAAATCATCTAGTTTTCCAAGACAAAATTCGCAAAATCTAAAGTTAGTTTATAATTAAATCAGCACTGTTGCCAAATCGATAGTGGTTCAGTTGTAAATTCGAAGAACAATCAAATAAATCAGATGCACGGCGAAATACAATAAACAATTTTAATAACGCAGAAAAAAAATGGTGAATAAAAGGGTTAAAAACCCAATCAAGAATACGAGTATTAAGATTGTTCGAAATATGACCTATCGTCCCGTATCAAAATTTTATTCTATCTACAGTCGATTCCGGTTAATCGGACCAGCAGCTTATTCGGACCGAACCCCGTCTTTTAACATAAGGTATGTTCGTTTAATCGGACCAGCCGGTTATTAGGACCAAGATGATCGCGTCCCGATGTGGTCCGATTAACCGGAATCGACTGTAGTTCGAATCATCATCTAAATTAACATGGTAACGAGGTAAAAAGGGTGCGAGATTATCTCAGCCAAGCAGCGCCACGAAACGTCGTCTGTAATAATTTAAGCACAGTAGCGCTACCTAACTGAAACTTTCTCAACAGCACTGTTTGTCGAAATGTTTAAATTTGATGTGTTGCATTAATTATTTTTAATACGCATAGTCTGCTTTTCTTCACAGGTTAGTAAACAAACGGCTGAAAACAGAACGAATTTAATTTTTCTATTAAATTAAGATATTTTGAAATTTTATAAATATGTACTTACTTTAAATAATATATGTATAATAAAAGAAGATGATTGTTTTGAAGCAATTCTCAAATATTTAATTAATAAATTCATTCGTATTTTCAACGCATAAGAACAATTCTAAATTAGCAAAGTGCAACTAAAAAATTTAGTATTATAAAAAAAAATTATTCTTCATAATATTATATGAATAACTTGCGATAGGTTAAACTGCGAATCAAACAAATTGTGAGGCTAGATATTATACATAATAGGATGCTATGTTAAAAGAAATCTAAAAATGCAAATATGTGTGAAGCATTTAAGAATCCAATTTTATCAGTGTTATACAAAAATAAAATGAGGAATTCAAATTTCATATCACCATATCTTTCGATTAACACCCATTCATTTAAAAATTAATTAACATAACACATACGTAACAGATAAAACACAGTAACAGTATATCTGAAATATACTGTTACTGTGTTTTATCTGTTTTTTCTATGCTAAATGTAATAAAAATCCTTTCTGGATCGGTACAAGAAAATTCTATTTCTTTGTTTAAATTTGCATGAACTTAATAACACTGGGGTACTAACAGAATATATTCAATGGTCAAATCTTATAGTCAATGAAGTTTGCTCCTCCCTATTTCAAAGACATCAAGCAAAATAATAATGCAAGTCAAATATCCAGTAGTAATCCACAGTAATTTTTTAAACAGACAAATCACGTTGGTTGGTAGAAACTAGTGAAGGCTATTAATTTGTATCAATGAGTGATTTTTCCGGCTTGTGAATGTAACTGGACTCTGTGTTTTAATATAAATGAACCATATTAACTTATCAACTTCAACGAAATTGCCTTATCTACTTTCCATACATAATGCCGTATATTGTTGCTTTTACAATAAAAACTGATATCAGGATCTGTAATAATAAGATTTTTATACAGTGGACGCTCGTTAATTCGAACTCAAAGGTTCTCGGAAAAAAGTTCGAATTATCCGATGTTAAGCGAAAATATATAACTTTAAAAGTGTATCACTGAAGAAGAAAAATCTCCTAGTATGTATAACCCCAGAAAATATATTATACTATGTTATCTAAAATTAATATATTAAAAAGCAATAAAGACTTACTTTAATCATAAAATGCAGTAGAAGATATGCAGTAGAAAGTAAACTTTAATTAAAAATACGAATTACACTGGGGAAAAACTGTAAAGTGGATGTTTGGTTTTGTTTATGATGCCTTCATTGTTCAGCCAACTTTTCGATTTGAAGTAAACATTTCCATTCATTATCAGAGGAAGGTTACATCTGAATAAACGCTTTCAGAGTTTTAATAGAGTCCATTATGGCTTTGTCAATTATGGCCGCATTAAAAATATCTTTCGGCAGATAAGTAGAGAAAAGCCGTGGCAGTTTCCTACCGAAATTAGTGCATACGTCTTCGTTTACATCAGAGCTTTGGCCACATACAGTTTGATAAGAAATATTGTGCCTTGACTTAAATCGAGAAAGCCATCCATCACTGCATTTAAAATCTTCAATACCCATTCGAAATGCCAATTCATCAGCCTTCGTCAGCACTAGGGGTCCATTTATCGGAAATTTCGAGATCTAACATCTTGGAACCACAGCAGTAGACCTTTTTCTAGATCTTCTTGGGATGCATTTCTCATGCGTTTCCTTCCTCTAGCAAATTTTGATTTTTCCCATGAATTTAAAATTGACTCCTTGTTTTTCAAATAAGTTGACAAGATTTTTTTTTTAATTCCATAGTCAGCTACTAACTTTGTTTTACATTCGCCATTCTCTACTCTCTTTAAAATTTCTATTTTTGTCTCCAAAATTAGGGTTTTGTACTTTCCAAGCGTAGACATCCTGAATTTTTACACTTTCACATCACACACTAAGGAAGAAAAACTAGATCACATTAACTTGTCTGCACTGTAGACATAACTGACGTAGCTCCCTAGCTTCTGTAGTAAAGACGGGTTTTTCTGAAATTCTAAGAAATTCGATACAAATAACGGAAAATCGCTTTGTCCGTTAAGCACTGATAAGGACAATAGCCACTAACGTTTAGCGGAAATACAATAGTCTAGGAATACAGGCATGTGCCTTTTTAGACAGAAAAAAAATACAGGTGATTTTGACACTCAAAATAATAAATACAGCGTGTATTTTCTCCGTTAATTGAGGAAAAAGAAAATTTTTTTGTCAAATTTTTAGTTCGAATTAACCGAAGTGATAAAAATTTAGTTCGAATTAATGAGATATTTTTAACATTAATTCTAATACAAGTTTTTTGGGGCCTTTGGATTAGTTCGAATTAACCGAAAGTTCGAATTAACCGAGTTCGAATTAACGAGCGTCTACTGTATTTATTATGTACTAGTTGATACCCGTCAAAACATGACGGCTAGATGGTAAATATATGTACCAATGCACAAATTATACTCAACTCATCATTGCCAAATGGTGAAAATCATAATAATGCGCAGAAACAAATTAATATGTTTAAGCGACCTCGTTCTTAGTGAGTATCTAAAGCCAGATTTAAAAATGCCACTGATAACAGGCAGAAAGCAATTTTTGTAATTGTAAATTATCGCTAATTAAACAGCACGAAATAAACAATTTCCATGAGGTTTAATCTTATATTTCACAAATATAATTGTTATAAAATAAAAATGGCAGAAAGAGATCTAGAGAGACTTCTCGGAATAAACGTGTTTATCATTAAAAATGTCACTGAGTATGCGGAGAAACAGTGAGTTTCTAAAGACACATTTAAACATGCCACTGAACATGCGCAGAAATCAATTTTTAATTGTAAATTATCGCTAATTAATAGAAACTGTGGTTACAAAAAGCAAATTTGACAAATCTACAGATTACAATCTTCCGTTTAAGACCGAAATGAAGTAAATCGATGCAGTAGTTTCCTATCACGGACTGCCCAAAAAGTCGGCTTAGCAACTTAAATATATAGATACTAGCCGCTGCACGACCAGCATGGTCGCTTTTAGTTTTATATTTTCTTTTGCAAAACAACTCAACTGAAAGTATCATATGTAAGGAATATTACCATTACCTGTCATCATAAATATACGTTGTTAAGGGGTATTCTCTATAAGGCTGATTCTAAAACATCGTGATTAAAAATGTGAATTTTCATTACTTCAGAACACAGTTAAAGATAAGACTGAAAAACCCAACACCAGTGATTTAAAAAATTACATCCCTCTCTGTATGTACTATTTTTCAAAATTAAGATATCTACACTTCATTATTACATCAAATAAGAAATTGTTGGGGAAAATTTTTTTCACCTAAAAAAAAGGAGTAAAAATTCAGCAAGTACTAAAATATAGTGTGGATTACATCACTATCTGTATGTACTATTGTTCACAATTCAGATAATCATATCAAATAATAAATTGTTGGAAAAATTTCTTCACTTATAAAATGGAGTAAAAATTCAGCAAGTACTGGAAAAAGTGTACAAAATTAACTATTACTGGCTCTCTGCTGCTATGCCGGTGACAGTCAAGCCTAACCTCGCGATCATGTATGTTGTATTTCACGCCTCTCTCTCTTAATGAATTATTTCGTCTTCGCTTTCTTTCTTGAGACTGTTCCCAATTTTCCCTTGATCATGCAACTCGCTTTCGAGCATTACTGATTTCAGTGCGTAAATCCATGTTGACACGCGGTTGCAAATTGCGGACGGCCGCTAATGTTTACATTTGATAGTTGCAGCCGTTGCCATTCGGAGTGTAGAAATATCGTCGATTTTTGTGCCGCATACCTACGCGTTTTATATATATAGATTGTGCATACTTAACATTACGAACATACTTTTTGTTGAAATTATGATACTTACACAATTGGTCCATTGTACAGAAAGATAATCCACTAACTTAGACAATGATCTAATTTGAGTAAGCGAGACAGCGGGCCCAGGTTTTGCGTTTGGTTGCATATTCTTAACATTTCCATTTAGGCATAAGTACTAGGTTCTTAGGTAGTCGTAAGAACGATACCACTAAATTTACGTTTTGCTTTGTTTCATCTCCTGGTCTCGCGTTTTCTATCACCCACATTAAATGAGACTCGTTGGGTCTTTTTTTCCCGCCTCTAGAGCAGGGGTTCTCAAGCTTTCAGGCTCTGTGCCCCCCCCCCCCTTTGAACACTGATGTGAGGTCACGCCTTCCCCACCACCACCACCATATGTGGTCAATACAAGTACTACAATCGGAATTTGAAACTGAAGCTGGTTATTAAATGAAAATAAAGAATAGATAATTTCATACACAAAACTTAATATTACTACACATATATTAATTTGGAACATATTATTAGAGCATATGAAATCAAAGAATTAAATACAGATCAAACATATTTGAGGTAATCACGGATCTAGGTGAGGTTGGCATGTAATACCAGTCACTTTCACAACATTAATGAGAGGGCTGGCACTGTTTGTCCTTGACAAGTTTTTGACTATTAGTTTGTAACTGTGACAAAGCACACCTCAGGTCACTTTCAACGTCCAGACGTACGACAATTGTCGTGTTTTTACAATTATGACAATTATCGTGTACGACATTTATCGTGTTCGTGTTCGTGTTCGTATGTCGAAAATACGTTACGGTTACATTGTGACCGCAAAATTGAGTAGAGTAAATTATAGTTAGTTTTACTTTTTATTTTACTTTTTCTTTAAACTCACGCCTCCCTTGAAATTCTTCTACGCGCCCCCAGGTTGAGAACCGCTGCTCTAGAGTATCCACTTTTAGGTATCCTCATTCAAAATTCCAGTATTCCAAATTCTCATTTTTCAAGCCATTTTAAACGTCCCTTTGCCTGTCTTCTGTGCTCGTACCGCTCCCTGTCTGGCTTGTCCTGTGAGCTTGGGTTGGGTCATGCAGGGGGTTATGCTGCCATCTGCTGTCTACATCCACAGGTGAGGGTCAAACCCTAAAAGGCCTTTGACGCTATGCCGGGGCCCCTCCAGTGCAATGGAATGCTCTTATCTTTGCAAGCTACTTCATACGTTTAAAAAGAGTGCAGCAATTTAAATCAAGGGTACTCAAACTGCGGGCCGCATGCGGCTCACCAAGCACTTATGTGCGGTCCGAAACACTCATACTGATTATCAGGCAGGTGAATTTATAAACATAATTTTGTAAATTTCAGCCTGAAAAATACAAAACTGTACAAAAATGTGCCACCTGCTGCTTACGTTGTTCGCATCAACGTATCTTTGTGAATCATCCTATTCCAAAATGATATAGGCGAAGAACGTATATAGAAATAGGCTTAGCGATTCTTACCTTGATGATGTATTGAGAGAACCATGCAGCAAGTGCTGAGTACCATGGAGCTGATTTGTTAGAAATATGTCAAAAGTTTGTCTCAATGTTAAAAATCCCACTAATTTTTAAATAAACGCTTGAATACATTCAGGTTTTGAGTTTTACTTTTTAACATGTTTTTATTAACTCGCTTTCTTGTTTGTTTGTCCAGTACAAATCTTGCAATCGATTTTTAACTAACTTTCCGACTAGCTAGATATTTGAAACTTTTAGAATAGCTCAGATCACGATGGCATTGCCTTTTTTTTATACTTTTAGCCATCTTTAAGCAGGATTGAATTCTTTTTCAGTTAATTTTGTTTTGTAGACTGGTGCAGCCATTTATTGTCCGTAACGGGAACAAAAAGTTAAACGCAAGTTAACTCCCAATTAACTTCATTTTCTTTCAAGTTCATGGGATAATTCATCAAAAAAAAATTTTAAGTATTTATTAATACATAGAATTGTCAAGTTTATATGATTCAACAGAAAATTTAAAAACATGGTATATAAAAAGTTCTTTTTATCTTGTAATTATTACATTATTATGTAATGAAATATAATGTACTAAGTGAGATATAGTGTACATTATTATATTATGAGGTATGTTGCGGCCCGCGTAACGTAGCAAGCACATGCATGTGGCCCTCGAGAAGAAAGGGTTCAGTACGGCTGATATAGAGGATTCAAAATATATAAATTCCAGATGAGGCCCTTACAAAATAGGGACATTTTCTGAATATAAAAGGGTATTATTTCAGCTGTATTCCCTCGCTATTATTTGCTTAAAAAAATCTTTACACATAAAACCGAAGCTATTGGCAACCTTATCGACAATCATTATTATTTACTTATATTTTAACTCTTTAATTTTATTATGTAAACCTTTGTTTAAAAAAGAAACCCGGCTTGCTTTTTATATTATGCTCTTGGTAATTCCTTTTCATTCCCTGTATAATATGAAACTTCCACATCTGGAAACCTTCGATTGGCCAATTGTACTTTCTGGCTACTTTACTATAAAATAATCTAAATCTTTATTGACGGAACTTATAATTTGGTTTAAATTTACCTTATTTCTTACCCTAAATTTTGAGCCCTTTTTTAAAAGTTCTTTTAACCTAACATCTTTAACAATATTTAAATCCCCTGTTACAATATGACTCAAAGTTGGATTGACATAGTTTATAAACTCCTCAAGATGACAAATGTAATCAGTATTAGAAATTTTACCTAAGTTATGACTGTAAAAGTTGTAGTTACAAATTAGGTCCCTTAACGTTTTTTAATATTTATAAGCGTTCAGTGATTCCCCCACAGTCTTTAATTGGTAGACACTTAGAATTACTGTGTACAATAGCATGTAGTTTAAAGTACTCAAAATCTTTATCCAGAAAATTTATAGTGCAATACTCTGCAACTGCTTCCCACTCCCTCTTAAAGTCCAAATTTGACAAGTTAAGCTTGTACTTAATTTGGTCTAAAATTATTAGTTTTGTAAAACGTGAAGCAAATTTGATTGAAGATAAATGATGTTTAACTGACCACCTTAAGCCTGAATTTTTTGTTATCAAACAAATGATGTTTAATTTCTTTAAAGTTATTAAAATCAATAAACAGATTACAAATTTTTTGAAAGTCATCGAGTGCCAATTTGTTTTTAAATTAATTCTGCTCCCTCTTATTTTACTCCTGTAACTAGAATAATTATTACTAATTTGTTCAAAAACCATAATTTTTTTATAAACACAGCTAGCATCCAAATCCACAGGCCCTTCCCCGTTAAGTTTACTGTTTAAACCGTATGGAAATAGTGTTTTTAGCTTACAAATATATAAATTTTCGAAATCCAACCTATTTTTTAATTCATTAACTCCGTTTATAATGTACAATTTAGCCTGCTCGAAGTTGTGTACCTGGAAATGCAAAAGTTCATAGTCTAGTGAGGTTTCCTCTTTAAAATTCCTGATTGCTGACCTGTGGCTATTAATCCATTTATTAAATTCAATTTCCGTTTGCCTAATATAATACAAATTACAATCGTGACATTCTATAATATAAATTAAACTCTTACACTTGCAAAAATTATTTTTATTGTTAGAATCAATTTTTATTTGACTATTATTTGCCATAGGGCAAGTAAGACACCTTTTATCTTTTCATTTAGAATATTTTTTTAGTTTATTTTTTAAGTTATTTAAACAAAACGGTTGGGGGCCTTTGGATGTTTTTTGACTAGACCTGCATTCTATTCAGAAAATTTCCCCATGAGGTAACTGATTTGGTTAGGCCTCCTGATATAGAGACCGTCGGTTGCCTCGTTATATGGTTTAGTTTTTATACTGCTACAGAATCTTGCATTTATGGTGCTCTAAGTGCAGGATTTATGTTTATTTCCGTTGACTTCCATTGCATCCTTCCTGTTAAATAATATCTTTTTCTGTTAAATTATTTACATTTTACCAATTATAATTGTCTGTTTTTTTTAATTTGAGGATTTCTTGCACCTGCGCAATCTTTCATTGAAAAGTTTTAAAATAATTTAACGCTATTGCAGTTTTTCTGTTAATTTCGTTCGGCTATCTATGCCTTCTTTATGTGTATTTTACTTTCTTATTTTCTGTTAATTATTTACATTGTATAAGTTATCTGTTTGCATTTTTAAGTTATCTGTTTTTTTCAGTATGAGGATTTTTTTAAATTGCGCAATGTTTTATTGAAAAGTTTTTAATTCTTCCGGTAGGTATATGTTTGGTTTGTATTTACCCTGGGTTCCTCGTGTTCTATGCAGGTTTTTTCTAATGATTCTTTTGCTTTTCAGGTTACAAATTAATATTATATGCAAACAAAAATAAAGGATTTTTTCGTGGGACATGGCTAAAGTGACCATACGTCCCGTTTTTAGGTAGCCTGTCCCGTTGTCCCCAAGAACAGCTTCGGGACGCCGAAATGTCCCGTTTTTACAAAGACAGCAACCCACGGTAGCAATTTTAAAAAGGGGCTCTAAAAATCTAAAAATCATCCGACAAAAGCACCTACCAACGCAGCGATGACAGCATGCCAATTAATCTCACACATTGTAAGTAGTCCGCTCACTCCTCTGTTGAGAGTACACATACCCAGGCTTGGCGTAAAAGACAGAAAACGCATCTTTCTAACGATTGATTACACAGGCCTGCAAAATTTAAGTCATAGAAAAGTGTTTGAAATGTAATGACTGAATTTTATATTATTTGGTGTGCTCATTTCAGATATGACATCCCTTTTTCTCAATCACGTAAGGATTTTTCACAAAATGGGCTTGAATATATGGACAAGAAAGCCTACTGTGCATATTCTGGGGAGAAGGTCTTTTCAAAATAATTTTAAGTGTTTTATTTACGAATGAATTAATATCTAAAACAATTTGAAATGATTTTCTAAATACATATTAATTTGAAATTATATTAATTAGAACATTTTATGGTTACCATTGTTTAATACATCCTGGATTCATATATCCTTAATGTTTTCTTTTCCCTTTTCCCTGAAAGCTCGTTTTGGCACTTAGTCTGTTGTAGACAGTACGCGAGACTTCTCTGTGTAGCATCCA
Organism: Dolomedes plantarius; assembly: GCA_907164885.2. NCBI lineage: Eukaryota > Metazoa > Arthropoda > Arachnida > Araneae > Dolomedidae > Dolomedes > Dolomedes plantarius. The sequence continues at coordinate 165,238,051 of OU015492.1, forward strand.
ACAGTAGTCCCCATCATATTGACTTTCCATCTACCTTGGTATCTAAGCTCCATCTCTTTGATATCTTGGTGAAATCTTTAACTCTGTTCTTCACTAATTGCACCAAGATCACTAACTGCACCAAAAAGGGAAAGTAGTCCAAATGCGAATTTAAAAAATGAACTTTCAAACTCATTGAACAACCCAAGTCTTTGAATTTCATTAACATGTTTTCCACGATAGATTTATAGTTGGCGTCCTTAACGTTCCCAAGAAATTTTGTGACGACTTCTTTGAAAGCTCTCCAGGCCTCTTTTTTCCTCGAAAGGATTTTACTTTCAAACACTTCGTCTTTAAAAAGTTTCCGAATATCTGGACCTACGAAAACACCTTCCTTTTGTTTTGCTTCCGACAGTCCTGGAAAATTGTTGCCTAGGTATTTAAAGTACTCTCCTTCTTTTGATAGAGCTTTAACAAATTGTTTCATCAAGCCAAGCCTGATGTGAAGTGAAGGCAACAGGACCTTCCTGGGGTCAAGCAAACTTTCTTTTACTACATTTTTGTTTCCAGGTGTTAATGCTTTCCTTTGCGGCCACTCCTTTTTGATCCAATGATTCTTTTATCTAGACTGCCCCATTCACACAAGAATCAACAGTACTTGGTGTTTCCTGCTTATTGTCCAAGAAGCATGGAAAGTCCTTTTAGATCGTCGCATATCATCTATCCATGTTCTTTATATTGCAAACGGGTGAGAATCAAAGCTAAATTCTCGTAAGATTCTTTCAGGTACACAGAATGTCCTAATGGCACTGAAGCATACTTGCTGCCATTAGGCAGAAGCACTGCTTTGAGGCTTCTTTTTGAGGAGTCAATAAAGAGCCTCCACTCGTTCACGTCATACTGTATGTTAAATTCCTCCATCAATCCAGGGATATTGCTACAGTAAATCAAGCCACTATCTTGAGAAAAGTATGGAACGAAATCTGTTTATCTTTTTCTGAACCATGAGAAAGAGGTACCAGGAGCCAATAAATCCTTTTGCTTTAGCCTAGAGCCTAAGAGTTCGGCAGATTCTTTAGATTGTTTCTTTTTTACCTTTTTTTTCGCACCAGAGACATAAAAATCTCCAGTTTTCTCCAGTAATGACGACTTATGACGCTATATGCTCATCCCCTTCCTTAATTAACACAATCGATTGGTGGCTACGAAAATCAAAATTTTCAATTTTTTCAATTTTCAACTTTTTGAAAAAATGGTACGTCATGGAATTTTTTTACTATTTTTCCTGAAATCAGCGTCCAAAAATCTATCAGTTTCAGCTATTGGTTTCTAAACACTTTTTTGGTTGCAGGCCTGTGTTATTATTTTTTTATCGGCATGTGTTATTGTAGTTAATTTAAGTTTCTTCTATATGAACCCTTCATTTTAACAATGCCTAAACGCAAGTGTACTTTTAATGCTAATCTACAAACTAAGTACCCGTTTATAAAGCAAAGAAGGACTCCATCGGACGTCAGATGTGAAAAGTGTCGTACAGAATTTAATATAGCCCACGGAGGTGCCAGCGATATTAACCAGCGTTTAAGATCAGAAAAAACATCAAAATTCCGATCTTGCTGCCGCTACAAGTTCTTCATTGATTATTTTTTTTTTAAGAAAATGGATTCACCGACTTATCCCTAATGAATAAGTTATGGACAAGCGAAAATGACAACTGAAAGTCCTGGTTCTCAAAGCCATGTTTCTCAAAGTAAATTTTAAGAAATCGTGCCAATAATTTCATTTGTATTTAAAATCAACGCCAAATATACCTACTCAAATTTGTTCTTCAGAAAAATATGACCAAGAAAATTATTTATTTTCAGGGGTTTTTTTTGTATTGTCATTAATAAATAGAAACTATGAAAAAATATGCATTTTTTATTTAACGTAAATTTAATATACACATCTAATAGGTATTGTTTTCGGTCGACACGACGGGAACAAAGACAAAATCAAGAATTCAGATTCCGAAGTGTACACATACGCCTTCCGATCACTTTGTTTTCTGAGCGCGATAAGCTCATGCGAAAAGTTAAAGAAAACAACTATAATTACAAGATAAAAAGAACTTTTTATATACCATGTGTTTAAATTTTCTGTTGAATCATATAAACTTGTATTAATAAATACTTTTTTAAAGTTTTTTGATGAATTATCCCATCAACTTGAAAGAAAATTAAGTTAATTGGAAGTTAACTTGCGTTTAACTTTTCGCTCCCGTTCCGGACGATAGATGGCTGCACCAATCTACAAAACAAAATTAACTGAAAATGAGTGAAAGTTAATTCAATTCTGCTTAAATATGGCTAAAAGTATTAAAAAAATGCATTGCCATCGTGTTCTGAGCTATTATAAAAGTTTCAAATGTCTAGCTAGTCGGGAAGTTAGTTAAAAATCGATTCCAAGATTTGAACTAGACAAACACACAAACACACACACAAACAAACAAGAAAGCGAGTTAATAAAAACATTGAAAAAAGATATTCAGACATCAAAATACAGTCTCCCTACACTATTACCTAAAAATTAGTAGATGTCTCGTTTTGAGGAAAAAATAAATGGTCACGTTAAACATGGCTCGTCGCGTTCCGTAACAAGGAGCCCTGCTTCACGTTTTGTTCCAGGTTTTGTGGTGGTTAATAAGTTACCTGAACAACTGTTTTGTTTATATAACTTAAAAAATAAACTAAAAAATATTCGAAATGTAAAGATAAAAGGTGTCTTACTTGCCCTATGGCAAATAACAGACAAATAGAAATTAATTCTAACAATAAAAATAATTTTTGTAAGTGTAATGGTTTAATTTATATTATAGGATGTCAAGATTGTAGTTTGTGTTATATTGGGCAAACGGGAAATGAATTTAATAAAAGGATTCATATCCATAGGTCAGCAATCAGGAATTTTAAAGATTAAACCTCACTAGACTATGAACTTTTGCATTTCCAGGTACACAACTTCGAGCAGGCTAAATTGCATATTATAAACGAAGTTCGTGAATTTAATAATAGGTTGGATTTCGAAAATTTATATATTTGTAAGCTGAAAACACAATTTCCATACGGTTTAAACTGTAAACTTAACGGGTAAGGGCCTGAGGATTTATTTGGATGCTAGCTGTGTTTATAAATAAATTATGTTTTTTGAACAAATTAGTAATAATTATTCTAATTAAAGGGGTTAAAATTAAAAGAGTGGGGGGGCAGAAATAATTTTTTTTTAAAAATTGGCACTTGTTGACTTGCAAAAAATTTGTAATCTGTTTATAGATTTTAATAACATTGAAGAAACTAAACATTACTTGTTTAATCAAAAAAATTCAGGCTTAAGGTGGTTAGTTAAACAGCATTTATCTTCTATTAAATTTGCGTCACGTTTTACAAAGCTAATAATTTTAGATCTAATTAAGTACAGGCTTGACTTGTCAAATTTAGACTTTAAGAGGGAGAGGGAAACAGGTGTAGAGTATTGCACTATAAATTTTCTGGATAAAGATTTTGAGTACTTAAAACTACCTACTGTTGTACACAATAATTCTAAATATCAACAAATTAAAGATTGTGGGGGAATCGCTTTCGCTTATAAATATCAAAAAACGTTAAAGGACCTAATTTGTAATTACAGCTTTTACTTAGGTAAAATTTCTAATACTGATTGCATTTGTCATCTTGAGGAGTTTAAAAACGTCAATCCAGCTTTGGAGCATATTGTAACAAGGGATTTAAATATTGTTAAAGATGTTAGGTTAAAAGAACTTTTAAAAAAGGGCTCAAAATTTAGGGTAAGAAATAATGTAAATTTAAACCAAATTATAAGTTCCATCAAAAAAGATTTAGATTATTTCATAGTAAAGTTAGCCGGAAAGTACAATTGGCCTATCGAAGGTTTCCAGATGTGGAAGGTTCATATTATACAGGGAATAAAAAGGAATTACCAAGAGCATAATATAAAAAACAAGCAGGGTTTCTTTTTAAACAAAGGTTTACACAATAAAATTAAAGATTTAAAAAATAAGTTAATAATAACCGTTGTCGATAAGGCTGTCAATAATTTCGGTTTTATATGTAAAGATTATCTTAAGCAAATAATAACTAGGGAATACAGCTCTAATAACACCTATCAAAAAACTAACTTTACGAAGAAAGAAGTAGATAACAGAATCTTAGCTTTTAACAAAAAATTTAAGTTTAAGAATACTAGAGTAAAATACCCATAACTTTTTCCCACCATAAAATTCCATAAAGTACCAGTAAAATTTAGGTTCTTTACGTGTTGTACGAACTGTTATAACACCATATTTAGTAAAAGGTTTTTTAATTTGTTAAAACTAATTCTGAACAAAATAAAAGTTACTGAAAATAGCTTTATTATAAATAATAACCGAGAAGTTTTACAATATTTAAGAGTGAGAATATAGAAAATATACACACGTATGATTTTAAAAACCTGTTTTATAGTATTCCCCATGATAACATAATGAATATCTGCTCAGAAATTTATGATTCCTATCAGGATAGTACTTTAATCTCAAAATGGGATTGGATTGATCTATGTAAATTTAATATTTTTGAAAACTACCTCTTGAACGGCATGGTTTTTTTTAAACAGATAAAGGGTATACAAATGGGTAATAACTTTTCTAGCGTCTTTGCAAACATTTTCTTGCATTCTTACGAAACTAAATTTCTTAACTTAAATAATGTTTCCGGATTTAGGTACGTTGATAACCTTATAATTTTCAACGGTAACGATTTGGAATTTCTAAATCAAATCTACCCAAAGGAATTAACTTTAAACAAAACCAATGAAGATCATTATGCAGCTTATTTGGATATTAAAATTAAAATTCAAGATAGCGGAATAAAAATCGTGATATATGATAAAATATTAGATTTCAACTTTAAGGTTATTGCGTTTACTAATTTCCATAGCAAATTAAATTATAAAATTTATTATAATATCTTTCACTCACAACTATATAGAATAAAAACATTTGCAATAACAGTGAGGATTTTTTGGAGGCGTGTAATAGTTTCGTGGAAAACCTAAGCAAAAATAGTTTCCGCAATAACTTTTGTAATCTAAAAGTATTAAAATAATGGTATTTAGACTCGAGTGTATTTTAAGGACAAGTAATAACGTAGGATTTTCTGGTTTCACAATTTCTTTCAATACTTGTTGCTTTAAAATTTCAATTGGGTGTGGCGTTGCAGTTATTCTGCAGTGGTGCAACTCTTAAGGTTAAATTTCTGACTTTTAGTTACAACTGTCACTTCAGAATTTATCGGGATAGGGTGAATGTGCTTTTTGTATTTCTGTGTTTTCCGTTTGTGGTTATTTTAGGATTTATGTTATTTCTACTGCTACAGAATCTTGCATTTATGGTGCGCTTAGCTCTAAGTGCAGTATTTCTGTTTATTTTCAATTGATTTTACTATATGTTTCCATGCGGGGATATCGGGGCCTTGGAATGTTTTTTGGCTTGACCTGCATCCAATTCAGAAAGTTCAGGTAACTGATTCGGTTAGACTTCCTGATGAAGAGACAGGTCGGTTGCCTCGTTATATGGTTTAGTTTTTATACTGCTACAGAAGCTTGCATTTATGTCTAGTGCAGTAGTGGTCTAAGTGCAGTATTTCTGTTTATTTCGTTTGACTGTCATTGCATTCTTCCTGTTATATAATATCTTTTTATGTATAATTATTTACATTTTACTAGTTGTAATCATTAAATGGAGAATCACATATTCAAATTCGAAACTTAGTAGATTTCACTAAGGAATTTGTTCGGCTGTTAGAAACACCAGATTTAAAGGTCTAAAAACTGCAGAGACTATTCTAATGTTTATTGTTCAATTTAAATTAGACCCAGCCACAAGAATTTGGTGTGAAAGGTCTCTTAAAAGTGATACAATTCCGTCGCTAGATGAACTTTTGCAATTCCTTTCATACCATACTAGATCACTTATGAGCGGTACTCAAACTGCTAAAAGAAATGTGTGTAAAAAGGTAACACTGTTGGCTTCAGAATCTCAAGTAAAGTGTGTCTTTTGGCAGGGTAGACATGTACTCAGCAAATGTGATTCATTTCTAAAATTTTCGGTGCATAAACGCGGGAGCTTCGTCAAAACAAATAATATTTGTTTAAATTATTTGATCCAGTTTCACCTCAAATCAATGTGTAAAAGTACATATAAGTGTCGTAAATGTAAAAAGTCTCATCATACAATGTTTTATTTCAAAAATATGAATGAATCCAAACCTAAGGAATCTGGGAACGATAAGGTTAGTCCAAATAGGCTTTCTGCGAGCGCTGAGATGTTTCAACCCGCCGCATCTAGTGTTGGTAGCTGTGCTTCTATTTCAAACAGCGAAATTGTAAATAACCCTAGCATTACTTCTTGTTGCTCATATTTTGGTTTAAATGCACAGGTATTATTATGTACTGCGGTAATTAGTGTTAGTGATTGTTTTGGAGGTGTTCATTTGTGTCGTGCTCTTCTTGCTCCTGGGACCCTCGTTTATCTGATTACTGCTGATTGCTCACAAAGGCTATCTTTACCAAGGCAAAGAGCTAAAGTTCTTATTTCATCTTTAGGATCATCAGAAACTATACAAATGGACTTTCTGAAATCAAGTTTACTGCACATTTTACATCGACTTCTTCCTTCAACGCTTCAGTGTATGTTGTTAACAAAATTCTGGGTCCACTTCCATATTGCAATTAGATCCTTCTTATTCTGAACCATTTAGTGATTTGAAATTGGCTGATCCAACATTCTACAAAATCAGTCCTATTGATATGATTTTCGGAGTTAGCATTGCTCTTTTATTTTTTAAAGGTCAGTCTCTTTCCTTTGGCGAAGGTAAACTTTTCGCAGTTCGTTCGAAACTAGGATGGGAAATTGCTAGCAGTGTACTTTCTCATGACGTGTCCATGACTATTCATGTCAATAACATCCAGTTAGTTACAGATCATTTAGTGAATAAGTTCTAAGAATTAGACTCTGTGCCTACTGTTAGGAATTAACTAATGATGAGAAGGCGTGTGAAGAACATTTTAAGGCAAACAATTTCAGGGACAAAAACGGGAAGTATGTAGTGAAATTACCATTTCATTCTCCCCCATCGAAACTAGGAGAATCCAAACAATCTGCTCTTCGCAGACTCAAGTCTGTAGAACGTTCTTATCTTCAAAGCCCGTGATATAAGCAATACAAAGACTTTATACAGGAGTATCTTATCTTACAGCATATGGAACCTGTTCCGGAGGCCAAGTACTCTAAAAGGCAAGCATACTATCTCCCTTATCATGCGGTCGTGAGAGATTCGAGCTTAAGCACCAACTAAGCTTAGGGTGGTGTTCGACGCGTCATCAAAATCATCTTCTGGATACTCCTCGAATAACCTACCAATGGTTGGTCCTCACGTTCAACAAGATTTATATTCAATTCTGCTTACTTTCAGATCTTTTTCCATCCCTATATGGGCAGATATGGAGAAAATCTTTCGGCAAATCAAGATTAACACAGAGGATAAAGACTGGCAAAGAATTCTTTGGAGAGAGACTCCTTAGAAACCCATAAAGGAGTACAGATTAACTACCGTCACCTATAGTACTGCAAGTGCCCCATTTCTCTCCACAAGAACTCTGCATCAACTCGCGTTAGACCATAAAGATGACTTTCCACTAGCTTCACTTGCAACTCTTTATCATTTCTACGTGGATGACCTATTGACTGGAGCTGCATCAAAGGAAGAAGCTGTTGAGCAAGTGACTCAACTAAACAGTTCGATGAAAATAAGGATTCAATCTGCGAAAATGGCATTCCAACAACCCGTCAATAATTACAGAAGTTCCAGATGAACCGGAGGAACATGATGTTATACCCATGCAATCAAACGATGAAGTAAATGTCCTCGTGATCAAATGAAATCCGAAAGCTGACTGTTTCAGTCTTTCTGTTGTCCCGATGAAGGAAAAGTTGTATACCAAGAGAGAAATCTTATGCGAAATTTCTCGAATATTCGATCCCTTGGGATTTCTGTCCCCTTGTGTGGTATTTATGTTACTTCAAGAGTTATGGAAATACAACCTTGCATGGGATCAACCGAATCCAGAAGAATTAAACAAAAAGTGGACAGCATTTCTCAAAGAACTTGTTCTCCTCGAGAAAATAAAAATTCCTAGGTATGTCTTACAGGTTGTAAATACTGAATTCGAATTGCACGCATTTTGTGATATCTCCGAGAAGGCTTTTTGCACGGTCATTTATTAACGGTGCCTGAAATCTAGTTCAAAGGTTTATGTTTCTCTACTTACATCTAAGGTCCTGTTCACACAGCAGTCCGTTAGCATAAGAGTTAAATTTTAACAAATCTTATAGCTGAATGCTATGACATCATCCGTTGACTCACGAATCATCATCTTTGAACACTCCGTTGACCTTTTACGCTTACGCTTACGGACTGCTATGTGAACAGACCTTTGGACAAGAGTTTCTCCGTTTAAGGTTCAATCCTTGTCAAGGTTGGAGTTATGTGCTGCTTTATTGCTTGTAAATCTTTTTAAGATAGTGTTGCAGTACATAAAACTTACAATCCGGGGAGTGTTTGCCTGGTCAAATTCCAGGATCACGTTAATTTGGATATCATCAGAACCCTACAGATGGCAAACGTTTATCGCGAACAGAGTAGCTAAAATTCAGGAAGTCATGCCGAATGCTAATTGGAAATATGTACGAGGTTCACTAAATCTTCTTTTTCCTTTGACCAGAAGTACCCAATGCTCTTATCAAAGAATCACGAATTTACAAAGTTAAAGTTTTACTACCTGACTAATCTTCAGGCTGGTCTCTAGTTAACACTCTCCTTAATACGACAAAAATTTTGGTTTGTCGATGGTCGATTAGTTGTTCGCAAGGAGCTTAAAGGGTGTTTAAAGTGCTTTAAGCTAAATCTGAAATCTTCTCCCCAGTTGATGGGAGATCTTCCCGTTAGTAGTATTACTCAAGTTCGTCCGTTCAATAGCACTGGATTGAACTTCGCAGGCCCATTCTACACTAAATTTGCGCATAAACGTAAAGCAACTAAGTTCAAGTCATATCTTTGTCTTTTTATTTGTACAGCAACGAAGGCAATACATCTTGAACTTGTCTCCGAACTTTCCACGGCATCATTTCTAGCTGCACTTCGCAGATTTATTTCGAGAATTGCATGTCCGACCAAGATTATTTCAGACAATGCGTCTAATTTCAAGGGTGCCTGTAGACATCTTCAAAAACTATTCGAGTTATGCTGTCATTCAGAAGTGCAAGACTTCAGTTCAATGAAGGGCACTGAGTGGTCCATCATTCCTCCATATAACCTCACTTTGAAGGTTTGGGGGAGTCAGGAAATAAAAGTGAAAAGCAACTACTAATAAAAACATCAAACTCTGGGCTTAATTTTGAGGAGTTTTCTACGCTTCGTTCTCAGATAAAGGCCTGTCTCAATTCCAGACCTCTCACAGAATTATCATCTGATCCTTCCGAATTGAGTACCATAATTCCAGCTCATTTCCCGGTTGGGTACAGATGTGTCAGACGTATCCCCCTGCCAAGTTTGGAGATTTTGTGTATGACATGGTAAGCATGCGATTTTGGCGAGATTTTTTTTGTGGCAACCCAGTTTGAATGGCTGTTTAGTCATGTGGGCTTGTGACCATTGCTTGTTTATTACGTGATTTATTATGGCGGCCATGTTGCGAAATATCAATGACGTATTTTGGATAGTATTAGATGTAGATTTTCGAGACATAAGCATACTGTTGGGGATGTTAGGGATATAAAGTGGGAATTTAAAATTTCTGTTAAAAGCGTTAAATAATGTTTTGTATTTTTTTCGGGCAATTTCTGCTGTGCTCTTTTCTCGCGCATTCGTCATTGCTATTTTGTAATCTAGCAAATTTATTGAATAAATGAGTTTTTTTAGTGGCTTATTTGAAATTAATTTAAACGGTTAACTTAGATGTCGTTGGATTTGCATGTTGCTTGCTTTTATGCATTTGTGCGTTTCAGTTTTTGATAACGTGGTGGTTGATTTAAAATGCAGCGCTTGAAGTTAAATGTTATTTTGTGTCTTCTAGAGTATAGTTTGTGGCAAAATGAGTGACATAATTGAATTGAGGTTGTTGTTTAGTATTATTTTATGGGAAACAGGTGTGTAATAAGATTTTGTATGGATAATTGGTGTTTACGCCTACTACTTCCTATAGCCAACGAAAGGTTTGTTTAACTGACCACTACAGCTAGCAGAAGGTGTGTTATTGACCGTTACAAACCAGCGGGTGAGGATTTCTGTGATGTTTTTGGACTGGTGGATAACGGAGCGAAGCGGAGTGGAGCAAGGGTACCAAGCGAAGATCCCATGTGTGTCTACGAGTTTCATACAACCAGTGGTAAGTTTATTTTCCACCTATTTTCTTTCTTGGTCGCCATTGATGTTTTTGTTAACATTTCGCACTTCAAGCCTAACAAGTCTGCAAAAACTGGAAAAGTTGGCACCAAAAATTTTTGGCAACTTTTCGCCAAGAGGGTGCGTTTGATACAGCTGTTCCGCGTCTTATACAAAGACTTCGAAAATTCCTCTGGGCCGCTGGTCCAAGGAGTATTTACATGGACTTCATCCTCGTTCAAAGTGGAGGAAATCTACGCCTAATCTCCAAGTTGGAGATATGGTCATAGTCCAGAGAGAAAATACTCCTCTCTCAGAATGGACACTGGGACGAATAAGTAATATCCTTCCGGGTAAGGACCAAAAGGTTCGTGTTGTGACTATAAACACTAACCATGGACAAATGACAAGAAATAATAACAAGGTGTACCTTATTTCCAAATTCCGTAGATGCTTATCAGCATTATATTTCTTATTTTGTTGTTAAACATTTAATTCTGTTTGAATTGTTTATGTATGTAAATTCTTTACATTGTGCTTTTTTATTTTGTTCGTTAAAACCCCCTTGGGTTTCAAGGCGGGTGGAATTTTGAATCCTTCATTCGAAGTTGATTGAAGTGATCACCTTATTTTGGAAGTGAAGTGAAATGTTTTATCAGTTAACGATTTTAAAGTAATATGCTTTCACCTATGCTATGCTTCTCTGTGTAATGTTCGTCTGACATGGCTCATTCGACTGTGATTAAAGGCAATATTCTTTCGAAATGGAGCTCCGTGTACGTGTTCTATTCAAATTCATACAGTCCACTAGGCACTAGGGTAATATAGTGCCAAGGACGAACTGCGAAAACATCCTTTATTAAAAAAAAAGACAGATGTAAAATTGATTCAGAGGAACGACCAAACAGCCTATAAAAGATGTAGATATAGATAGCTATATGCTGATCAAAGATATAGCCATCTATATCTACAATGAAAGCATTAAAACCTATCTTTCCTTATTCATGTTTGGAAACCGAAAAAAACCATAAACATTCTACGATTCCTTGCTACAAATGATAGAGCTACTGGTTTTCCAAATGCATCTTTAAGGATATTTCTAACCATTTCTGCAACCGTGGCGTCGGGAAAAAGAAGTTTTTCTTGATTAAAATTAATTGAAACGTACATGAGATTAACAATATCGCACCAGCGAGTAACTTAGCAGCCTTTTAAAAATACCATCTTTTATAGAGCATAAAGAAATGAGGGAATTAAAATTTGATCAAATCATAAATAATTTTATTGATAGAAAAATCTTGAAAAAATTCTTCTGTAAATAAAATCTTTGTACTCCTTCTTTTCAGTTTTTGTTTTCTTATAAATGTGTATATAAAAAAAAGAAATATGACCGCCTTCAAATTTTTGTCTATCATGCTTCACATTAAATTTTTATCATTAAAAGCATATTAGTATTTTGGAAAGGCCCCGTGAAAAATTCTGCAGTTCGGCCCCTCAATGATTAAGGTCAGCCTTGTGCGTAGTACTTTGTTAAATTATTTGAAATTATATGGATTTTAGAATTTTTGTGAAACTGTAAATCTTTATGCTTCTATACTTTTGCCATATTCAAATCTTGTGGGAGTATTATCATCTAGAATGGATTCTCTTGATTTTTTCTCCTAGAGGCAAGCATTGGTACCTATAAAAAAAAATTTCTGTAATATACGTCTCCAGCGTACACGTAGCCTTGGACCTTTGCCTTGTTAAACCTTGTTATGAGTTCCTCAGAAAGGCATAACCATTGAGTCGTCGTCGTCATCATAGGAAAAGCTTGCGAGGCGCCTTAGAGCATGAGCTCCTTATACTGGGTATCAACAGTGGGATGTTCATAGTTACCGTTCGCAAGATTGTAGCAGATTTGATAATGTGAATAAAAAATAATAAAAATAATAATAAAATAAAAAATAATAATAAATAAATAAATAAATTATTGTTTTAAAAGTTAGCTTAAATTAAGTTATAATTAGAGGTTAAGAGAAAATATTAAGATAGTTAGAGGGGTTTTGGGGAGAAAATTGTTGAAAATAAATAAATAAATAAATAAAAATAAAATGACATCAGGATGGTCAAGATAAGTTTCAAAGTACTGAGAAGGGCGTTCAGACAGAAATCCAAAAGAGCGAGTAGCGATGTTTACTAAGAGTAGGGAAGCCTACTAGGTTTACCAGATTGGAAGGTTTACCAGCTGGAAGAGTTATCAGCCCCCCCCCCTTTCCGTCAGCTAAAGCTGGCACGAGAGGGAATCGCGAGGTTATCTTATGGTCGATTGATCAGGAGTGACAGGTCAGAAACCAGATGTAGCTGGGCTATTGAAATTTGGAATTTAGAATAAGAGGAGAAAAATTTAACTATTACGCCCAGGAATGAAGCCAGAGTTAATAACCATGGTATCCCTAGGACGCCTAGGAAACTCTCTAGGGTCATAGTCCGGGAGGTTTGCAAGGGCTTCATTATTAACTGAATAGATGTTTTCATGAAAGTTTATAGCTAGCTCCTTAATGTGGTGCCGAATAGGTTCTATTGTCATATCTCTTTGCATTACTTCATTACGCAGGTACCAAGAGGCTTTCCTAATTCCACGGAGAGATTCATTTTGCATTGTCTGCAGCCTTAGAATATGAGTGTCCGCTACAGATCCCCACACCGGAGCAGCGTAGAACAAGAGGGGTTGAAGGACAGTCTTATATAATAAAAGTTTGTTTTAATACTCCTTTGGTTCTGGTACAGGAGGTGCGCTAAGTTCCTGCGGGCTCTAAGAAATTTTCCGATATTGGATACTATGTTTTTTTCCAAGTTAACCTACTATCTAAATAAACTCCAAGGTATTTGCCCTCTCCCTCGAAGTGCACTGAGTGACCACACACTATGACCGGCGGAGATGGAATTTTGTTAAAACTAAAAAAATATAGCTTTCGTTTTAGCAGGGTTTAATTTAATTCTCCACCGTTCGAACCAACGTTCAAGCATGTCAATGTGCCCTTGAAGGTATATATGCATATTTTTTTGTGTTGCGATTCTTCGCTAAGATTGCCGTGTCGTCCGCAAACCTGGCCAGTGTTGTTATTGTAGAGTGTGGAATGTCATTGATAAAGATGTTAAACAAAAGTGGTCCGAGCTTCGAGCCTTGTTGAACACCTGCGTTAACCCTTTTATACCCAACTTTTTTTTAGCAATTTTATTCATTTTTGATCTGCTTAGACCTCTTGCTAGGAATGTTTTAAATACATTTTAGGTGTCAAATGGACCACCGTTGCCATATTTATTAAGTGATTCAACGTCCTGTTTATGGGACACTGGGCATACATGTGAGCAAAACGCGGTTGTACTTGAAATTTTAAGAAGTGCTATTTTTTAATAATTTCTAACGATTCAATTAAATAAAATGGACATATTTATTAAAAATGGATTTAATATTTCAAATTTTATCATTTTTACATAATATATATTGAGTAATAATAAAAATTATAAAATAGGAACAGTTATTTTGCATGTAGTTTGCTTGTTTGTAGGTTGTAGAATGTTTCGTAGTTTTGTGTATTTATCTTCTTTGTCGATTTGATTATTGTCAGAGAAATGAAGACACTTCATTATTTCTTCAAACTTGTTTCTTCTCATTGCATTACCGACAGCAATATTTTTAGTGCCATCACTATTCTCCTAGAACATTCTTCGGCGGGGAACTGCAACATATCCACTTAGAATCAAAATCCCGATGAATACTCTCATTTCTTCGGACGTAACATCAAACAAGTGGTTGCCTTTCTGCCTAGCATACAACTTAGTATGGAAAACAATATAATCAATAACATCGTCATCAAAAATTGTTCAAAAAGGCTGCATAGAGTCTCAGATGATGGAATTTTCATTACTCGATTCCAGTCTTCATTCCATTCCCATTTTTCTTTTTGAGACTCAGTCAAGTCACTCTTTGTCCATTTTCTTTCCTGGATGATATTTTTCTTCTTCGGTGGTGGAGCGTTATCTTCATTGATGCTATTATCATTCTCAATATCATTACTATCCAAAACTACATTTGATTTGCTGAGAAATCTTATTTCTGCGTTTGTCCGTAACTGATTGCCAGTGAGATTGTTCATATTGACACAGCCTTCTTAACCACTGTCCTCATCACTGTTTTCAGCAACGTTAGGTGGCTCCATAAACACGTCTGCTCCATCAAAGTCACCAACATAATTTTCTTCTGGTTCAAGTAACAAGGAGATAGCTTCATTTAAGGTTAGGTATCTAAAAAACGATCAAAATTTCCAATTAATCACAATTAGAATTCATTTTATACTCATAAAGTAATATAAATCATATTTTATTTTTAATAAGATACATAATTTTAAAAAATTCCATTTCTAGTGAAACTAATATTTTATTGAAACTGAATCAAATTTATTTTGTCAACTTTCCGGATATACTTGAGTACACAAATTTTTTTTCAACATATATTGTGCAATTTAAATAATTATTATACAATAATAATAAGAAGAAAGAAATGCATTTTGAGATTTTATTACATTAAACAAGCGTATTTCAAATGAAAATTCTCGTTGATAATTCCTAAGACTGTTAAAAATGTTCTAGGCTTAATGTACACACGAGTTCCCAGTGTCCCATAAACAGGACGCCATAGATTAACCGTGATTATACAACAATGATATTGTTCTTTTTGCAAAAGAACTTTATAGAAGACTTCTATGATCTATTTTAAAGATATCATTTTAAATTAGATTAACTTTATGAATAAGAAATTCTCAAAAGACACTTACTTTTTGTGGCTACCCATGGTGTGAGAACGCTTGTATCACATGTCTGAAAATAACTTGAAATAATTTAATTCCAATGTCCGTCTAATAGCTGGTTTTGAAAAGAAGCACAACTCTTAAGCTTGTGAAAAACAGCTTTAGGGAAAGGATATATGCATTACAGGCTTTCCTCTGCAATATCTAACAAGCGTCCTATATTTTAGCTAATGGGCATAAATAGGTTTTAATGTTACGTGTAGAAGAAGTTAATTTGATGTAGCGGACTTTAAATGTTCTATTAAGTAGATAGGAATGGATTAAGGGAATATTATCAGAGGGCAATTTAAGCTTGATAAGTTTATAAATTAACGCGCTGTGCCAGACGCGATCAAAAGCTTTTTCTATATCAAAGAGAATGGCATCAGTCTGCATCCGATTCTGAAATCCATCATGGATGAATGGAGCAGTTGATGTGTATTCGAGTGTTGAGCTCTGAATCCAAATTGAGCGTTTATAATGACACTATTATCATCCAGGAACCTGTTAATTCTTTTACACAGTATGTGTTCCACCAGCTTACTAAGAGAGGAGAGCAGACAAATTGGACTGTAATTTTTAGGAATTGCAGGGTCTTCACTAGATTTTTCTTATTGGGATGATTATAGCCGTTTTCCAGGCTATTGGGAAATATTTATATTTAAAAATTTTGTTGGTTAGCTCAGTGATATAGGTTACACATTTTAACTTCAGTCTCATAATCCCCATTGAGTGAAGTGGAGACAAAAGAATTCCCAATGATGAATTTCTGTAAATTTTTACTGATGACTATCAAAGTGCAGTCAACCAGCCCATTTCGGAAAGAGCCATCGGTTACAGAAACCGGATTGAGGGGGGGGGGGCAAAGGGGGCAACAGCCCCGGGCTGCACGTCCGGGGGCGGCAAAATGGGATTGAAAAATTATCCTTTTTATAATTTCATAGTGCCATAAAAATATAAATAAAAACATAAAATTTAGATATCACCAGATCACATTCTTTTTATATTGGTGGAGTTTTATTGGACTGTAATTTTTAGGAATTGCAGGGTCTTCACTAGGTTTATTTTATTGGGATGATTATAGCCGTTTTCCAGGCTATTGGGAAATATTTATATTTAAAAATTTTGTTGGTTAGCTCAGTGATATAGGTTCCACACATTTTAACTTCAGTCTCATAATCCCAATTGAGTGAAGTAGAGACAAAAGAATTCCCAATGATGAATTTCTGTAAATTTTTACTGATGACTATCAAAGTGCAGTCAACCAGCCCATTTCGGAAAGAGCCATCGGTTACAGAAACCGGATTGAGGGGGGGGGGCAAAGGGGGCAACAGCCCCGGGCGGCAAAATGGGATTGAACAATTATCCTTTTTTATAATTTCATAGTGCCATAAAAATATAAATAAAAACATAAAATTTAGATATCACCAGATCACATTCTTTTTATATTGGTGGAGTTTTATTGGACTGCAATTTTTAGGAATTGCAGGGTCTTCACTAGGTTTATTTTATTGGGATGATTATAGCCGTTTTCCAGGCTATTGGGAAATATTTATATTTAAAAATTTTGTTGGTTAGCTCAGTGATTATAGGTTCCACACATTTTAACTTCAGTCTCATAATCCCAATTGAGTGAAGTGGAGACAAAAGAATTCCCAATGATGAATTTCTGTAAATCTTTACTGATGACTATCAAAGTGCAGTCAACCAGCCCATTTCGGAAAGAGCCATCGGTTACAGAAACCGGATTGAGGGGGGGGGGCAAAGGGGGGCAACAGCCCCGGGCTGCAAAATGGGATTGAACAATTATCCTTTTTTATAATTTCATAGTGCCATAAAAATATAAATAAAAACATAAAATTTAGATATCACCAGATCACATTCTTTTTATATTGGTGGAGTTTTATTGGACTGCAATTTTTAGGAATTGCAGGGTTTTCACTAGGTTTATTTTATTGGGATGATTATAGCCGTTTTCCAGGCTATTGGGAAATATTTATATTTAAAAATTTTGTTGGTTAGCTCAGTGATATAGGTTCCACACATTTTAACTTCAGTCTCATAATCCCAATTGAGTGAAGTGGAGACAAAAGAATTCCCAATGATGAATTTCTGTAAATTTTTACTGATGACTATCAAAGTGCAGTCAACCAGCCCATTTCGGAAAGAGCCATCGGTTACAGAAACCGGATGGGGGGGGGGGGGCAAAGGGGGCAACAGCCCCGGGCTGCACGTCCGCGGGCGGCAAAATGGGATTGAAAAATTATCCTTTTTATAATTTCATAGTGCCATAAAAATATAAATAAAAACATAAAATTTAGATATCACCAGATCACATTCTTTTATATTGGTGGAGTTTTATTGGACTGTAATTTTTAGGAATTGCAGGGTCTTCACTAGGTTTATTTTATTGGGATGATTATAGCCGTTTTCCAGGCTATTGGGAAATATTTATATTTAAAAATTTTGCTGGTTAGCTCAGTGATATAGGTTCCACACATTTTAACTTCAGTCTCATAATCCCAATTGAGTGAAGTGGAGACAAAAGAATTCCCAATGATGAATTTCTGTAAATTTTTACTGATGACTATCAAAATGCAGTCAACCAGCCCATTTCGGAAAGAGCCATCGGTTACAGAAACCGGATTGAGGGGGGGGGGGCAAAGGGGGCAACAGCCCCGGGCGGCAAAATGGGATTGAACAATTATCCTTTTTTATAATTTCATAGTGCCATAAAAATATAAATAAAAACATAAAATTTAGATATCACCAGATCACATTCTTTTTATATTGGTGGAGTTTTATTGGACTGCAATTTTTAGGAATTGCAGGGTCTTCACTAGGTTTATTTTATTGGGATGATTATAGCCGTTTTCCAGGCTATTGG
Source organism: Dolomedes plantarius (assembly GCA_907164885.2). Classification (NCBI taxonomy): domain Eukaryota; kingdom Metazoa; phylum Arthropoda; class Arachnida; order Araneae; family Dolomedidae; genus Dolomedes; species Dolomedes plantarius. The sequence goes on from OU015492.1 coordinate 165,256,221, forward strand.
GAAATATTTATATTTAAAAATTTTGTTGGTTAGCTCAGTGATTATAGGTTCCACACATTTTAACTTCAGTCTCATAATCCCAATTGAGTGAAGTGGAAACAAAAGAATTCCCAATGATGAATTTCTGTAAATCTTTACTGATGACTATCAAAGTGCAGTCAACCAGCCCATTTCGGAAAGAGCCATCGGTTACAGAAACCGGATTGAGGGGGGGGGGCAAAGGGGGGCAACAGCCCCGGGCTGCAAAATGGGATTGAACAATTATCCTTTTTTATAATTTCATAGTGCCATAAAAATATAAATAAAAACATAAAATTTAGATATCACCAGATCACATTCTTTTTATATTGGTGGAGTTTTATTGGACTGCAATTTTTAGGAATTGCAGGGTCTTCACTAGGTTTATTTTATTGGGATGATTATAGCCGTTTTCCAGGCTATTGGGAAATATTTATATTTAAAAATTTTGTTGGTTAGCTCAGTGATATAGGTTCCACACATTTTAACTTCAGTCTCATAATCCCAATTGAGTGAAGTGGAGACAAAAGAATTCCCAATGATGAATTTCTGTAAATTTTTACTGATGACTATCAAAGTGCAGTCAACCAGCCCATTTCGGAAAGAGCCATCGGTTACAGAAACCGGATTGAGGGGGGGGGGCAAAGGGGGCAACAGCCCCGGGCTGCACGTCCGCGGGCGGCAAAATGGGATTGAAAAATTATCCTTTTTATAATTTCATAGTGCCATAAAAATATAAATAAAAACATAAAATTTAGATATCACCAGATCACATTCTTTTTATATTGGTGGAGTTTTATTGGACTGTAATTTTTAGGAATTGCAGGGTCTTCACTAGGTTTATTTTATTGGGATGATTATAGCCGTTTTCCAGGCTATTGGGAAATATTTATATTTAAAAATTTTGCTGGTTAGCTCAGTGATATAGGTTCCACACATTTTAACTTCAGTCTCATAATCCCAATTGAGTGAAGTGGAGACAAAAGAATTCCCAATGATGAATTTCTGTAAATTTTTACTGATGACTATCAAAGTGCAGTCAACCAGCCCATTTCGGAAAGAGCCATCGGTTACAGAAACCGGATTGAGGGGGGGGACAAAGGGGGCAACAGCCCCGGGCGGCAAAATGGGATTGAACAATTATCCTTTTTTATAATTTCATAGTGCCATAAAAATATAAATAAAAACATAATATTTAGATATCACCAGATCACATTCTTTTTATATTGGTGGAGTTTTATTGGACTGCAATTTTTAGGAATTGCAGGGTCTTCACTAGGTTTATTTTATTGGGATGATTATAGCCGTTTTCCAGGCTATTGGGAAATATTTATATTTAAAAATTTTGTTGGTTAGCTCAGTGATATAGGTTCCACACATTTTAACTTCAGTCTCATAATCCCAATTGAGTGAAGTGGAGACAAAAGAATTCCCAATGATGAATTTCTGTAAATTTTTACTGATGACTATCAAAGTGCAGTCAACCAGCCCATTTCGGAAAGAGCCATCGGTTACAGAAACCGGATTGAGGGGGGGAGTAGGCAAAGTGGGCAACAGCCCCGGGCGGCAAAATGGGATTGAACAATTATCCTTTTTTATAATTTCATAGTGCCATAAAAATATAAATAAAAACATAAAATTTAGATATCACCAGATCACATTCTTTTTATATTGGTGGAGTTTTATTGGACTGCAATTTTTAGGAATTGCAGGGTCTTCACTAGGTTTATTTTATTGGGATGATTATAGCCGTTTTCCAGGCTATTGGGAAATATTTATATTTAAAAATTTTGTTGGTTAGCTCAGTGATATAGGTTCCACACATTTTAACTTCAGTCTCATAATCCCAATTGAGTGAAGTGGAGACAAAAGAATTCCCAATGATGAATTTCTGTAAATTTTTACTGATGACTATCAAAGTGCAGTCAACCAGCCCATTTCGGAAAGAGCCATCGGTTACAGAAACCGGATGGAGGGGGGGGGGCAAAGGGGGCAACAGCCCCGGGCTGCACGTCCGCGGGCGGCAAAATGGGATTGAAAAATTATCCTTTTTATAATTTCATAGTGCCATAAAAATATAAATAAAAACATAAAATTTAGATATCACCAGATCACATTCTTTTTATATTGGTGGAGTTTTATTGGACTGTAATTTTTAGGAATTGCAGGGTCTTCACTAGGTTTATTTTATTGGGATGATTATAGCCGTTTTCCAGGCTATTGGGAAATATTTATATTTAAAAATTTTGCTGGTTAGCTCAGTGATATAGGTTCCACACATTTTAACTTCAGTCTCATAATCCCAATTGAGTGAAGTGGAGACAAAAGAATTCCCAATGATGAATTTCTGTAAATTTTTACTGATGACTATCAAAATGCAGTCAACCAGCCCATTTCGGAAAGAGCCATCGGTTACAGAAACCGGATTGAGGGGGGGGGGGCAAAGGGGGCAACAGCCCCGGGCGGCAAAATGGGATTGAACAATTATCCTTTTTTATAATTTCATAGTGCCATAAAAATATAAATAAAAACATAAAATTTAGATATCACCAGATCACATTCTTTTTATATTGGTGGAGTTTTATTGGACTGCAATTTTTAGGAATTGCAGGGTCTTCACTAGGTTTATTTTATTGGGATGATTATAGCCGTTTTCCAGGCTATTGGGAAATATTTATATTTAAAAATTTTGTTGGTTAGCTCAGTGATTATAGGTTCCACACATTTTAACTTCAGTCTCATAATCCCAATTGAGTGAAGTGGAAACAAAAGAATTCCCAATGATGAATTTCTGTAAATCTTTACTGATGACTATCAAAGTGCAGTCAACCAGCCCATTTCGGAAAGAGCCATCGGTTACAGAAACCGGATTGAGGGGGGGGGGCAAAGGGGGGCAACAGCCCCGGGCTGCAAAATGGGATTGAACAATTATCCTTTTTTATAATTTCATAGTGCCATAAAAATATAAATAAAAACATAAAATTTAGATATCACCAGATCACATTCTTTTTATATTGGTGGAGTTTTATTGGACTGCAATTTTTAGGAATTGCAGGGTCTTCACTAGGTTTATTTTATTGGGATGATTATAGCCGTTTTCCAGGCTATTGGGAAATATTTATATTTAAAAATTTTGTTGGTTAGCTCAGTGATATAGGTTCCACACATTTTAACTTCAGTCTCATAATCCCAATTGAGTGAAGTGGAGACAAAAGAATTCCCAATGATGAATTTCTGTAAATTTTTACTGATGACTATCAAAGTGCAGTCAACCAGCCCATTTCGGAAAGAGCCATCGGTTACAGAAACGGGATTGAGGGGGGGGGGCAAAGGGGGCAACAGCCCCGGGCTGCACGTCCGCGGGCGGCAAAATGGGATTGAAAAATTATCCTTTTTATAATTTCATAGTGCCATAAAAATATAAATAAAAACATAAAATTTAGATATCACCAGATCACATTCTTTTTATATTGGTGGAGTTTTATTGGACTGTAATTTTTAGGAATTGCAGGGTCTTCACTAGGTTTATTTTATTGGGATGATTATAGCCGTTTTCCAGGCTATTGGGAAATATTTATATTTAAAAATTTTGCTGGTTAGCTCAGTGATATAGGTTCCACACATTTTAACTTCAGTCTCATAATCCCAATTGAGTGAAGTGGAGACAAAAGAATTCCCAATGATGAATTTCTGTAAATTTTTACTGATGACTATCAAAGTGCAGTCAACCAGCCCATTTCGGAAAGAGCCATCGGTTACAGAAACCGGATTGAGGGGGGTGGGGGGCAAAGGGGGCAACAGCCCCGCGCGGCAAAATGGGATTGAACAATTATCCTTTTTTATAATTTCATAGTGCCATAAAAATATAAATAAAAACATAATATTTAGATATCACCAGATCACATTCTTTTTATATTGGTGGAGTTTTATTGGACTGCAATTTTTAGGAATTGCAGGGTCTTCACTAGGTTTATTTTATTGGGATGATTATAGCCGTTTTCCAGGCTATTGGGAAATATTTATATTTAAAAATTTTGTTGGTTAGCTCAGTGATATAGGTTCCACACATTTTAACTTCAGTCTCATAATCCCAATTGAGTGAAGTGGAGACAAAAGAATTCCCAATGATGAATTTCTGTAAATTTTTACTGATGACTATCAAAGTGCAGTCAACCAGCCCATTTCGGAAAGAGCCATCGGTTACAGAAACCGGATTGAGGGGGGGGGGGTAGGCAAAGTGGGCAACAGCCCCGGGCGGCAAAATGGGATTGAACAATTATCCTTTTTTATAATTTCATAGTGCCATAAAAATATAAATAAAAACATAAAATTTAGATATCACCAGATCACATTCTTTTTATATTGGTGGAGTTTTATTAAACTATTAATTACCTACAGAAAATAAACTCAAATTCTTGCTTTACGTAAGAAAGCGTAAGAAGCGTATTTCAATAACAGAAGAGCGCTAATTGCGTTGGTGTGATTTGCGGAGAATGTTTCATTGCCGAAAAACATACAGGTATAATAGCTAGGGGAGGGGAGGGTGGCCTGTGACTCATAGATGAGGGGAGGCGGGAAAAGACAGTGCCAGTTGCAGACTTGTAGTTCTCGCCTGTCGGTGCGTCCGCTTGTAAATTATAATTTTTAGAGAATTGTGCAACAGTGTTCAATAAATCAATGGTATAGTTTCAGTCTTCAGCTCACACAGTTTTAAATCAAATATACGTTTTTGTAGTATAGTGTTCGCGTCTACAATCTCTACCTAAATCTACATTTTGAGGTAAGTAACAATTAGAATAAATTCAATTAAATACTTAAGGTATCGGTATACCTTTAAAATGAAATTTTCGTCAAATTTTTCGATTTTTTGAATTTGATTTTATTTTAAAATTCAATCTTTTATCTTTTTAATGGCGTTCCAATTTTATTTGTATCACATTTAGAACTAGAGTTACAGGGATTTGAATTTTACTCGATAGCTATTTTGCGAAAATGGAAGTACAATTCTGTTGGAAAAAACCGGATGTTGAAAAAAAATGCTTGTTTACACTTTTTTTAAAGAAATCTTATCAGTATATAATAGTCCGAAATATATAAGTTTAAAAATAAGAATTTGAGTTTTCAGTATGTTTTAAATATAGTTGGCAATAGGTTTTATCGCTGCTTTATTCCATTGTGCATCAAGTGCACAGAAACCAATGCATGGACATCGGAAAAGCGAGTTGGTGCTATTGTCAGCGAGCATTGTCGTGTGACAAAAATCCCAAAGAAAAATATCCGGGCTTCTCCCAACGATGTGCTAAATATGGTAATGTTTAGTTTGGAGCACTACGGGTCAACTTTTTGCTACACGAGGGCTAATTATACCAGTACCTACTGCTTAAAGCCGATTCCGACCGGCTACCAAATGCCTCTGGTACCAAACGCCAGCGTCCTAGCCATTCGGCCATCGTCCGGTGCTAAATATAGTAAAGCCAACTATTTAGAACTATGTTCTAATAAACTTCTCACAAAATGCCTACATTGCGAAACACGGAACTCAAATGAATTTTTTAATGGTATTATATGGCAGAAGGTGCTTAAAGAAGTTTTTGTATGCCTTAAAACTTTAAAATGTGGTGCATTTGATGCTGTTTTTCAGTTTAGTGATGGTATGAAATAGTCAAGTATTTCTGACGTATTCCAGTATTTCTCCTTAAATCCCGGCATTTCGTAGAACTGAAAAGACTATTGTGCGGATCGGCACAGCTTAGGAAGGTCGTTGCTTTTTGAAGTCCGCCCAAATGTAACTAACGATCTTTGCCTTTTCAGTCGGGAGTCTTTTTATTTAGGTGCTAATGACATGACTCGTCAAAAGGGAGTGGCTAGCAGTCAGCACCGACAATCAGACTAACGGACTCCTCTTCGGAAGTGAATAAGCCAGACGGAGTGTCTCCAGACGAACCCCTGATTTCACCACGGAGTTGAAAGAAACAGCCCTTCGTTCGACAAGAGGGCTGCAGAGGTGTTAAATGCAAGCGTCGTGTGGCCCACAGGAACAGGGAGGGCTTAATTGTCATCGAGTTCGTTGGAGAACGCGGTGGACGCAGCAGAAAGGTCGCGCGATGGTTATGTCCGGACTTGGAGCGGAAAGATCAACCGTATTTTAGGCGAGAAGGCCTGAAAGGTACTTTGCGTGCCTCTTTAGAACTTTGTATATATTTATTCCTTCTTTTAATTGAAATAAAGAGTTCGACTCGACAGGAAAAAGTGGAGTTCTTGCAAGAAAAGTCGAACAGTGTGCACAGCCGGTTACGACAGCAATCTTTCTATAATGGCCTGTTCACATAGCAGTCCGTTAGTGTAAGTGTAAAAGGTCAACGGAGTGTTCACGGATGATGATACGTGAGTCAACGGATGATGTCATGGCGCTCAGCTATATTAGTTAAAATTTAATGCTTACGCTAACGGACTGCTATGTGAACAGGCCCTAATAAGACAGCTTGAGGTTCAAAGTGAAAAAATGCGAACGTAACAAAAAGATATATAAGAACGAGACCGAAGTCCAAGGGTATCTGTACTCTAGAAATGTATATTTTTTGCTTCACCTCTTTGGAAGGCGTTATGCATTTTGTCATATACTTGCACTGTAAATTGCGTTGTGCCAGAATTCGTGATAACCGATCAGTGCCAGATCTAGGAAATTTCTCAGGGGGGGGGGGTTCAGCTCCATGCCACCCCTGTAGCTGTTTTTCACTGCTTAATGCAATAATAAATAACAGGATAAAAGTAATAGTCTTTTTTAATGGTGTGCCAAACTTAATTTATTGAAATAAAAACGCTATATTTTTTACTTAATAATACTATAACATAGAAGTACAGTGATTTCCGCTTATAAGAATCACGTTTGTTATTACTGTTTTTGATTCTTATAAGCGGTTGATTCTTATAACCGAAACTTCCCTTTGGACAGGCACACATACACAAATATATACTTGTACATATAAACACACAGGCACATATATACATAATTTACCATTAAATACTCTTTAATTTACGTTATTTATCATTTATTAAAATTATTTTTTATAATTTTAAAAATACTCAATTTCTAAACAAATACTATAACTCAATTTCTAGACCTATAAGTAACAACACATGATTATAAAATCAACAAGAGGCAGCTTCTCTTTGACTACACTTTGGAAGAGCATCATATCTAATTAACAAGTTCTGTTTTTCAAAAAAACTAAGAGTTTTCCTTGTTTTTATCATATTTGAATTTGACTTTCAAAAAGTTCTAACACTAACTGGCAATTTTGTTAGAAAACTAAAGTGAATACTAGCGACGTATGCTTATTACAGTCTCAGACGAAGATTCACTTTATAGCTTACGTTTCACGGTTTGATTCTGAATCAAACCGTGAAACGTTTGATTCAGCATCTGGTTCATCTGATTCAGCAAAATGGATCCGTTTACGTTTCACGGTTTGAAGTGCTGAATCCACTGTCCCATTTGCGTAAGTGATGGTGGACACTTCGCGGAAGATTATGTGTTTCAGGGTCCAGAAATCCGCAACCAGGAAGTAAGTGGTGGGAAAAAAGGAGTGCCTGTCTGGAGAAAAGCGAAATCGGACCCGGGCGGGTTAGATGCCCCTGGGTAAAGCTAATAAGACAGTGTTTAGCAAAAACGTATAAGGAGAAACTCTTATGTTATGTCTAAAGGAATGTATTTTACGACTGTTTTCCACCCCAAAGTTTTATCAATCTTTCTTTTCAAAACTTAAGAAAGAATTTCGTACCTTTTGAGAGTTCAAGTGGCATTTTTTGGAAAAATGAAAGGAAGGCGAAGATTGCAAACTGATTCTTATAACCGGTGGATTGATTCTTTAAAGCGGAAATTTTAACATGGAAATAATACATTTGTTTTTGTTTTTGCGATATTGATTCTTATAAACGGTTGATTCTTATAACCACTGATCACTATAAGCGGTGGTTACTGTATATGCATTTTAAAAAAATTATACCGACTAAAAACAAAACCCACTAAAATCCACAACTATCATCTTGCCCAAGCAATGATGGTCTTCCAGCTACCTTTCCTTAATGTTTAGAAAATGTGTGCAGATATTTTTACAAAATTATTTTTCTTGTTTTTCTTTCAGAAAACGAGTTAATGGCTTCTTCATAATTTATTGAATTAGCCTCTTGGATTTTCTATAGACAGTACTGCGAGGTTTTTCAATCTGTCTTGAATCATTGTTGATCTGAGATAGTTTTTAATTATCTTCAGTTTGCTTAAACTCCTCTCGCAGCTTGCTAATGTAGTTGGGAGCGTTAATTAAATTCTCAAGGCTATGCCCACATTTGGGAAAGCATAAGTCAAATCTCTTTCTTGGATCAGGTTTAGAAGATCAAGTTGATTCATTTCTTCAAAATTAAGTGTTGAATTCTGTAACTGGTCACGAAGAACTAGGATTTCAGTAGGGAACATTTTCACTTATATCTTCACGATATTTACTAAGTTTCCAGCACAAGTTTTCAACTCCTTGTCATTCAAGCTTTTCAAATCTTTACAATTTAGAAAAGAAAAAATATTGTTGAATGCACTTATACTCTGCATTCTATCCTTTCAACTGGATCAGTATTACATCGATTACTTCCTTCATACTATGGTAAAAACTTTCTTCTACAGAGAAACTTCTTCCTTCATCTTGCGCCATTTCCCCAGGCCTTATTTTCCTTTTTGGGATTCTTCGAGTTTTCATAGTTGGCTCCATTTCGATTTTTTGTGCTATTTCTTTAGCAGTCTTTAGCCATTAATTTGTTTCATTTCTCAGCCTTTCCATAGTTTTGGTGAGACCTTCCAACATTTGTATTGTTTTTGGCAATATTATGTTATGTTTCTGCATTTCTTTGTTAACTCTGTTAATTTCTTTTAAGATATTTACCCAAGCAACCAAATACGAAACAAGTCGGAAATCTCTCAAAGTACGAATGAAACTGGAGGCATCAGATTTTGACTCTGGTGGTCTAAGGGCCTCTTCACATAGGAGTCCGTTGCGTAGCGTTAAGGGAAAGATGACGTTGAGACGAAAAAAACCAATCATAGGCGTTAAAAATTTCATTGCTAATCGTTTGGAGGCCTATAATTGGTTTATTTTCGTCTCAACGCCATCTTTTCCTTAACGCAACGGTACGGACTCCTATGTGAACAGGCCCTAAGAGCTTTGATTTGACTTGGAGTTTAAGAGCCTCATTAACGTTTGATAACGCACAAAAGCAAAATTTTAATTTCATATTTTATCCAATGGTTTATAATTTTTTTTTCCCCAATGCGGAGGCACTTGTATTCAAACATTGGCCCTTACTACGCCGCAGTTTTACTGTCCATTTTATTGTGGGGGCACCATATAGGCGGACAGCATTACCCCCTATGAAGGGACGACACGAACGGAGGCATTTTTCGTGGCGCAACGCTGGGACTCGATCTGAGCACCCTCAGCACCGAAAACCAGCGCGCTGTACCACTGGGCCGCCACAAGCCCTAAAGGTTTATAAAATAATTTCTGATACTGCCCATTTTCTTTAACTTTGAGGGGATACGTGAGCACTGACATAGAATTGCAAGAATAAGCATCTCTATGCTCCTTGTAAAAGTTCACGCGGATAAGTAGGTACGTAAAGTCCTTGGGATCTCCCCTGCCAATCGCAAATCGCAAAGTTCGGTACATCGCTTAGAACAAAACTCATTGGTCTGTCATTTAAAATCCAACTGATCTGAAGTCATTGTTGACTGTACACATATGATTAATCATTAGTAAACATCGCTTGTTTTGCATAAAATATTTTTATTACATGTCAATAAATAATGATAATTAAGATCGCTTATATTTATGAGTGTTATCAATAAACACATCATGGAAACTTCGAACAGTATACTTCCTGATCTTCCGCCTGTACCTAGAGTGCAGCAACCCAGAAAGATATTTGCATGCAATGTATGCAGTAAAGCTTTTAGTCATCAGTGGACTTTAAAGCGTCATTCAATGTTGCATATTGATCCTATTCGTTGCCCTGCGTGTTTCAAACCTTTTACTTGTAAAGAAACTTTATCAAAACATTTTTTAATTCACACTGGCGAAAAACCTCATATTTGCAATTTATGTGGAAGAGGATTTAGAGCAAAGTCAGATTTAAACCAGCACATTTTAACTCATACTGGTGAAAGACCATATCCATGTCAAGTTTGTGGAAAATTATTTGCTGACAGGAGCTCACGCAAAAAGCATTATTTGATTCACACAGGGGAAAAACCATATATATGTGAGATCTGTCATAAAGGGTTTTCTGAGAAAGCTCATTTAAAGGACCACAATGTTACACATACAGGTCAGAGAGATCATCTTTGTGAAGTTTGTTTTAAACGATTTACAACTAAGAGCAGTTTACAGAGACATTATGCAACTCATGTTGACATTAAGCCATATGTTTGTGATGTCTGTGACAGGGCATTTAAAAGAAAAAATGCATTACAGGATCATTACACAACACATAATAACAATAAACCATATGCATGCCCAGTATGTGACAAAAAATTCTCAAGAAAATATGATGTGAATTTACATGCTGTTACACATACTAATAACAGACCTCACATTTGTGATAAGTGTGGTAAAGCATTCAAATTAAAACGTACATTAAGACAACATTATGTGCGTCATAATAGGGATCGACCTTTTAAATGTGAAGTTTGTAATTTAGGCTTTTTTTCTCAGAATAACTTATATGAACATCGATTAACTCATACGGCAGATAATCCATTCAAATGTAAAATCTGTGATATTACCTTTTCTTCCAAAGACACCATGAAGCGCCATCTTAGGAAACAACATGGTATTGATTATAGTAAAGAAGAGCAAATTTATGACAAAATTGGTCTGCCTTGTACTGAAAACATAGCTGAACAAGATAGTAATGAAACTACTATTCTGGAAAATGATTTCGAAAATTATAATGAACAAGATTCTAAGGAAAACAATCTTGACCAAGATTGTGTTGAAAATCATATTGAAGCAAAAAGCACTGAAAATGAAGAAGAGAGTGCAGAAAATCCTATTGAATCTGATAACACTCATAATACTGAGCAGTATAGTTTTGAAAATAATGTAAAACAATACAGTAATGAAAATGATATAGAACAGTACAGTACTGAAAATGATTTAGAACAGTACAGTACTGAAAATGATGTAGAACAATACAGTACTGAAACTGATGTAGAACAGTGCAGTACTGAAAATGATGTAGAACAATACAGTACTGAAACTGATGTAGAACAGTACAATACAGAAAATGATGTAGAACAATACTGTACTGAAAATGTTGTAGAACAGTACAATACTGAAAATGAAGTAGAACAATACAGCACTGAAACTTATGTAGGACAGTTTAATACTGAAAATTATGCGGAATGCAATAATACTGAAAACAGTATTGTGCAAAATAGTTTTGAAGAATGCATTTTACCAGATAAAGATGAAAGTTATGTTGAACATGATAGTACAGAAAATAGTGTAGAATATGATAGTGCTGAAGAGAGTACTGAGGAGAGCATATTGCCTGATAATACTGAAGATTTTTCAAAAATTTATACAATGCAGGGTGGCTTTGAAAGCAGTGTAGTTCTTTAAGGTGCTCAATAATTTCAGTGAGATGTTATTATAACAATGTGTTTTAAAATAATAATGGGATATAATTCTCTCAAAATAATAGTAATCTAAAGGTTTTAAAGTGTAATCCACAAATATTTTAATCTTATGTAGTCAATTTTTATTTCTTGCAGGTTATTATTAATTGATGCTTTGTTGAGAAACTGTTAAATTATTGAAAAAATTGTAAAACGACCAATAGGCAAGAATAATGCTTAATTTTTTATTTTTATTTTAGAGAATAATTCAACCAGTTTTTTACTTTAAATCCTTTTATAAGAGCTCCCACTTTACAGAATTACTATTTTAATTTTTTTTAGTAATCTCTACATCACCTGAGTCTCTAACCTCTGCAATGGACTTTAGAGATATATGTTAACAGTGAATTATAGAAAAAGCAAGTGTACCAAATCAAACAATTCATTCTGTATTGGTATATAACATGCTTTTTTATTCAAAGAAAAATTATATATTTTATAGTATTTCATTTTTAAGACTATATTTCATCTGCTTATTCAGCTACTAGTATAATATTATCAGGATTTCTGTTTTTAATTACTTTCAATCTTTAAATTGAATTGACTATTTTAGGCTATATTTTGCTATGCTTTCTAATTGCTTGGTGACTTATTTTCTGTGTGAGAGAAAATCTGAGAAAAGGGAGAAAAATTTTTAGGTTCTGCAATAAATATAATCCTTGAAAAAAACAATATTTGATCCTATAAATTGAAAGTGAAGCTCCTAATTTTTAATGTAAATTGTAAAAATAGTCATTCATTTGTTACTAATTTTCTGATAAAGCTTGTAGATTTTATTTAAGAGTTCTATTGCTTAGAATGGGCATTTGAGTTGTTTAACTTTTTCTGTTGTTTATTTCTTTTTTATGTTAGTTCTTTATAATGTAAATTCATATTAATTTGAATTAAAAAACTGAAAAAGAACATAAAAATAGAATGAAATCAGATTGATTTGGTACCAGAACAGTGCCGTAGCGAGCATAATTGGTGCCCGGGACACGATACCTTTTTGGTGCCCTCCTCCGCCTGAAAAACATATAGTAGTATTATATATAGAACTAGCTGAAAACCCACACTTCGCTACGGAGTACATTCAAATTAAATACAACGGTCAATGTGTGCAATTAATCCCCAAAAATATAAATATATATATACTTATAATAAATACGACGATCAATGTATACAATTGATGTAAAAAAAAAACATATTTATAAAAAAATCGTAAGGGATATTTTTATAGACAAAATAATGTCCAATCGTCTGCCGCATTAGCAAGAAAAAAATATTTTTTTGTCTATTTAGTTTTTATGCATGTGACGATAAAATTATTTGAAGTACCAGAAAAAGAAATCACGTGATCAGCATTTAATAAATTAAATTCTAAAAAATTAATCTTTAGAAATTCACCAAAAATCAGAAAAGAGAGGTAAAGATTCGAAAAAGATCTCATTTTGAAAGAATTTTTATGATCTTTTTCGTGATATAAATTTTATAACCCTCAAATTATTATTTTAAATGCAAACTTAAAAAAAGTTAGAAAAACAGCTTAAAAATTTAATTTTAAAAAATCTAAGAAGAATTTTTCAAAAATCTTTCTTAGTGCACCCCTACACTATAAGAAGAATCGCTATGCAAAATTTCAGCCCTTTAGGTCCAGCAGTTTGGTCTGTGCATTGTATGTCAGTCAGTGAATGAGTCAGTTACGGAACTGTTTTATATATATAGATTAGTGAAAAGGACCATTTGGCACCCCTCTTCAAGTGGTGCCCGGGGCATGATAAACCCCCTTGCCCCCCTCTTACTATGCCACTGTACCAGAAGCTGAGCATTAACTTACAAACAATTAATTAAATACATAAATGTGCTAAGAAATTTATTTAAATTTGTATTGAGAATCTGTAAAATTATTTGCCCATCATTACAGTATGCCAACATTGGTGACTTCAATCTCACCCACAGAAAATATATATACACATAGGATAGAATTAGTGAATTACTTTGATTTACTTTAATAAAGGGTCAAACAAGGAGATCTCTCATGATCAAAGAGATCATGAGAGATCAAGAGATGCAGAGATGGATTTTCAAAGTATTGATTTTATTTTATTTTTTTCAATTGTGGGAGATAGATAGAGATGTATTTTTATTTTAATATATCTAGTGGATATTTACATACGTACTACAAATTTCTTGGTTACTTTATAAAGCACACAGCCAGTATTGCTTCCTTCAATGGGGCAATATTGGAGCATTCATGCCTTTGCCAGAATTCAAACACAAGCCCAAATGGTGGTAGCTTCTTATTCTAACCACCATGCTATGTGAGTGACCTTTATCAAAATATAAAACTGTATCAACAGTGCAAAATTATGGAAATTCTTTATTTCATATGGAAACCAGTATCATGAGTTTTAGAAACTGAAAATGCATAGTGAAGTATTTTAACAGCATTTATTATTTTTTATTTCTTTCTCTGTGAGAAAATTTTATCCTTTTAAATTTTTATAATTATTAAGATACATCAGATTAAAAACTTCAAGTTACCTTGTTTATTTGAGGTGAAAAAGAATTTCTTAGAATTATGTATAACTTCAATGCTGTCTCTTCTTATGTTAACTTAGTGAAGCCTTGAAGAAAATGAAAAATTATCTTTGGAGTACATTAATCCCTACATTTTTTTTCACTATTGGATCATAATATTCTCTATACTTCAGATTTTATAATTTAGATGTATTTTATTATTTATTGTTAAAATAAATAAATTAATTAAAAATTAAAATATTTCATTGATCATGAGTAAGCATTTAATTTAGTCAATTTTAATTATAGATTTTATTTTTATGTTATAATATGTGCAGAAAGTTTTAATTAAGTTTCTAAAAAAATATTCAGCTTTAAGGGCATTTTAGAGTGTATGATGTTTAATATATGTTCACATATGTATGCATTATATTGTCTGCAATATTCAGTGTGTAGTTTCATGTTTTATTATCATAATTTGAGTATGATTTTCTACATTTTCTTGTAAAATATAGATTTCTTATGTATTATGTTATGAGATTTACTTGTATATTTTTCCTTTTCTATTTGTCAAATATGATATATATATATATAAGGAGATTTGGGGCAAGGGCAAACCAAAACCTACAAAGTTTTATGTTGAGTGACTGTATAAAATTGGTTTAGCAACCAGAAATGTGAAAGTTTTTTAGATTAGACATGAAAACTTTTTCTTTCAAAAGTTGCATTTAAAAAACTTTTCATTCAACAATTTCAAATTGTCAGAACTGAAAATATTTGCATAATCCAAGGTATGATGCACTTGCCCACAAAAACAGGTGAGTGCATATCTGGCCTATATTTATGGCCCTTTTTCTCTGCAATGACATTGGGATATGAACGTGTTTCTTGTCAGTTCTTTTGCTCTTTAAAATTCTGAAATTAAAGGAAGATTGAATGAGTTATGCATTTTACCCCATTTCAGATCCAGAGAAGTGAAATGAAGGAAAAAAAATAGAAGATGCATAACAATGGAGAAACTTTTTTTTATTATTTTAAGTTTATTTTGATGATAAAAATAGCGAAGATCAATTTAATATGTCATTCTAAAAATCATGAAGACGAAAAATTTTTCCCATAAAAATTAAAGGAGCAAAAATTGCACCTAATATTAATACAAGTTATTATGCAAGAATATTACTGCAGCTTCAGGTAATGTGGATGATTATAGATAATGATTCAGACACACATCTCACCAGTGCAAGTGAAATAAAAATATGACACTTTGTTGTTGTTGTTGTTCCTCATGTCCTTGGGTGGAAGTTCCAACCAGGTCCATATAGGCTACAGGATCAGTATTGCGAATCCAGTTTATAATAGTACCATAACGGTCAGAGTCCAACTTGGCTACTTGCCATCATAGTTGACATATGGGGGATCGTACCCTCTCCCACCCTCTCTGACATCATGGAGGGACTTTCCTGTCTACAGATTTAATGTGCCCATATCCAGGCAATACATGGAGGTATTTCAGGATGCTTGTCGGGATTCACTCCAGGCTCTCAGAGATAATGTCTTTCTGTATTGTAAATCACCTAAAATGTTTTTAAAAAGGAAGTATGAATATCATTGTACCTTCACCACCCACTGGCTTCATAGGACTTTCTGGTCGACACATTGAATGTGCCCATATCTGATCTAGACATGAAGGTATTTAATGGCATTTGTTAGGATTTAATTGGAACACCCTCAGTACCAAAAACTGACATGCTACTGATAGGCTACCTTGGGCCCAACATTATGTAACCATCCCTGGATGTTTTGCTTAGCACTACTGTACATTGGTGTCTATCGTGTGAAAGAGTGTATCTTTTACTGTACATTCCCACAGATTGCAGAGCTAAAAGTTAAAGACCTTAGAAGTTATGTGGACATTGCATTTGCCTCAACTCACCTTATATGTATTTATATATCTATATATACATACAATTAATAAATATAGATTTACCTGTAAAGTTTTTTAAAAAATGAGAAAACTTTACAATTAGGGGGAATTGTATCATGAGAAAGTTCTGTGATATATTTTATTAAAATCCTTTATTTTATAATAAAATATTTGTATGTTTTTTACTGTGGTTGTATAGAGAAATAGGTACAGAAATATGTGCTTCAATGAAGAATTATTGAATTTTCAGTTCTTTGTTGTTGTTTTTTCCTTGCCCTCATTAGACATTACTGTCATCGGTCATTATTTGGTCTATCATTCAATATCTGAAATTAAGCAATTTTGATGAATAGTGATTTTGAAAAAGAAATTAATCTGTTAGTACTCTTTTCTTTGGATGCTTTTTAAAAATCTTTATGTAAGATTAAAATAATTTTATTTATTATTTCTTTTCTTTAATTTCAAATAAATTTTTAATTGAAAGGATAACTGTAGTAATACATAGGATGGAACTTTAATAGTAGCATCTAAGTATGTACAAAGTATACAGAAGAGATACAGGGGTGAAACTTTTATGGCCCTTCAAAGTAGTAACCAGCATTGTTTAGCACCCATTGCTAACATTCTGGAGGCTGCAGGATGAAGTTGGCAGCACCTGATGTGTTGATCCTACTAATGGACCGGTCTAGAGCCTGCAGAATCTCTGGTGGAATCCACAGAGGGATTCCTTCATCCTGGGGATGAGATCAAAGTCACAGGGACTTAAGTCCGGGGGAATATGGGGGATGGTAAAGCACTTCCCAACCCCAGTGAGCAAACACATAGCCACAGTGTGTGCACAAGCATTTTCCATCCATCAGTACAATGCAAGAAATTATTTCGTACGATAGACCGGTGACTAAAACATGGCTGTGTTCATCCTGTCACTGTGCAGGCTTGTGATGTTTGTGAGGAATGCACAATTGCTCTTAGGTAGGTCAGGTATGAGACATATTTGTGATGTAAGATGCTTTCCTGGGTTCTGCTGTGTGGGGACTCTATAACAGTGTTGCCTTTATTAAAGTTCCATCCCTCGTAGTTTTATCCCTTATTTTAAGAGGGAATAAACTAGATGAGTATAATTTAGGGAAAGTAATGTTTTAAGTTTCTACTACAGTTATAAATTTGCTTGTGTAATTCATCAAAATATCATGGCTGCATATATAATTTTGAGCAACTTTTTTTTTTTTAAATTTAGAATTATTCGAACAATAATACAGTACCTGCCGTTATTAAAATCACTGGTTAATAAAATCATTCATTTATTAAAATCAAATTTAAAGGAATGTATTCAAATCAACGTGAAATCATTATAAAATCACCACTTAATAAAATCAATACCACCACTTTTAAAAATCAGAGTTTCATATACTTTTAATCTATTTACCACCTGAAGTAAGTCAAGGTCATGAGGAGCTTCATTTCAAAGCATGTGTGAGTTGCAATGCTCAACCTTTTCTTTTTGGAAAAATATTGCATCTTTTATTTTGCATTCAGCAACATTCCTGGAAAATAAATAGGGAAAAGAACAAAGGAAATGAAAGATAAGCAAACTCAGAACAGGATTTCTTGAAGAAAACATTGGGGGCTAAGAAATGGTTCTCAAGGTGTTCAAAACCTTTTTTCCTCAAATGACCAATTAGAATTCTGTCAGCAGTGAGTGAACATGTTTAAGCGTAAAGATTGAAGTGTTAGAGAAAAGCAAGAAATGCTGAAAAGATATGAGATGCCAAAATGAAGCCAACAAGAAGCTTCATCAAAACAAAGGATTTCTCAAACTGCCTTATTCAACTTGTTGATGCAAAGAGTCGCCATTTCTGATTAAACTAAAAAGAATTGAAACTCATCCCTCAAAAGAAAACGCGATGGAAAATCTGATGACATAGAGTCTGCACTTTTAAAGTGGTTTGAGAATGCGAGAATACAGAAAATACCCATTTCTCGCTCAATTCTATGTGAAAAAGCTCAGCAATTTGCTAATCTGTTTTGCAATTTGCAATGTGCAAATATCGAGGCTGCTGAGAACTGGAAGGAAGAAGTCTGAGTTAAACTGATCAAAGATTGTCAGCCTGATCAAATTTTCGACTCAGATGAGAGTGGATTATTTTACCGAGCACTTCCAGACATCTTTGATGTTTAAAAATCAATCTGCTGCAGGAAGCAAAAATGTCAAGCAAAGTTTAACTGTGCTGTTGATATGCAGCATGACAGGAACTGTAAAGAAAACGCCTTTGGTGATTAGTTCCAGCAAAAACCCTCGTTGTTTTAAGGGTGTTAAGAACCTTCCAGTCAATTATGAACACAATAGAAACTCATGGATGACCACAGCTATCTATACATACTTTCTCCTTGAATGGGACAAACAACTAAAAAATGAAAAAATTGTGCTTTTATTTGAAAATTGTTCCTCTCATCCAAATGATTAAAAATTTTAAAATATTAAACTAGTTTTCCTTCTGTGAAATACCACAAGCATCATTCAACCTTTGGATCAAGGGATCATACGATCATTTAAATTGCATTATAGAAAGACACTTGTTAATAGAATAGTCAAAGAAATTGATTCTAGTTCTGACTCCTTAAACAAGTTTCCAAAGTCATTGATCCTCTTTGATGCAATGCATATCATTCAAAGTTGTTGGGAAACTGTTACCTTAACAGCAATTTTTAACTGTTTTAAAGCTTGTGGATTCAGCATGCAAAATTCTAATATGGAGGAAGAAATTTCAGTTGAGGAAGATTAACCGATTGAAGAGTTCTTAAAATATGTATCCATCAACGATGATTTGCAAGCGTCAGTTTGGAAATCTGACCCTGATATTGTACAAGAAATTGAAAATTCAAAAGATTCTTGCTCTAATGACGTTGATTCAGAATCCAAAGATGACGAGAAAAATGAACTTCCAAACTGCAACTGAAGCCTGACGAGTGTTAGTTGTTTTATGTTGAACATTGGACCAAAAGGTGGAAATAAAGAATATTATAGGCAATTTTACACATTTTCAAACATTATTGATCATTTGATAAATGAGTCTTTGTAACAAACTACAATTAGTCGGTATTTTAAAAAATTATAATCAAACTATTAAATAAATGAATTAAACATATAATGTATTACATTTAAGTGTCTTTGATTTCTTTTTTCACCTTTATTTATGGAACTAATTCTAGTATGTGGGAAACATAAAACTTGTTTTAAAGGAATCGCCAGTTTTTAAAATCAGCCACTTAATGAAATCAAATCCTTCTGGACGAATGTGATTTTATTAAGCGCCGGGGATTGTATTTTTTTCAATATGTAATAAGATGAAAGCCATTGAAAATTATTAGATTATATATTTATTGGTGTGAATTTCATTTTAATTACAAATAATACAATTTAATAAGTTTCCTACCCTTTTATATAATTATAAAAAAAAGTTTTAATTATTTTCTTGTTACATGTATGACTTCATATTGTTCAAGGAAATGGTATCAAATTCATTATGTTAAGTTATATAAACTTATTGGCACCATGTGTAATTCTTCCTTTTACTTATTTTGATTAAAGCTACTAAGTAGTATTATATATATATATATATATATTTATTTATTTATAGGTTTAGAAAGTTTTTCTTAAGTATAATGGAAATAAATTTCAGTTTATCTGATGTCTTTGATTTTTAAGTGAATATTGTTGCTTGGTTATTTGTATATTGTGTAAACAGGGACCCCCAGGATCATTGCTATATATGTGTATGTATATATGTGCTTTTGCAATTTTTTTAAACTTATTTATTTTTTTCATTTTAATACTTTTATTATGTCTGGATATTAATGTTTATAAAGGTTAATGCTATAAACTGGTCATCATTAACATTAATGAAATTCTATTTACATTAACGATAAATTCAAAATTCAGTTTCCTCTGGGGTCACCGTTCTTCTAGAAATTGGCAAGGAGGGCTTTTAGAAATGAAACTATATATTGCCTAGCTGAATTATGTAAAAATTCATCATCAAAGGTTTAGTTCACTTCTATTATGAGAATAAAATTGTATTGTATGGATGAACTAGTTTCTATTAAGATTTTCCCCTCATCTTAAACTGATATTATGCATCAAAGAAAGCATAAATAGCCCTTCCAAGGAAGGACTAGTAGAAACAATAAAGCAGAAGCATCAGCAAGAGATGCATTGCTTCATTTTTGCTATTCTGTATGAGTAACTGGTTTTTCCTTAAAATTGTTGAATATCTTTCATTTTCCTGAGTTTAGTTTGCTCCTCTGTCATGGATTTTCAATGTGTGTGAGTTTAAAAAAAAATTCATCTCAAGAGTTTTTGGTATGTTTAGCACCTTAATCTTTTATCTTTTTTTGGATTAAACTGAAAAAGAAACATGCTTTTAAGTCTTTTAGTAATGTTAGTGCTACTGATGAAGACTTCTCCATTAGATTTCTCCATTATTATTTTCTTGTTAAAAGTTTTGATTTTACCTTTTTTAGGCTCTGATATAAAAATAATATTGCAGTCTTTTTAAATTAAATTTTATTTATAGTATATTTTTGAGATATAAAATAATTAATAATTATACCAAAAAATAACTTTTTCTCTACATGTGACTCCCACTATTAAAAATTTCTTTTACATCACTTTGGTTTTCTGAAAGACATGCATTTGTGTGTGTTTTCTCTAAACGAAAGAAGCTAGAAAATAATTTTTCTTTTAAAAGATTGTCAATAAGCAAAAATAGCTCTCAGAATTTATTTTGCAGGAAACTGCTGTTTTCAGAAAAGAAAGGAAAGACCTTAGTGACTTTTTACCCTGTTAGATTAAGTTGACAGTGAGATATGAATTGTTAATCCTTTTTCCTACATCCCATTCTTCTCGAATACCTAGAATACCTACCACCTTTATCTTCGATATCTCTTCCTAGCACACCCATCATCACTGATACCACCTATTCCCTATTCACTAATTTGATTGAGTTCATTGTAATGTTTAACTACCCATGAACTTGTATTATTACTACTTTGTACAAGTTGTATATTTATCATATCATTCCTGTGATTGTACCATGTGTTAGTGTTATGTTTGATTTATATGTATTTATGTGGTATGATTTTATAAATTATGTTTTCAGTCTAGGAATGCACAGAATTCTTTCCTATATTAATTAACTATTTCTTCACTTTATAATTAACTATTTCTTCACTTTATTGTATTTCAGCTTGTAAAGGATTTCATAATAATGCTTTACTTTTGAATGAAGAAGAGGGGAAATGAACTCATATTTAATAATATGAGCAAATAATAAAGGAGATTCTGTGTAACATTCATTACCAAGGGGCATGCTCCAAACCTTTTACATTATTTTGAGAGAAAAAATTTAAAATTGTTTCTCTCTAATTGTTGTTGCTGTCTGTTGTGCTTTTCCTTCCTCTAAATGTGTCACTAGAATCCAAGCACTGAATCTTCTGTACCTCTAATAGTTCATTAACTATTTTTTGGTTTGAAGCATAAGAATATGATAAAGGGTTATCATATTTTTTGTTTAATTCTCGCTAGAGAGATTTTACTGCCTAATCTTGTTAGCATTCATGTTAGCACACAATAATATATATCTTTATTGTACACCATAGAAAATGTTTTAAATTGCAGAGTAATTTGATTATAAAATAATCTATTTTTTAATATAAACTATAATAAATTTTAAATCAGAACTCAAAGAATAAGGCAACTTTTATTATTAATATCTGTATTATAAAGTATTTATTTTATGATAAAAAGTATCCATTAATATGTGTAAAAAATTGGTTAATTTTGGTACTCTTATCAAACTTTTTTAACCTTTTAATTATAGACTAACTAAAGATTGTTTTTTAACTTTATGTGGTTAAACTGATGTTATTTTCCTGAGTTATATTGTTATTGAATCAATCATTGATTCTGTCATATGAATGTTTTGTAATCACAGTATACATCATTTTTTTCTTATTTACAACTTCATATGATTGTATGATTACCTTAGGGTTATCTTAGAGTAGTCCATTATATAGTTAGTATTAAATAATGGACATTTTATTAGAGAATTCTTATTTATATTTTAAGATGGTTTTATTTTTGATTTCATCTTCAATTTTTTTTTAACTTTTATGTATAAAAATTGTAATTTATCATTAAAACATAAGGAAATTGTCCCTGTAATATAAAAATTTTTTCTGTATTCTGAGATTATATGAACAAATTGGTAATAATAGCTTATATATTTCATTGCATTATATTCAAAGTATATGTCATGTAAGAAAATACCATATTTATTACTTTCTCATAAATGTCATTACCCAGTATTTATAAATTCAGAAAATATCATGATGTTGTCGTAAAGGCTGTTTGAACATGCAAAAAGTTTTTTGTGAAAGAATACTCATCTTAACTGTTTGCTTTTACTTTATACCATCATTCCTTTCCTTTTCATTTTTTCCTTCTTTTTTATAAAAATTAAACCATTCAATCATTGATTGATTGATAAGTGTGTTGTTCAGTATAGCTTGAATATTATTGGAAAAGATTTTATAATATATATTTAATCAATTTTACCTAGTACTCATTTATATGTATTCATATAGTGTTTATAAGTAATTCTCTGTATGATAAGATAAAGGTATCTTGTGTGTTTTTGTAGCTCATAAAGTTATATATAAGATAAGCATTTCTAAAATGTCATAATGTTTTTAAAGAAATGCAGAATCTTAACAGTAGTTTAGTGTAATTATACTTATTTTATCAAGTTGGTGTTCTTCACTCTTTGCTGTGAGATCATTATCTTAGTGACAGTTTTATTTATTTTGGCGTATCAGGATGAGAATTATTATTAGAAATAGAATAATATTATACACTACTCCCAAGAGTAGAATTTTATCTGAGTCAATCAATAAATCTTGGAAAATCTTGTATTCTGAGCAAAATATTTGAATATTTTTATATTAAATAATCCACAGTTTTCGGAGAAGGTCTCCAATGGAATGCTTATTTAAGTCAATCCAAAAAATGTTAGCTGTCATTAAATTTCAAAAAATTGCAATATGAAATGCATTTAAATTTGACATTAAATATAAAACATACTGATATCTTAAAATAAACCAATATAATAATTGACATTAACTGTACTGTTATGTAAATAATAATATTGTAATTTAAAACAAAGTGTAATTTGTTAGTACAGACAAAATATGAAAGGTTTGTGAATTTGGATAAATTATTGCTAGATTAAATCTGAAAACACTAGAAGACCTTTCACTTGATTTATTTTTAAGCCTCTTGTTCACAAAGTTATCTAACAGCTACAATTTTGTAGAGATTTAGTGCCATGGGGTATGTGTATACTGGTCGATGATCTTTTGAAAAGAGTTAACATTCCTAACTTTACACTTCATCTAGATCTGGAGTCTGTTAAATACTTAGTCATTAAGATGAAATTTTCTGTGGATTCAGTTAAGAAATATTAGACACGAGTTTGTTGCTCAAACATTTCTATGAGCAGAATCTTACAACATCTGTGAAATAATTATAATAATGAAAATGACCTATGGCCTGCAATTTCTTCCTCCATAAAAGTTAGATACTGCTGTACTGCTCTTTAATCTACTGTCCCTTATCTATATACACTGAAGTGCCACTGAATTAGGGATAGCAAAGCCTATGCAAATTGTGTAGCGCTGCGCATCATGTATGCGCAAGTGAGGGCGCTGTGGTAACTGCATATATAGCGCGTACTGTGGTTGTTCTGAATTAGTTGTTGGAATTGCCAGTATGGGTAAACTGCCTGATTTAGACGCCTTCGATCGCGGACAAATCGTAGGTGCGCGACGCATGGGCCATTCAATTTCCGAAATCGTCAGACAGCTAGGATTTTCAAGGTCGACAGTGTCAAGAGTATATCAAGAATACATGGATGGTGGAAAAAAAACTAGCGATCGGGCAAACTGCAAAGGACAATTAGCCTTGACAGTGCGTGGTGAGAGACGGCTCAGGCGTATTGTACGTAGCCAGCGAAGCCAAACATTAGCTCAAATTACCACCCAGTTTAATGACGGTGCCAGTCGTACAGTCAGTAAACGGACTGTGCAACGCTCGCTTCACCGTATGGGTTTCGGGAGCCGTCGACCTACGAGAGTACCATTGCTCTATACTCGCCATCGGGTTGCACGTCTTGCCTGGGCAAGAGAGCACAGAGACTGGAGTGTAGAGGACTGGAAACGAGTAGCATGGAGTGATGAGTCTCGATTCCGACTACTTAACGCCGACGGGAGGCTGAGAATATGGCGTCAGGCTCATGAAGCCATGGATCCTGCATGCCTGGCTGGAACTGTACAAGGGCATGGTGGCTCAATCATGGTCTGGGGTGTTTTTTCGTGGCACAGTTTGGGATCTTTGGTGCGTGTACCAACCTCCCTCAATGCAATTCGGTACGTAGAGTTGCTGGGTGATCACCTCCATCCATTTATGCTGTTCTGTTATCCGTACGGTAATGGAGTGTTCCAGCAAGACAACTGTACCTCTCACAAGTCCCGGTTGGCTACTGGCTGGTTGGATGAGCATTCCTCTGACTTCTCTGTCATGAATTGGCCACCTAGAAGCCCAGACTTAAACCCTATTGAGCATCTTTGGGATGTTTTGGAACAAGGCGTGAAAGCAAATCACACAGCACCAAAGAACCTTACTGAATTATGGACAGCTTTAGACAATATTTGGCAAGCCATTCCCGTGGAACGTTTCCAGAAACTTGTTGAATCTATGCCTCGTTGTGTGGCAGCCGTTATCAAGGCCAGAGGAGGCCCAACTCGTTACTAGGTAGGTATACCTAATTCAATGTATATAAAACAGTTTCGTAACTGACTGACTGACTCACTGGCATACAACGCACAGACCAAACCGTTGGACCTTAAGGTCTGAAATTTTGCATGGTGATTCTTCTTATAGTGTAGGGGTGCAGTAAAAGAGATTTTTGAATAATTCTTCTTAAATTTTTTTTAATTAAATTTTTAAGCTGTTTTAGTAACTTTTTTTAAGTTTGCATTTAAAATAATAATTTGAGGGTTATAAAATTTATATCACGAGAAAGATCATAAAAATTCCTTTAAAATGAGATCTTTTTCGGATCCTTACCTCCATTTTCTGATTTTTGGTGAATTTTTACAGATTAATTTTTAGAATTTAATTTATTAAATGTTGATCACGTGATTTCTTTTTCTGGTACTTTAAATAAATTTATCGTCATGTGCATAACAACTAAATGGACAAAAAAATTTTTTTTCTTCTTCTTGCTAATGCGGCAAACGATTGGACATTACCCCAAAAAATATTAAAATACAATAAAAGATATTATGTTCCTCAGACTGTACTATATTCTTTAGTATGTCCTATTAGATTTAATTTGAATATTTTCTTCTTCATTATTTTGTCTATAAAAATATCCCTTACGATTTTTTATAAATATATTTTTTTGTTTTTTACATCAATTGTATACATTGATCGTCGTATTTATTATAAATATATATATATACAGTAACCACCGCTTATAGTGATCACTGGTTAGAAGAATCAATATCGCGAAAACAAAAACAAATGTATTATTTCCATGTTAAAATTTTCGCTTTAAAGAATCAATCCACTGGTTTTAAGAATCAGTTTACACTCTTCGCTTTCCTTTCATTTTTCCAAAAAAGCCACTTAAACCCTCAAATGGCCCAAAGTTCTTTTCTTTTTTTTAAAAGAAAGATTGATAAGATGGGATGGAATACAGTAATAAAATTCACCCCTTTCTTTGTTAGACATAACATAATAGTTTCCCCTTAAACGCTTTACCACAACACTGTCCTATTAGCTTGACCCGGGGGCATCTTTACCCGTCTGAGTCCGATTTCACTTTTCTCCACTGACAAACAAAAATAGGGACTCTTTTTTCCCACCTCCCACATCCTGGTTGCGGCTTCCTGAACCCTGAAACACAAATCTTCGGGGAAGTGTCCACTATCACTCAGGCAAACGTGACATTAGTAGATTCAGCACGTTATCAAACCGAGAAACGTAAGCTAGAAAGTGAATCTTCGTCTGAGACTATAAGTATTGAAAGAGGTTTAAACAGCCTCCTGAAAACTTCATTACGTCAAACTACCGTAGAAAACTTTTTCTTGCTCCCTTCCTGTAGTTGAAATGTTAAAACTGTTAAGCAGGTATGTTGTAACAAATATTGTATTTTTTTCTTCTCTTACTATAATCATGTGTATCTATTTATAGGTCTAAAATTTAAGTTGTATTTTTAAATCTATAAAAAATAATTTTAATAAAAGATAATTAATGTAAATTAAAGAGTATTTTAAGGTAAATTATCTAATATATGAATATATAGGTGTGTGTGTTCCTGTCCAAAAACCTAAATTTCGGCTATAAGAATCAACCGCTTATAAGAATCAAAAACAGTAATAACAAACGTGATTCTTATAAGCGGAAATCACTGTATATATTTTTTGCATTAATTGCATACATTGACCGTTGTATTTAATTTGAATGTACTCCGTAGCGAAGTTCGGGTTTTCAGCTAGTCTGTTCATATAAGTTTTTTTTTTTTTTTTTTAACAATTGCTGTGGTTGTAATATTTTTTGATTGAATTTATTACTATATTTTAAAGTCATTGAATATGAGAATCTGTGACATTTACATTCATTATCACATTCATTATCCCATAATTTTAGCTTGATTCATTACATAATGTTACTTTTTAAAATTAAAGGGACGCGGTGGCTCGGCAAAGGCGTCGAGCCAGTGATCAAAAGTTCCTGGTTCGATACCCGACGCTGACAAAATCGCAGACGTGTACACTAATGGCGGCTGGTGCACGGAAAAAAATCTTTCCTAGCAGCAATGTCCTCCAAGTTCCCAAATATTGCCTCTGGAGGTGCGGGGTCAAGTGTTCCGGTCTTGTCACTTGACTCGGTTTAAAATTACGGGACCGATATGGGTGTAGCGTGGACCCACCCCCTATGGTGCTCCCGGGGAAAGCATGCAATGCATGCGGCGAAATGGCCACACGCTTCTGGCCTCTCCCGGGAAAACAGTATTGCTCAGCTCCCTGCCATTTGAAAGGAAAAAAAAAAAAAAAAAAAAAACTTTTAAATAAAACCCTCTTGTTGTACTTGATTTTGCCAGAGTCAACAGCCTCATGGATCTCATCTGAATTTAAATTCGGATGCCAGAGGAATAGCAACAATAATAATTTTTAAATATTTTGCAAGGATGTATGCTTAATTTATAGTTTTCTTTTATCTCCTAAATTACGATTTAAAATGTGACATTATGATAAATAATACATAGATAAGATTACAAAATATGACTCTGTCTCGGAATTTTATCTCGGGTTGACTGTGCCTCATATCTATGAAATCATAATGATAAACTTTTATAAACTGGAGAAGATTTTGATCTTTGTGGTAATATTAGGAACTTTTACGACTTACAAATATTTTCTAGAATTCGAAATTTCAGCAATTTTCTAAGTATCATGTAACAATACGCTTAAATTAGTCGGAAACTTGTATAAGTATCTTAGTTATAACACTATCGTAGAATGAGCATCTGCAATCACTTTGCGATCCTTTATGTTCTCCAGCAGGGGAAAAATAAAAAATAAAGTTAAGAATTTTGTATTTGACAAGTGGCGCCATCTATACGATTATAATGGAACAAAATTCCGAGGAAAAACTTCAGCGTGAAAGAAATTTTAACCATAAAAAAGTTCTGAATCTAAACACATGCCACCAAAATATGTTTTTTTTATTAGAGAACTATAACTTACGGTCAACATCAAAAAGGTATGAATAAAAACTTCGAAATATGAAATTCAAAGTTTCAGTCGTGTACATTTTCATGAAAAAAATTAAACATTTTAACATGAATATAAGTTAAATCTTCATTACTCTAAATAATTTAATTATAACTTAAAATTGATGATTTTAATAATTATGCATAAGGTTATAATAATATAGTAAAAAAACCTGGAGAATAAGGAAATTAATATATTATAATGATAAATTATTATGAATATATTATTTCCACAATTTGTGAAAAGCTGACGTAAATGTATGGCAAAAATAACGTACATGGTTGAACAAAA
The DNA here is from genome assembly GCA_907164885.2 of Dolomedes plantarius. Taxonomy (NCBI): domain Eukaryota; kingdom Metazoa; phylum Arthropoda; class Arachnida; order Araneae; family Dolomedidae; genus Dolomedes; species Dolomedes plantarius. The sequence continues at coordinate 165,284,576 of OU015492.1, forward strand.
TAAAAATAAAAAAATTATCCCTCTGAAATTTATTATTTTCTTTAATAAAGCTTTCTCGCAGCATAATTGTTAAAACAAAAATAACATGGGAAATGTCGCTGTTGTTGCAATCAAATCAGTTAAAGAACATTGCAGCATTGTTAATTTCGTTCTGTAGTTAGTAAAACATTAAGGGACACTCTTGTGCTTGCCCTCTTGGATTCTGAGTGAAATTTCAATAAGGAAGATATAACAGCGCTAACAAAAATTAGTTATTCTGAATGAATACTTATTTTGTATTAACTGTCAGACAAGTGTTCTTTGAAATACAAATCGCAAGTTTTATTGAAAATTGTTACAATACACAGGGCCTTTTTATCGCATGGGCAAATCGGGACTTTGCCCAGGGCCCCCTGATGTTAGGGGGCCCCAAAACCCCCTTGGTGTATGCACTTAGTACTTCTAATAGTATGTATTTTTATAAATGTCCGTAAGGGGGGGCCCCCAAATAGCATCTGCCCAGGGGCCCCCAGCGTTCATAATCGGGCCCTGACAATACAACAGTTGAATTTTGGAAAATATTAATTTCTCTTAACTATGACAGCCTTGAATGAGCAGTAGGAAGAAAAGAAAATCAAAGGATATATTTTAAATTTGATTGAATACTAAAATCTAATTAAATATCATTAATTCAAATCAGTCCTCGATACCATTCAGTTCATAGAATGCAGTAATAAATTTGCTGTAATAAATCTTTGACCTTAAATTTCCAACATCATTTCTATTTCACAGGATCAAATAAAATTTAAAAATTTATTTTGTCGATATTGTCTTTTAAGCAGAGCCCGACTTTGACCCAATGGGGCCCTGGGCAAAGCAGACTTTGGGGGCCCCCTCCAAGGACAGATCCAGAGGGAGGCCATGTGCCCTCCCCCTCCAGGAGTAGATTTCCACATTGGGACACTCACCAAGGCCCCCCCCCCATAAATTCGGACCGGAAATTCAAAAAATTTTTGACCAAAAAGTCAAACATTTGAAAAATAATAATAATAATGTGTTAATTAATTTACTTTTAATGTTAATAAATAAATTCAGGAAATTTTCTTTTGAAATGAATATAGTGGGTGCACTGTGCCCCACCCAGGATTTTTTTCTGTATCCGCCACTGCCCACCTTTACTGAATTAACCTAAAACCAAATTTTCAAAAATATGTACAACTTAATACTAAATTAGGGGGCCCCATAAATTTGGGGGCCCTGGGCAAGTGCCCCACTTGCCCATGCGGAAATCTGGGCCTACTTTTAAGAGTCTAAGGTTAAAATTGTAGAATTTCCTTGTACAAGTTATGATTCAGTTGTAAGAAAACAAAACTAGATCTTAAAATAGCAAACAAGAATTGATAGCTACTCGACTTGAAAGTACAACTAAGAAAAAATGATCACATCAAAATTCACCTGGTTTATAATATACTCATTCACAGAGCTGACTCCACTAAACTCCTTAACAGTAACCATGAATCTTTTACCGCGGAAAAACTCACTACATGTAGCTTCATGACTCGCTATTTGGCTCTTTGCGCTCGCCTAAAATCTGAGCTGACGCATCAGGCCATTTTGTTTCGCACATTGTGTTTGTTAAAGTGGCCAGATGTCTTAAAATGATAAAATAAAAGGATGTATATTTAACAGTGAATTATTTCAGTCATTCAAAAAGATTAACGATTAATTTTCCATATGACAAAGAAAGACACACACACCAACAACAAAAAAAAAAAACTGCTGACATTTATTTGTTTACCAGAGAAGTTTCTCCCAACGGTGCCAATCTCTTGATACTTTTTTACATTCGATAAATATCAGGAAATACCGCAATTTAAACGTTTTTAGAATCACAAATATTTTTCTTTATTAAAGGATTTGTTTGATTATTTACGCCCTTTTAAAATCGGAACAATTTTAGAATTCCCTCTAAGATAAAAACCACGTTAATAATACCCCTTGGGCAACTCTATCTAAGCATATTTTTTCTTCTGTGAGTACCAGAAATAATATATTATTTTATATAAAAATACATAATAAAATTAATGCTTAAAAAATAATTAGATTGTATTTCTCATTGGTGGATGGATCATAATCACAGGTGCAAAGAACAGTGACGTAGCGAGCATAACTGGCGCCCGGGGCACGATACCTTTTTGGCGCCGCCCCCCCCCCCGAAAAAATATGATAATATAATACATAGAATTAGTGAAAAGGACCATTTGGCGCCCCCCTATAGGAGTGGCGCCCGGGGCATGATAGACCCCCTTGCCTCCCTCTCGCTACGCCCAGGGCCCGATTATGAACGCTGGGGGCCCCTGGGCAGATGCTATTCAGGGGCCCCCCTTTACGAACATTTATAAAAATAAGAACTATCCATGAGCTATACATACTATTAGAAGTACTAGGTTCATATACCAAGGGGGGTTTTGGGGACCCCTAGCATCAGGGGGCCCTGGGCAAAGTCCCGATTTGACCATGCAATAAAAAGGCCCTGACTACGCCACTGGCAAGGAAGCGCGCGCTTGGGGCCTCGAAAAGTTAGAAACTTCAGAAACAGTTATACTCTGCGAATTTTTTTTATGAAGTGATTAATTGATCTGATAGCATTACTTAGTATTTAGAACATATGAGCCTCAAACCTAGGTTGCACTTGGGACCGTACATGTGATTTATCTGCCACTGGTATTTTCCCCTATCGTATAGTTGAAAAACTGAGATGCCCATCAAAGCAACAATATGACCCTAAAAATGTACAACCTTTTCTCGACTTCATTTCACGCTTGACTCTCGTGGGCAAAGATAAGTCAGTCTGATTTCTAGTAGCCTTTTATCGGCCAATAAATAACTTGCTCTCTGTATGCGTCCGTGGTGTTCACTGTTCATTGTCGTGAACTGCTTGAACCACTTTTCGACAGAGAGGAGTCCTACAGGAGGAAAACGGTTAGCTACAGAAAATAATAATGTGTAGTAAAACCCTTCTAATGGACACCCTTCTATTATGTACGCTTTAAAATTTTCCGTCAGATAGGAATCAACGTCAATGTAGTACTTCGAACCCCTGCTTTGCGAACACCCTCATTCAGGTACGGACGCAAACGCTATTCTAGGTTCGCTTTATTGGATTAAAATCAGTCTGAAATTGCAAGATATCGGTGAAATTTCCCCAATATTCAAGGACATAAGAAGTTGATTAACACTTCGTTTAGTGAGAAAAAATCACCTTTTGCGGGGCGGTAATACCAGCCATTGCCATTGACCGATGGCAGGTCAGAGGCTTTTATTATAGTAACGTATGTTCACGTTTAGCAGGGTCGGGCAATTGTTTTGGCTCGTTGGCCGCTTTGTGGAAGCGGAGGTTAGCGGAGGGCCGCACCTTTTAAAATTATTGCATTTATTGGTTAACTTTGCATTTCTGATAAAGTGTAAATTGTATCATAAAAATCAATAAATATAAATTAAATAAAATATTGGCAGTTTTTCTGGCTGTCTTGGAGTTTTGGGCTGTCTTTGGCAGTTTTTCTTGCTGTCTTGGCGGCAGTGGCGTAGCGAGGGGGGTAAGGGGGTCTATCATGCCCCGGATGCCATTCGCAGAGGGGCGCAAAATGGTCCCCAAGACCATGGGAGGGGTGCCAAAAAGGTATCGTGCCCCGGGCGCAGTGATGTTCGCTACGCCACTGCTTGGCGGGCCACAAAAAATATATAGCGGGCCGCAATTTTCCCACCCCTGACGTATAGTATATGGGTTGATAATTTCCAAGCATTGCATTGACAAAAGGCCCCTTTCAAAGTAAAGTCATTGAAAAGGTATATTAAGACTAGCATGGAATTTACAGTAATATATACAGATGATCTCAAGGTCTGAAGCACGACGGTTCGGAGTGAGTTCTTGATAATTATATATTATCATAAAGATCACAGATCAAACTGTAACGATGCAGTATTTATTACATCTATGAAACCATACTTTGCTATTGAACTCATCCCCACAAAACTCATCTCTGCGAACGAGGGAAGAATTTCGAACGAGCGATAAACAATATATTTCATGAGAGCAAGCAATACATCAAATTGAATCTTTTAGTGATAAGGAAATCAAACAAACCTTGTTATTTCAAATGACCTAATGTTGCCCCTGGGGGGGAGGGGTGCTCGGTCAAAATTGAGGTAGCACCAGGAGGCGGTGTTGGTTCATCTATACCCCATTGAAAGCAGCCAACGAATCTAGCGGATTAGAAGCGAATGTCATCATTGACTAACGAACAGCAACAAACATTTCAAATGACCAGGCGTAAATCGCTGTCGGAAGAACGTAATTCAAATAAAAACACGTAAATTACTTCTCAGATCATGGACAGTGATTGAAGATCTTGAACAAACGTTTCGGAATGGAAGAAAGGAAGGTTCTTTTTTTTCATGAACAATATCACATCACCACGTTATACAAAGTAATAGTAACCTTATAATTTTTATTACACATAATACGACTTCTGAATGCTAGTCGGTGAACGTCATATTTGTTGTTCGTTATTTGTAATCAGTTAATACTGAAACACATTTTCCGAAAAGTAAAATCCGTCAAATCAATCACTGATTTGATTAAGCTTGTGGCGGCCCTGTGGTACAGCGCGCTGGTTTTCAGTGTTGAGGGTGCTCGGATCGAATCCCGGCGTTGCGCCACTAAAAGCCTCCGTTTGTGCCGACCTTCATGGATCCCTTCATGTCGTCCCTTTATAGGGCTAGTCCGCTTATATTGTACCTCCATAGCAAAACTGCGGTGTACTATGGCGGTAAGGATATTGTCCAAGAAACTGGATCAAATCCCGGCGTTACGCCACTAAAAGCCTCCGTTTCTGTTGCCCCTTCATAGGGGACATTCATGGGTCCCTTCATGTCGTAACTTCATAGGACTAGTCCGCTTATATGGTGCCCCCATAGTAAAATGGCTAGCAAAACTGCGGTGTACTATGGCGGTAAGGATATTGTCCAAGAAACCGTCTGCCGCATTGGGGAAAAAAACATCAACGTAGAGCTACCCTAAATTGGGTGAAACATAAAGAGGCCAATGTCAAAGGAAAACATATAGAATGATTGTTTACTAATTATGTTTTAAGAAATGTTTAAGCTATATTTCCGTAACTCTGCTGTGTAATTTTTACCATGTTTTTATTAACTTGCTTTCTTGTTTGTTTGTGTGTTTGTCCCTTACAAATCTTGCAATCGATTTTTAACTAACTTCCCGACTAGCTAGACATTTGAAACTTTTAGAATAGCTCAGAACACGATGACAATTATTAATACATAGAATTGTCAGGTTTATATGATTCAACAGAAAATTTAAAAACATGGTATATAAAAAGTTCTTTTTATCTTGCAATTATTAAAGTTTTATTTAATTTTGGTTTGCAATATAGTGTAGCGTACTGAAATTATGGGGTTATTTTTTCCAAGACCCCACAGAGTGCACGACACATAGCTGTGGGTTTATCGGGCGGTTTTCCTAACAAGTGGTGAGGGTAACTGTTTGGAAAATATCAGATGTTTTCACCCCCGTCATAAAGTTGTCTGCCCTAGCGATAGCTCTGCGACTTTTGTCACGGGAATGCGATAAAGTTCGGCGTTACGAAGAAAATGTCATCAACTGGGTGCCGGCCCCTCTCTGAAAAACAGACGCATTTTCGTGGAATTGGGAGGGTCGCCGAAAAGAAAATGCCAGATGAGAGAGGCAGAGAGTTGGAGAATTAGAGAGACGCTGCATAGAATCTTCCCTGTGTGGACGTGTTTTTTTTTAAGCTCCCTTGTTGGGACTGATGGGTCCGGGAGCGTGCATTGTAGATTTGCACAGAGTTAAATTTAATATGTTCTAACCTTAAATGTTAAACTGTTTGTGTTTGTAAATGAATTTCCTCGTTAAGTTTCTGTTTTAAAAATTGGCTTCGCCTTTTATTTAGGACTCTGTCTTTCTTTGTTATGGATCAATAGTTGTGAAATTTTATCAAAATGCCTCAGAGAGTTTAGTCTTGTCGTGACGCCACAATAGCTGCGTATTTCCGTTAACAGTTCCTTATATCATTTTGTCATTATTCCTGTGTATTATTTATATATTTATTCTTCATTTGATTTTGTTGGGTAATATAGCTGATTTTCTACGCTACTGTAAATATATTTATTCCAATTTAAATGGTAAAAACAAATTTAGTTATTCAAAAATGAAATCGACTGGTAACATTTGAAGTATTTTACCCAAACCCCATTTTTGCGGTAAAATTTTTCTGTCCCGTTCGTAAATTAAGGGTTTTTCTTTAATACCTTTCATTGTTTAAATCAGATTAACAGCTAAACTAAAACATCCCCTGAGACTCAGATTCCACAGAGATCGGAATTTCACCGAGCTGATCAAAAAATAAGAAATACTTTAAAACTTGAGGAGAAATTGAAGTCCAAAGACGAATAATACTGATCGTCTATAGGTCAATCGGCCATTTTTAAGATGCAGAAGATATATGACCAGAACCTCTTAAGGCTGCTGTGTACTAACTCTATTGGATTCGCTCACCTCAATGTTAGCCTATAGAGAAGATGTGTCTACTATTGACAGTTACATAAATGCCGATAATCCAATAAAAAGGATATTTTCAGACATCCCGAACTTTTTTGCACCTTGCAACAAGATTCAATTTATAAATTCCGTCCACCAAAGGAATTTATGAGCGTTTAAAACACACTAATATCAGATTTTTCCCCAAATAATTTAAAATTTAAAATAATATTTGCATTTTAAAAAAATGAAAAATGCCTCAAGGTGTAAAATTTCTTTCTCTGTTACAGAGTACAGTTTAAAAAAAAATCTTTAAATCCAAGTTCGCAATCCATGGACACAATTTCCTCATAGGTTAACATTGAGGCGAGCGAATACAATAGAGTTAGTGCACATCAGCCTTAAAACAAGCTGTTCAAGTCCTTGGTTGGAAGGTAGTATAATTTCGTGGAACTCAATTCCGAACATGAGGCTAATTTCGTGGTAGTATAATTTAGTACTCAGCAACCTTAAATAAGCGTATAGGTTTTGTCAGGAATGGTACCTCCTCCCCTATTCTTCCCTGATGACAACCCGACCAGAGCTTACTGCTTGGGGGTTTGTTGAGCGGGGAGAGGGGAATGAACCCTCCCTCATGGTGCATCCACATTCATGCAGAGAATTCTGCATGAAGTACCCCCCGACTCCTGTCATCACATTAGTCACGGTATTTAGAAACCCCCCCCCATTCCCGTCCCCAAGGTCCCTCGTGTTTCTTTGATCTGCTGTCCCCCGATTCCGCTTGACACCATTTGACCCGCGTGACCCCCTGCCCCGCCTTTGATGCTCTGTACCAGGACCGCTCGATTGCAGGATCGGAGCAGAACGCAGTGCCCATAAATCACTGGCTTCCCCCGCAGAGCACATGAATGTGAACGCCTTATCACAGGTGGCAGAGGGCAGTGAAAAACTGGAAAGAAAGAGGGGAGACGGTCTCCTGGTTCCAAAGGAGATATATGTGTTCTTAGGTGGTGTCGCCTTGCGGGAAGAGCTTACGTATGATTTCTATTGGTGCATGTGTATATTTGTATTATATAAGCTATGCATATTAATTTGTGGTGTCTCCCAGTAGAAATATATGTCAAGTAAATAATTTTTGGGCTAAAAGTGGTATCTTTATTTGTCAGTCATAAACTCCATTCCAAATAATGGAAAGAGACGAACCCAACACCATTAGGCCTCTTCAAGGGAGAGGGTCTTCAACAGGCTTGTTTGTCCCATTCCTCCTTATATTTTCTCCGTCTGAACATTTTAAGTCTGTATTAGAATTCCGCTTTGCTGGATAACGATTTAAAATCTTGGATTTACAGTTCACTTTATGCTAAGGTAGCACACAATTATTGAGTCCTGCATTTTAATCTAAGTAATTAGACTTTATACCTATTCTAAAATGTTCTATCAAGGTTACTGAGTAGTCGTTTAAAAAAAAAAACACACTTCGCAACAGGCAAGTGAAATTCATTACCGAAATGTATCTTTATTAATGGCTGAGAGACCCAAGAATATATATATATATATATATATATATATATATATATATATATATATATATATATATATATATATATATATATATATATATATATATATATATATAAAAGAGCTCGTCTGTTTGTTTGTCCGCTATAGAATCATAGACTGTTTCATCCACCGGGACCAAATTCGGCACAGTTGATGTTTAGGACCAGAGAAACTTAACGCAGCAAAAACGAAATTTGGGGCTCAATTAGCTTTTTAAATTAATTTTTAATGATTTTTTGTGCCCCTAAGAGTTGCGTGTACCCCCTGTGGATACAGACCTTTCCTCGCAACCAGCTGCGGTTCGTTTGGGAGTGACGGGGGGGGGTCAAATTCCAATGCGCGGGAGGAAGAGCGTTGGGAATGACCTTTGGCCCTGGCTCCCCAGATAAACACAACTTTCCTGGCTCTGCTTTGTGAAATCTGCAGATGATTTTGATTGCACATATCGTTTGGATGCTCATATGACGTTACATTCGTTTTCATGCGGAAAGTGATGCAGACGATTTTTTTAACGGATTTTTAAACGGATGACGTTTTTAAAAAGTATAAAGGAATAAATGCATCTGGATGTTTATCTTTAATTAAAATAAAGGAGACGAAGTGCAACGTAATCTACGACTTCACGGTGATAGAACAAGACATACTCAAAGTAGATATCGTGCCATGAATGCTGACCAGTGGAGTTTATGTGCATTTCACTATAATCCAGAATGTAATTATGCATCTTCTAATGAAGTAAGTATTGGATCAATGTCGAAAATATGTGACAGCAGTGGTGCTAAAAAGTGGTCTAGAGAATCACCAGGAATGTGTTGCAGTAATGGGAAAGTACAATTGTCTGCAATTCCAGAACCACCCGAGCCTTTGAGAACATTACTCAGAGGTAATACATCTAATTCAAAACATTTCTTACAAAACATACAAGCTTAAGGAAAATAGGCTTCATGGGGAATCCCGCCTTAATTTGATTAAATAAAGGGGATAACGCATCTTGCACTTTACCTCTTGGGTGATGTGGAAAAAAGTGCGTTTTTAAGGGAAAAATAAATAATAAAGGCAAATGTAAATTATAAAACTTATTTCTAATTAAACAGTGGATCAAAAAAATCTAATTAAATCTAATTAAACAGTATCTAACAAATATAATTAAACAGTAAACTTATTCAATCCAAACGTGCGAATCACGGAGCACGGTGTTATTAATTCTCAATAAAATCAGACGAAGGTCCGCAGGCTCAAAGTTTCTTTCTTTCTTATTGTTTGAATATCATTTCAGTAGAAACGCGCTAAGCGCATTCTGTCTGGCCAGATGAACATGAAGAGCGGAGGTGCAGTCCAGTATTTTTTTGATGGAATGCATGAAAAATTTTATATCTATATATCTACCCGGGCAACGCCGGGCAATAATGCTAGTATATATATATATATATACTAGCTTTATATACCCGGCGTTGCACGGGTGAACCCTTAATAAAGCTTACTTGTATGATATGTATATTTGTATTTTATGGCAATCTATACCCCTCTCCACTGGTCATCATCCCATCAGCATATTATAATAACCTCCCCCCATGCTAATGTTAAAATGTTTCTTTCAATTTTGATAACCCACTGGATCCCGGCCCTTCGAGGAGTTTGAGGGCTTCCCCGTAAACCCTTGTGAAAATCGCCGGTTTCATAAACAAAGAATTACCTGTCGTTGCCCAGGATAATAAAAATGAATGGAGTTAACCTGAGCGCTAGATGTATACGTACTAACAACCGAAATATATACAATTCACACACACACACACACCTTTCCACACTTCATTTAATTAAGGTTGATCTCTCTCTTTTCTCCTACCACCAATTTGGTGTTCAAAATGGTGATATATAGGAAATATAAATTATTGGATTGTTTCTAGCAATTTTTTCAAAATCTAAAGCAAATGTCGAAAAATCGTGACATTGATCGTGTTTGTTACATTTAATCGTGTTTCTTACATTTTAAATCAAGAATCTTATGGATATCTGTTTCCTTCTTTGAGATATGACGGAATATGTAAAAACACGTAAAAACACCTTTAGCCCCCCTAACCCCCTTGGGGACGAATTTTAAAAAAATCCTTAAATTGGTTTTTAGGTATTCATATTCCTTACATTTTAAAGCAAGAATCTTATGGATATCTGTTTCTTTCTTTGAGATATGAGGTAATATGTAAAAATACGTTTTGCCCCCTCCCCCCCCAATGGGGCCGAATTTTGAAAATCCTGAAATTGGTTTTAATGTATTCGTGTTCCTTACATTTTAAAGCAAGAATCTTATGGATATCTGTTTCTTTGTTTGAGATATGAAGGAATACGTGAAAAACACGTTAAACCCCCTCCCCGTTCCTGGGGCCAAATTTTAAAAAATCCTGAAATTGGATTTAAGGTATTCGTGTTCCTTACATTTTAAAGTAAGAATCTTATGGACATCAATTTCCTTCTTTAAGATACGAAAGAATATATAAAAAACACGTTTTGCCCCCCTCCCCCCCTTGGGGGGCGATTTTTGAAAAATCGCTTCTTAAATGACGCCTTCAGCACAAAAGTAATAAGCTCTTAAAATTTGATATCTGTATCTCCAATAGTTTTTGCTGGGTGTTGATTCTTTTATATATATATAGATAAAATACGTAAGAACCCGTTCAGCCCCCCTCTCCCCCTTGGGAGACGAATTTTGAAAAAATCCTGAAATTAGTTTTTAGGTATTCATGTTTCTTACATTTTAAAGCAAGAATCTTATGGATATCGATTTTCTTCTTTGAGATATAGAGGAATATGTAAAAAACACGTTTTGCCCCCCCTCCCCCCCCTTGAGGGGCGAATTTTGAAATATCGCTTCTTAAACGACGCCTTCAGCACAAAAGTAATAAGCTCTTAAAATTTGATATCTGTATCTCCAATAGTTTTTGCTGGGTGTTGATTCCTTTATATACATAGATAAAACACGTAAGAACACGTTTAGCCCCCCTCTTCCCCTTGGGAGACGAATTTTGAAAAATCCTGAAACTGGTTTTTAGGTATTCATGTTTCTTACATTTTAAAGCAAGAATCTTATGGATATCGATTTTCATATTTGAGATATAAAGGAATATGTAAAAAACACGTTTTGCCCCCCTCCCCCCCCTTGAGGGGCGAATTTTGAAAAATCGCTTCTTAAACGACGCCTTCAGCACAAAAGTAATAATCTCCTAAAATTTGATATCTGTATCTCCAATAGGTTTTGCTGGGCGTTGATACGTGTATATATATATATATAAGTCAGGACTTCTTCCTTTATAGATATATATATATATATATATATATATATATATATATATATATATATATATATTCATTCTTCTATTGAGTGGCTATTTAATGGAGTTCTAGCGATCTACTTCGTTATTAAGAAATTTCATTCAACAGAAATTTATCTGAGTTACAAAAACATAATCTAATAAAATTGAAAAGGCACTAAAAAACTAAACCAAACTATTTATTATGGTATCTTCAATAGCTCTTCAATTATTCAATTAAATTCATTTAGTATAATTGGAAATTAATTGTAACCAACGAAACAAAACATATTTGTAAGGTTACAAATATTTTGCTCACAAATCATAGGTTAATAAATGCAGGTACACGTGTTCTTTAAAATTTATGAAACGAAAAGTAGTAGCTAAATTTTAAATTACACGAAGGGAACTTAAACTTTCAATGACAGAAGTCGATTTCCGAATTTTCAAACGTGATAAACTATGAAGATTCACTCGTTTCGCGCGTCATATACAGTCCTAAAATGTGAAAAAATGTCCGTAATCCTGCTCTGTTTCTAACGCCCCCTGGCAGCAAGTATTCCAGACCAGGTCCATATAGGCTAGCGGGTTGAGGGATGCGGTTCCTGTTTATAACGGTATCATAAGGGCCGGAGTCCGAGTTAACCAGGCACCACCTCAGTTTTGACCGAGCACCCCGCCCAGGGGCGACATCTGGGGGAGGGGGGGGGGTCGTACCCTCTCCTACCCTCTCTAACATCATAGAGGGACTTTCCGGTCTACGGATTTAACTTGCCCATATCCGGCCTGGACACAGAGGTATTTAATGACGCTTGTCTGGATTCGATCCGAGCACCCTCACGCGCTACCACTAGGCTACCTCGGGTCCATCCTGTTCTGTAAACGTTCTAGCTGAGTTATGCGTTGCCAAATTTAAATAGATAATGTCTTTCTATCCTGAAAATCACCTTAAGTGTCTTTTAAAAAAGAAGTATAAATATCATTTCTAAAAATAAGTTGAACCCAAATTTTGGGTTTTTAGACATCCAGTTCTGGTAGCTTAATTGCCATTGGCCGAATTTGGCTTCTATTGAGTTAAAATTTCGATTTAGTTTTATTCGTAATCTGATCACTTCGATCCAAGCAGTATTGTGAAAGTGAAACTAAGCATTATAAGCCACGGTAAGGGTTTAGCGCTCAAATATCGCAAGTTAATTTTCCTTGAAAGCCCCTTATCCGTTAAACTTAGGGCCCCTTTTGTTTAGAAGTAGTTTTTAATGTCATCGCAAATATCCCCAAATTGATATTTCACAAAGTTTTTAACCAAACAAAAATTTCTACAAAGTTCAAAGCGGAACTTAAAAGTTACTTTTTTTTTTCCTTCTTCTTCTTCTCCTCTTCTTCTCTTTTTTTTCTTTTCTTTTTTTGAGTCTGTTATCTTAGCTTCGCTGATAAGTTTTTTTCTTCTTGTACGTGTTTGAGGACAATTTCACAGATGTTGAAATTAAAAAATCTAAATAAACATGAAACTCTTTCGCTCTCATCTTATTGCGCATTAGTACTGTAAAACTCGACCCATATTTTAAGATTGTTCATGGAGATTATATCTGATCTAACATTATGCTAAATTATTATCAAACTACCTCAAAGATGTTTTCAGACCTTGGTATTTCGTAAACACATATCGATAAAACACATATCGATAAAAAAAACAAGTTTTTATCATTTTGAATATTTATCTGAGTTTCCTTGACATTTACGGAGATTCTTGATAAGTTTGTGTACATACAATGCAACAACTCGTTTAACTTGTCTGATATTAAATTGCATAATATTGGGAATATTTTTAAAATACTACTTCTCGATCATGATAATTTCAATATTCGGGTTAGATCCTTATCTTTAACTATTTGGAGATAATCTAAGACATACTTATTCAGCCTAACCTCATAAAATGTTTAGGTTAGTTGTTTCCTCCCTTGTAGATCTGCGAAAAATAAAACTATGCGCGATAAAATTTGATCATATGTGTAAACAAATGAGATGCTGATGCATTTCAAAGTCATTTTATTAGGTCCTCTATTTTTAGGAGAATGAGTGGCGTTGGAAAAGAGGGTAAAGGATATAATTCGTCCGTAATTGCTTTTTTTTTTGGGGGGGGGGGGAGGAGGGGTAATGTCGGACACTTGTCGTGAGGCATTCGCACAATATACCGCGGAAATTGTTGAGTGCTGTTGATCTGGGAGCTCCATACAGGTGAGTCAATATTGCTTCCGTGGTGCCGCCTTAATTTTGATGGAGAGCAGCCCCCAGTGGTGACATCTGGAGGGCTCGCACCTTCTTCCACCCTTTGACATCGTGGAAGACATTCCGGTTTACGGAATAAACGTGCCCATATCTGGTCTAGACACGAAGGTATTTAATACCCTTCGTCGATATCCGAGCTGAGTACCTCCAGTCCGAAGCCCAACACGCTACAGCTAGGCTACCTCGGGGTAATTCAGGAACGTTTAGTCGAGAACTTATATCACTCAGCAGTGGTGCACCCAGGGGGGGGGGGGGACAAGGGACCCTCCCTCCCAAAGAAATAGAAATTGCATTATGAATATTGGTTTTGCATTATAAATATTTTTATCCGTTCATCTCGCCCCCCCCCCCAAGAAAAAAATCCTGGGTGCGCCACTGACACTCAGCATATGTAAAATGAGGACGACGGCTAAAAGCCAACTGTTAGATCTTTGGTGGTTAGACTTTGGTGGAACGGTTAGAACTTTGGTGGTGGCATGATAATCGAGGCACGTCAGCAGTATTATTACTGCTGACTTGACGGGCATTTTTCGTTCAAAAGTTGGAGGTGAGGAGAGAGACCATGGGAGAGCACACAAAGAACCGAAGATAGCCGTGAGGTCGAAATCACCGTGGCAACTGTCTTTTGGACAAGATTCGATTCACGAACCAGCAGTTAGAAATACAGTCGAACCTCCATATATCGAAGTAGCAAATTGCCGGAAAAAAATTCGATATATAGAAATTTCGATATATAGAATTGATCTTAGTTTTATCATAATTCTCCTAAAACATTAAAATTAAAGCTATTTTCCGTATACTAATCTCCATTTCCAATTTATATGCGAATCACATTAAATGAAAGTTAACTAAAAAATGAATTAATGTGAAAGATTTATTGAGTACTATATACCTTTAAAAAAACAATAATCCAGACAGTGGTTACAGTGATCACAGTTACATTCTTTTAAAAAAAAACTACGAATATCTTGCTGAACAGCCAGTTTTGCGGAAAGTTCATCAAAGAAATGCTCGCATTTATTCACTCCATTAAAAAATTTATCAGGGGTCCACGAAGTATTGTTTCAAACACCAAAAATTGGGAGATTTTATTCTAAAGTAGAATAAAATCTCCCAATATATCGTGAAAAAAATTTCGATATATAGAGATTTTTTCGATATATAGAAACAGTTTTTCTATGTAATGAACATGGAGATTTGCTAAGAGTTCGATATATAGAAAGTTTCGATATATGGAGGTTCGACTGTACGTAAAATAACCGGTTCGTACAAAAGTGCACAGCTTCTGAACACCTTATGCGCTGGTTCCTGTCCCTACCGAGAAACTACGGGTTGTGTACGCAGGGTTTTGGCTTGGGGGAGATTACAGAAACGTTTCTGAAGGGTTGGCATTATTGAAAAATCTCTTATGTCGATTGGAATTCTGTTAATAGTTGAAACGGATTCTACTACAGGACGAAATCGTGTGCTACGACTACTGAATTAAAATGTCGTAGATAGTAAACCCCACTTCCCTTATTGAGACACGATCAATTTGACCCAACACGTTCAAAATATTTCCCCCTTCCATTCTATACGGTAAAATATTTAATGAAAAGTTGTTTTTAAACAACCAAATAGAGAAGGATATGATTCTTTCAATCCCCGTAGAATATACTCTCTACCTCTATAAAATCTCCTCACTGGTCAAACTTTCAAAATCTTTTTCTGATTGTCTGCAGTGTGCCTTTTTTCCCATTAGGCCTGTGATTCCTAATGTTATCTATATATATAAAACAGTTCCGTAACTGACTCATTCATTCATTTACTGACTGACTGACATACAACGCACAGACCAAACCGCTGGACCTAAAGGGCTGAAATTTTGCATGGCGATTCTTCTAATAGTGTAGGGGTGCATTAAGAAAGATTTTTCAAAAATTCTTCTTAGATTTTTTTAAATTAAATTTTTAAGCTGTTTTTTAAACTTTTTTTACGTTTGCATTTAAAATAATACATTGAGGGTTATAAAATTTATATCACGAGAAAGATCATAAAAATTCCTTCAAAATGAATCTTTTCGAACCTTTACCTTGATTTTCTGATTTTTGGTGAATTTTTAAAGATTAATTTTTAGAATTTAATTTATTAAATGTCGATCACGTGATTTCTTTTTCTGGTACTTTAAATAAATTTATCGTCACGTGCATAACAACTAAATAGACAAAAATGATATTCTTTTTCTTTCTAATGCAGCAGACGATTGGATATTATCCAAAAAAAATAAATATCCCTTACGATTTTTTTATAAATATATATATATATATATATATATATATATATATATATTACATCAATTGTATACATTGATCGTCGCATTTATTATAAATATATATATATATATATATATATATATATATATATATATATATATATATTGGCATTAATTGCATACATTGACCGTTGTATTATTTGAATGTACTCCGTAGCGAAGCGCGGGTTTTCAGCTAGTTTATCATAATAATAAAAAGGAATCCCATGGATATGTTTAGTCATTAAATTAGGAAGAGCGAGTGATAGTTTTCATGGAAACTCGTTAGATTTTTCTTATTTTCTAATCCTTTTTAACTTTTGATATATATGAGAACCTGAATTTTTAAAAACATTTTTTCTCCATTCCTTAAACAGAGATTTTCTGTTCAACATCATAACTATTCCGTTTTCATGTATGTTTTAGCTATTTTTTTTTAATAATGGATATCTGCACGACGGACATACTAATTCTCTAGACGAGGGGTCGGCAACCTTTTTAATTAGGAGGGCATATTTCAGAAATGCGGGAGTTCGGCAGGCACCACTGGGTGAAGAGGAGGAAGGGGAGAGGGTTAATATTTAAACATGAAAATATTAATGCGACATAAATTTTTAATACATAAATTCAAATTCTAATTTAAACAAAATAATCTTAAAATTGATAATGCAATATTTGACATTGCAAATCTGCGGCCAACTCGTTGTAATGTGGCACATAAGTTGAATTCCCAGTTCTCAAGCATTGGTCCAAGTAAGTGTCAATGGGGCTTGATCGGCACTTTGATTTTAAGTGTTTCATATTAGAAAACAAAGATTCACAAGCATAAATTCTTGGTATTAAATTCTTACAATAAGGAATCAAAATGTTTGACAAACCAATAGGTGGTAGCATTTCCATCGCAATAATTTTCTAATTTTAAATTTGGAAAATCTGATACATTATCTTTCTCCATATGCGATTTCCAGAGAGACAATTTATCTTTTAATGCATTTATGGTACTTATTATAAAACGACGTTGTCGAGAGATCAGGCTGCTCAGTTTTTATTTTTACGGTTTTACGATTTTTAATTTTTTTTACCAAAATTATTCATTGCAAGTTCAAATATCTAAAAAATTTCGAAATTTGAACGGCGGGCACCTTAAAATTGTTTCGCAGGCACCGCGTTGCCGACCCCTGCTCTAAACATAGGCACAAGTAATAGAAAAAAATTACAAAACACTTTAGACGACAGAAATTCGTTAAAAGTCGCCGCTTTTTTAATTAAATTTTTTTAAACTAGCCACCGTCATTCGAAACTTTACCATAAAATTTCACACACCTGCTAGTGACTCTTTTGTATTGTTACTAATTTAATTGTAATAGTTAATGTTATTTATTATATACTCATTAATTTAATTCCGATGGTTACTAATCTTGACGTGTTCTTCTAATCTTTTCTATTAATGTCATCATCAGATTCTCCTCACTTAACTTAATTTCTTTTTTTTACTTCAAGTTCTACTATTTTAATTATTCATAAACAATACGATTTATTGGAAAAGAAATTCCTCGTCAGTAATGTTAAAACTTTTGAATTCACAACAGATCAGCTGTGGGACTGGTTTTGATAAAAGCTGGTTGTTATTCTGTGCTCTTGCATAGTCCTTCCAAACCTTGTCTTATCACTGAGGGATAGGCCCATCGCCTCATTTGACCATCTCAAAGTGGCGACTCCGATCCATCCAGTCTGGCCTTATTATCATGACTAGGGATACCTAATTTTCGTAGTTACGAAATAGATGCAAATAAATGCGAAATTTGCCGATATGTGCGACTAAATGCGAAAATTATTTTTTTACTAATTTTAAATGAAAACTCGGTGATGAACGGCCTTTTAAACGAAATTAAGTAATAATAGTAATAATTGCTTAACTAAGACCATCCACGGTCTTTAACTGAGAAATCTCACTCTCCTTCGGATTTGCTCCGAATTTCCTCCCGACAGTTTGACCGTACCGGAAGTCGAACGAAAAAATCTAACTGTAAGGCCGTCTGCACACGGGGCAACTCAAAAGAAACTGATAACCGACTCCAATCACAAATCAGCCCGTGATGAGTCGTAACCTATGTAATTGAATGGAGCCACGCACACGGCGCAACTGGTTACAAACCCGTCGGACGGGTCAGTTTCTTTTGAGTTGCCCCGTGTGAAGACGGCCTTAAAATCAACCATCAAGTTTTGTGGAACAATTTACTAGATTTTAGAACATCTCTTTTGGAGCGCCAATGTCAAGGGTATTTCAGCTACTTACAGTATTCAACCAAGAGCCTTCTGTTGATGTTATACAGATTTTAACTGAAAAGAAATGCCGCTACCTTAACTTTGCAAAGGCAGCTATACAAAGCCTCTGTAATCCCGTTAACAGAGTAAATGCTGAGATAATTAATGACAAAAGGCAAAGACTTAAGAAACATAATGTGGAGACTATTATAATGTTAGCTTTTAACTAAGAATTTTGATACTTACCCATCCAAGTAAGTAAAATTGTAATTTTTTTAATAAATGCTAAATTTTTTAATTAATAATTTTTTTTACGAATAAATGCGAAATTTTATGTATTGTATTATTTTTGTTGCGAAATTTCGATATTCTTTATGCGAAATTTACGTAACCCTAATCATGATGTCCCATCCCATGCTATCACGTATTGATGAATGAATGGCATTCCGTTTATTCCCGTGCGAGGTTCTTTGTGCAGTTCTTATCGTTCTCGTTCATCATGGACAGGTAAATTGACTCTGCTAACACGTCCTGTGTGAAAATAAGGTGAGATTAATTATTCTCTGGTCATCTTGTTGAAAGATAAGCAGGGGCTTATCTGGAAATGATGTCGAAATCTAAGGCTAAGCGTGTAACCTTGTTTTTAGTTTCATTTGACATGAAAAATAAAAGTTTTTAACCCCTATCTTTACAGCATGGATTGAGAAGCTAATTATTAAAGTGCAGCTCTAACATCTATATCTATAAAAACAAGGAAATATTTTAAGAATCCAATTCCCTCAAGTGTACAATTATCAGATACATAGGCGTACCGTGATTCTAACTTTTGGGAGGGCACGAATTGATTTCAGTTAGGGCCCTCTTCCGTGCATTGACTGCCTGGCGGTCCTTAAAATATGAAATATTATGATTATTTTTAAATTGAAAAAACAATAGAATTGATGTTTGAGTAGTATTCAAAAGTTATACAATAATAAAAATAAATATAATATAAATAAAATGAGAAAAAAATATAGCAGCAAACTTTTGCTATGGATCATATCATTGTTAAAAACCATGTTAAAGCTAAAGACATATAACGGATTCTTCAGTTTCACAGTTTGTAAAAGCGGGGAAAAAAAACCACCTTTCTTAAAATTTTTCTACAATTTTCCGATTTTAACTGAACTTCTATTAACGTTTTAAATTATTTCAAGTTAATTGGGGGGACACGTGCCCCCCTCCCCCCGACGCTACGCTTATGATCAGATATGTTCTGTATCTGCCGCCTGCGGACAAATTATAGTAAACCAGAGCTGAATCTCTGTAAAGTCATGTTGGCGCTGAAGTAAAGGAACTTATTTCATCCTGCTTTGATCGTGCTTTTCATGAATAGAGATGAAATGATTTCTCAGTAGAATGGAATCCATGTTCTTTTGTTGCCCTCAAATTTTATTTTTCACTCTCTTCAAACAATAGTTCCCTCAAAATATCCAGCTGTAAATTATAATTATGGACCAACAAAAATTATCTCCGTAAACATAGATTACTTTTTAACAGAAAAAAATTAAAAAGAGGATATAAGTCTTCTACAAAAGCCTCTCTGGTTTCTTCAGATGTGGTCAGTGAGATTAGATATCGGTATGATGGAGCGTTCTTAAACGTATTCAATAGCTGTCAGTAATCTTTAAAGATTTCTGCGCTATTAGATAGATAATGGGTCATAGAAAACTACCCTATGAATCTGCTCCACAAAAATGAAGTGAAATGAAATATATATATAAATCGCTATTCAAATCGCTATTCAAATGCATTTTAATGGTTTTTTTTGGGCAAGGGCCGTGCAGTGGCTACGTGTACTTTATCTGTGAGACAATAAGATATATATATATATATATATATATATATATATATATATATATATATATATATATAAGTAGTTTTCTATGCACAAAAGAAAAATTCATGAAACGTGTTTCGATGACCATACTGAAAAGAAAAGGATAATATAATTTTGGAAAAGGATATTCGCCATTCAAAATAATTTTCGAATGTTATAGGGTTTTTTTGAACCTATATCCAATTTTTTTTTCTTTGATTTTCAAATTTGTATTGCCAAATAACTATTCTTATCCCTTTCCGATGAACACTATTGGTACAAACACGAAATTAGTCTTCCAAAATATTTGGGGAAGCGATCATAGTATGACTCTAAATAAACATAACACAACACGACTCGTAATCTACAGAATATAGCATGAAATATGTTTAATGAGGAAATCAGAGGTTACACGGGAAAAGTCAGCGACCTCTTTCAATTTCCACTGAACTGAACGAAATGTTTCCTCTCTGAACTTTTAAAAATATCTTATTTAGGATGCTGATTTCTATTAGTAATTTTATCATGCACACTTTGGAGTAAACAGAATAGTTATTTCGCAATCACATTTGTTCTTTCTGTCTTTAGTAACTACGTTGCTTTTCTGTTACCGAGAGAGTACCTTGTACGATCGACCTAAAATCTCTTTTACGAAATACCCTCTCAATCACAAACCTGCTGTCCCCTAAATCTGGTCAAGTATACTCGCAATGCAGTGAAAACTTCGATAAAAAAGTCATCGGAATATTATTATTCACAAAGAGGAAAATAGGCGAAAATTAAATTCTTTCATTTTGGAGTTTATCTTCATACTTTATAGCGGATATTTTATATTTTATATTGCCTCTTTTTTAATCTAGGTTTATCACCACTAAAGACAACCATGTTGTCATGACTGACTTTTAGATGCATGAAGCATAGATGCATCATTACTCAGAAAGGTAATGTTGTGATGCATTAAAAAGAAAAGTACCTAGTCGTAACATGAACAAAACTTAAAATCGTTTAATGAATAAATACAGGGTGTCCGAGCTAAAAGTATACAAAAGTTTTGGCTTATTTTTACGGAACTACTCGTTAGAATTAAAAAAAACTATTTAAATAGAAAGAAAATATCACCAAGTTTTAATATCAGTCATAGATTTCAATCATAGTATCATAGATTTCGACGTGTGCACCTTTTGTAGAACGACAAACATCTAACTGGTAATCCAGTTCTCTCCAAGTGTTTCGTAGCATATCAGGGGTTATTACACGAATTGCTTGAATGATACGCTTTTTCAACTCATCTACAGTTTCAACTTTTTGTCTATACACAACGGATTTAATGAATTCCCAAGCAAAAAAGTCTAATAATTCTTGATATGCTACGAAACACTTGAAGAGAACTGGATTACCATTTAGACGTTAGTCGTGCTACAAAAGCTGTACACATCGAAAGCTATGATACTATGATCGAAATCTATGATTGATATTAAAACTTGGTGAGATGTTATTTCTATTTCAGTATTTTTTTTTAAATTCTAGTGGGTAGTTCCGTAAAAATAAGCCATAACTTTTGGATACCTTTAGCCCGTACACCCTGTATTCCAGTTCCATTTTTTAGTTGCACTTACAATAACTTTTATTGTTTCAATAAAATTTCAATGTTTGGGAGAAATAATTATGTTCATTCGACCTTCCATTTCCTTAAGTGTTACATAATTATCATTTAAACTTGGTATCTTGCACAAGGGGTCTATACACTCACATATTCAAAGACAGATTAGAAACACTCCATAAAGTACCTCTACCTAATATTATGTTGATCTTCCATAAGCCGTTGTTGACTTCCTGAATTTGACTTCCTGAATTGTTTTCTACGAGTTTCTAACATCGATCTACGCGATGTTAGTCCATGCATCTGCAATAGTAGCTGGTAACGGCAGTTTATCGTAAAGGCAAGAGTGTTTTGCAACCAAACAACCCTTTTACAATATCCCAGAGATGCTGAATCAGATTGAGATCCGGGGCCTTGGACCCGGGAAAAATGTCATGTCGGAAGTATCCTTTTGCTGCAAAAGGAAAATATTTATCCTGAGAATGGATTCATTTTGTCTGCAATAATTTTTAGATAAGCTCAAGCGCTCAAAGATTATTCTACTGAAATAAACGAGCGTAATGTTTGCATGAAATCCCTCTCTATACACAGGATGCGACTTTAGATTCGCGCTATTTCTGCCACATCCTGTGTTTTATAACGTAATAAGAATCGAGGTTGGTAGGACTATGCAGTTCACTTTCATTTGTTCCTGGTCCAGTGTAGGAGATTAATCTGAGTTTACTGTAATTGTATGTTTGTACTTGGCTGAAAAGAGTGGCACGCATAAAAGATAGTTCAAACATTATATAATTGATTTAGATATCTTAAACGAATTTTTCATACTGGGGATTGATTGGTGTCTGTGGGGCTCCTACTTAACGGAAATCAGTTTGCCGCATTACCCTGAACAGCTGAATCCACTCAAATGAGTGGGGAAGATACACCTGGCGGTAATTTTGACTCTGATGTAAGTGGATCATTTGATCAGGCGTCAAGCAGTTTTTGCCACTGTTTATTCAATTGAATATTGGCACCTCAAAGCGGATATCTGATCTAATCATCAAATGGTGACGGAACAGGGGAGATTGTGTATGGAACAGTACAGTCTTATACATTCTCCACTGACTCCTATTGTTGAGCTGTTTCCCTCCACATGCAACTCTTTCGCTTCATTTTATGTGTGCGTATATATGTTACACCATTTTTATTACACTTTTAATAACCATTGTCAAGTAAAGAGTTCCAAACAGTAAACTATTTCTATAACACCGGAAACTGCCACACCGGAATTTCACCAAGTACGATGCCACAGTGAACGAAGCTTAAATCTGAAGTTTTGTGCAAAATGGGCAAATTCGAACGCTAACGACAGCTGCAGCCAATTAAATGCTGTTGAACTTAACAGTACAAAGCTATATCACTGTTAAGTTTTTATTTAACGAAGTCCTTTCGTTCTTCTTACAAACTCGTAATGAAGAAAATACATTGAATAGAAATTAAGCGAAGTTGTCAAAGTTTAATCTAGTAAAATAAAAAATATTGAAAAAAAGCGCCACACTTTACAACTATTTATAGTACATTGAAATTATCAATTGTTCTAGTAAAAATTATTTCGCAGAACCTGATAAAGAATTTCTGACTCACAGGACAAAGTAAATACTAGATTAAGAAACAATGAGAACGAAATTTTAAGCAATAAAAATTTTTATTGTGGATAAAGATTTTGAAAATTTTTTTACGTACAACGCGATGAAAAACAATTCCAAATACTAATTTGAGGTGAAAATGGCTAATTAAAACGTCCAATTCTTGGTTTAGCAGAAAACTTCTTCAAATAGAAGATTTCGTTCAACGTTTTCTTTACGGGGGGGATAGCGTGCATCCCAAGAATACGGGCCCAAGAATGTATGTATATATATATATATATATATATATATATATATACACTCAAGAGCCAAAACATTATGACCACCCCTACATTTTGCAATGAATTCGCCTGGATGACGTGGAAGGCACGTGATCAGGTGGAAGTGGTATTTAGCTGCTGCTGGAGAGTCTGAAGAATCATTCTTTCACTTACTTCTGTGTGTGATGGGAAAGGCTGCGGATCTAAGCGACTTTGATAGAGGGCAGATTGTAATGGCTCGAAGACTCGGAACAAGTATTTCCGAAACTGCACGACTCGTGGGTTGTTCGCGACCTACAGTTGTTAGTACTTATGCAAAGTGGATGAATGAAAGTGAAACCAGCAGTAGACTACATGGTGTTGGACGTCCACACGCTATCAAAGAAAAAGGTAGTCGGAGACTGTCTCGCATGGTGAAGCAAAACCGGAGCCAGACAGTGACTCAGCTGACAACCCAATACAATGCAGGGCCAAGTAGAATAGTATCGCAGCACACTGTTCAGTGGACACTGTTGGATATGGGGCTACGCAGCAAACGTCCCACTCGTGTGCCTTTGCTGACCAAGCGTCATCGCCAACTGCGCCTGCGCTGGGTCCGGGAACATCACGACTGGTCCATGGATCAGTGGGAGAGAGTTGCCTGGTCAGATGAATCACGGTTTGTCATTCATCACGCCGATGGCCGTGTCAGGATACGCCGTCTTCCAGGCGAACTGTTGCTCCCTCAATGTACAGTAGGTCATACACAGGCCGGTGGTGGCGGTATTAAGCTTTGGAGGACGTTCTCTTGGGTGTCTCTGGGACCCGTGGTTGTGGTAGATGAGACCATGAATGCTACAGGGTATCTGAACAGCATTGCGGACCAGTTGCACCCTTACATGGCCTCTGTTTTTCCAGCTGGAAATGGAATGTTCCAACAGGACAACGCCCCGTGTCACAAGGCTAAAATTGTGTTGGAGTGGTTCCAGGAACATGATGCTGAATTCCAGTTAATGTCCTGGCCGCCTAACTCACCGGATCTCAATCCGATAGAACACATTTGGGATGTCATGGGACGGCAGCTCAGAGTTCAAAGACCACCAATTCGCAATATCTCGGATTTGCGTGACCGTTGCTGAAACATCTGGTACAATCTGTCTCCGGCCATCTACCAAGGACTTGTGGCATCCATGCCAAGGCGGGTTGAAGCTGTGTTGCGCGCCAAAGGTGGGCCAACTCGTTATTGACAGGTGGTCATAATGTTTTGGCTCTTGAGTGTATATATATATACACTGGTGTAAGAAATTAAGAGAATTTGCAGACTTGGCCGATTATCTCTAGAACTACTGTACCGATTTTAATGAAATTTGATATGTACATACATTGATACAATACAAAACAAATAACCATTCAATAATTGTAATACACACGCATGATCGTGCGTAACACTCGTTGGAGTCAGAAGGTATGAAACATCGGTTGCAGAATAAACAAAAAAATGGGTTAATAGATGGGTTAATAGGGGGTATGGTCCCCTCTTACAGATATACAGGTCTCGCAGCGTGATTTCATACTTGAAATAAGACAGTTTATCATTTCCAGTGGCAATTGGTCCCACTCGTTCAGCAACGCTGTTTTCATTCCCTGGATGGTTCTCGGAGGGGGATTGCGAGTTACAATTGCCCTCCCCAGAGTGTCCCAGACATGCTCTATAGGGTTAAGGTCTGGAGATCTGGCTGGCCAATCCATCCGACGAATATCCTCACTCTCATTCATATGATACTTCACCTCACTCTCAGACATATGATAACCTCACTCTCAGAACATATGATAAAATATTAAATGATAATTAGTGGTTCTTGAAACAAAATATAGGTTTATTTTAGGTAAAGGCGTTTGTTAGGTAGGTGTTTTTTAGTTAAACTGTTTAGGTTGGAAAATACTGTAAGTGTTTTTTAGGCGCAGATGGTGATGCTTGGAAGTTGAAATAAAGTATTTAAATAATGATTGGTGGTTCTTGAATCAAACTGAAGGTTACTTTTGGTAAAGAATTGCGAGGTTTATTGCCCAAATGGTGATTCTTTGATACCTGGAAAAAATATTTAAAGGATTAATGGTTCTTGAAATGAAGGTGTTTTTTTAAAAAGAAATGCGAGTCTATTAACCCATATGAAGATTCTTAACAATATTTTAAAAATTTTGCTGTCATTTCAAAAAGTGGCTGACATTTTGTGAGCTTATAGACACAGTGTGATGAAAAATTTACAAAATAAAAATAAAATTGTTAAGATTATTTAATACTATTTTGAACCAGCACATTTGCAATTTTTTTTCTATTCGTAATTTTAAAACGATAGGAATATCAGGTTGATACCATCTAACTGAGGGGTTTTCAGACTGGGTGCCGCAACGAAATTTCAGGGATGCTATGAAATATATAGAGATCAGCTGCATCACAAAACTTCCTTCTTGTATCATTAAAAGAACGAAAAGCGTAATACCGCTTCATTAAAGTAATTTTCTTATTAACTGCCAACTTAAAATAATAAAACGGAGACTGTTTAACGTCCGACATTTCAGGTGTACTTACAAAACATCCTTCCATATTTTGGTGTAATTTTAAATAACTGTATTGGAAATGTTATTTTTCAGTTTACGCATGTAAATAGAAAGAAGATACGTAAGTAAATATAATTAAAATAACCGCCCACATGGTATAGTGGTTAGCGTCGTAGGCTTCTACACTTTGGGCTTGGGTTCAAATTCTGAATAAAGTTTGGTCGTTATCATGTTGTCCCTTTGTAGGGAGCAATGCTGGCTCACCTAAATAGTGCTCCCATAATGAAGTAACCAGCTAGTCTTTGCGGTAAGCATATATATATATATATATATATATATATATACAGTGGAATCTCGATCGATCGTTTACCGAATCATCGTTTTTCCGTATGAGTCGTTTATTTCACCCAGTCCCGACGATCATATTGCTTTGCTATTTTCCCGCATCTATCGTTTTCCCGGATTTATCGTTCAGTTCATTCGGTCCCTTGAAAAACGATAGATCGAGATTCCACTGTATATATATATATATATATATATATATATATATATATATATATATATAATATGTTATATCCTTGCAATTTCTTTTACTTAAAATAGCCTATCAATTTAAACTAATTGAATAAATAGTTTTATATATTGCTTAAAATTATATAAATAACGAGTTCAATATGTTTTTACTGATTTTTTTTCCAATGCGGCAGACGGTACCTTGGACAATATCCTTACCGCTATAGTACACCGCAATTTGTTAGCCATTTTATTATGGGGGCACCATATAGGCGGATTAGCATAACCTCCTATGTAGGGACGACACTAATGGAGGCTTTTAGTGGCGCAACTCCGGGATTCGATTCGAGCACCCTCAGCACCGAAAACAAGCGAGCTGTACCACAGGGCTGCCACAAGCCCCTTTTTACTGAAAATAGAATACCAGTATAAACCATTTAACAAACGTATTATAAATTATTCAGAATTATATAAATAACTAGTTTTACATGTGCATAACATAGAAAGAAGTAGGGGTGTCGCCAGAAAAAAGTATCGAGTTAGCTGAGTCACTTTTAGAAAAAGTTTGGAAAATACTGGTCTAACTTACTGGTCGAATGACCTCATTTAATGCTTTATGATACATAGTTTATGATCAGCTATAAGAAAAATTAATTTTTTAAAGCTTCTTGATATATCCACTCTGTGCACAGTAATTACATTACATAAAAACAGGTAGAATCTCGTCTGATTTTGCACACAACTTGATGAACTAGGTCGGGTGCTTTTACTACACAGATGAATCGTTAACAGCTTCACACCCTGTCTAACTCTATAGAAACTAGTTTGAGATTTCAAAAAAGCTTGAACCCTCCGACATTGACAGGCGATTAAGAGCCCAGCAGGTGCAGTGCAAATGTTTACAGGGAACTACAGTCTGGAAATCTCTTAAAACTTTTCTCAGGGGTCAGAGACGCTCTACCCCCGGCACAACTGCGTCAGAACCCGCGAAGTTAATGAAGCGTAGCAATTTCTCATGTTCCCGAGTTAGCTTTCCAATTCGGGTTGTGGAAATACATCTGCCAGTTGGGCGGTTCTGTGTCAAAGTTCGATTGCGCCGTTGCGAGGAGCAGGAATTTCTACAAGTCAGCCCGAGATTAAATGATTTTCTCGCTCCGTAAAGCAGTTTTAAGGTATAAGACATCGAATCCATAAATCTTTTGCGATCCAGTTGGCCTGATTTGCATCCGAGCGTTGTGAAGCAAATTTGCTGCACTCCCTCCTCGAACAGTCACGCCTGCAAATGCAGTTGTGCACACCCTTGCACATATTCAGACGTCACTTGTCGGACGTAAGTTTCGGTTTTAGTTTGCAGTTACAGTATGATATAGCAGGAGAATATTCGAGTGACGGAGCAATTTTAAGAGAGGAATTGCTCTACATGAGAAGTTCTAAAACTGTGATTCACGAACCTCTCGTAAGACTTCGTGTATTAAGGCTGTTGTGTACTGACCCTATTGGATTTGCTCACCTCAATGTTAACCTATGGAGAAAATGTGTCCAAGGATTGACGACTTGGATTGAAAGATTTTTTTCCAAGAATTGCTCTCCTTAATAGAGAAAGAAATTTTACACCTTAGGGCATTTTTTTAAAATGCAAATAATATTTTAAATTTTAAATTATTCGGGGGGGGGGGGGATCTGGTATAGTGTGTTTTAAACGCTCCTAAATTCTTTTGGTGGACGACAATTATAAAATGAATCCTGTTGCAAGGTGCTGAAAAGTTCAGGTTATCTGAAAATACCATTTTTATTGGATTATTAGCATTTATGTAGCTGTAAATAGTAGACATTTTCTTCATAAGTTAACATTGAGCTGACCAAATCCAGTAGGGTTAGTACAAAGCACCCTTAATCCGTTGTTTCTAAATTTAAAGATTTCGTGTTTAAGAGTACATAAAACAGTACACATATACTCATATAGAAAACTTTTGCACATATCCCTGAATTAAAATGTCCATAGCGATGTAAATGAACCTTTTTCAGTGTATTTCAAAAGATTAAAAGAAGTGTTCAGGTAATATTTTTTTCAACCAGAATCTTATAGTACTTAAATTTGAGGTAGATATCGGGAAAATTATTCATGAAAAACATTTGACGATTTTCGAGAGGATAAACCGACAGAGCTACCTTATATTGACCCAAAATTGGTTTGCAATGAAAGCCTCCTCGAATTTTGGTTAGCTCCAAGAAATATTTGACTAAACTAAACTAAACTAAAAAATGAATAAATAAATAAAAGTGTGCCATACAGTGTTACTTTCTATTCAGACTTCTATATTCTATTCATCTTTCGTTCGAATTTTCTCCATGTCGTAATGCAAAAAAAGTAAAATTTAAACCCATAGCATGAGGGATAGGAGCATCACAGCGAAGCTTCACGCAAAATACTGAGCTTGATATGATATATATCATGGCTAGAACTATCATTTATCTTGAAAAATCAGGATGAACGTGACTATTTTCATCCCGCTACGACGTTCCATTCCCGAATTATATCAACGGATATTTTTGTTCAAAGCCATTGTAACATTTCATTGCTTCCAATTAAATTATAACATTTGCGTAAAAATAAATAGACAGGAATTAAAAACGTGATTTATTCATATATTGGCGCATGCAATAATGAATTTGATATATTATTTTCATATACGTGGCAACGCCGGAATATATCTTTTTAAAAATGAAAATATAACGATGGAAAGTCATTCATTTTCAATAAATGTGTTCTCAATCCATTTCATGCATTAAAACTATCCCAAGCTACCTGTTCACACTGAAATATACTGAAGGGCACGTTCACTTAGCTAAAAACTCGTGCGTTTAGCCTTGACGTGTTGATTTTTATATAATTGAAACATATAATGCTTTAAAATGCCCAAAAGGAAGAGACGAACTTTTAATCCTGCAGGAGTAAGGGCAAAATGTCAAAGATTGTTGAGAAATGAGCAATGTGATGAAAAAAATCAGAAGAGCGCGAAGCCACCAAAATATGAAATGCAGTTAGACGAACACAAGAATCTGAAGAAAAACACTCCCAAACGCGCGAAGCCAACAGAATTCGAATTGCAGTGATCCGAAGCAATGAGACTGATGAAGAAACTTTAACTCGTCGAACATGCCATCGTCTTCGAGCTTCAACATCGAGAGGAGAGGAAAGCAATGAACAACGACAGCACCGACAACAAACTAATGCTATTTGCTACCGCAAAACAATTTTGGCGAAAACAGTTGAAGATCGCCAAGGTAGACTCCGAAAAGACCGAGACAAACAGAAAAAACCGATACAAGGCACTTTAAGAGCAAACAATTGGCTTTATTTTAAAGACGAAGCATTTAACTACGATCATGATCTTGATTATTCAAGCTTTCCACAAATTATTATTGGAAGCATGTCTGTAAAATGCACTTTTTGCAATGCACTCAAGTTTGAAGGTGAAACGCCAGGTTTGTGTTGCTCATGTGGAAATGTTTTGTTGCCAGAACTTCCTGAACTGCCTGAGCCGCTAAAAAGTCTTATGAACGGAGATCACCCAAAATCAAAAAAAATTCCTTAGCATGATCCGAAAGTACAACTGCAGCTTTCAAATGACATCTTTCGGAACATCTGTACCCATGAAGCAATCGACTGGATTGATGCCGACTTTTAGGATTCAGGGACAGATTTATCATAAAGTTGGATCCATCATGCCCCTTCCAAATGAAGAAACAAAATTTTTACAAATTTATTTCCTAGGCGATGAAGAAACCGAAGCTCAACGTCGTTGTTCTGTGATTCCTGGAACTGACAAAAGCCTGACAGAAGACTTACAAAAAATGCTGCACGAAAGCAATCAGTACACTAATCAATTTAAAATGGCACTCGAAGACAATCCAACTGATGACCTGAAAATCATCATCAAGGCAGACAAAAAACCAGCTACAGGTCATGCACGAATATTTAACGTACCGATAGTGAATGAAGTGGCAACTATCATTGCCGGTAATGAATTTGAAAAAAGAGACAGTGTTATAACAATGCGCAGCAATGAACTAAAGAATATATCCGAGACCCACATTTCGTATGACGCTTTGCAGTATCCACTGATGTTTCCTCGAGGGGAAGATGGATATGCAATTAACATTAAACAACAGAAAAACAGCAAAAAAGTATCAGCAATGGATTTTTATGCCTATCGGTTGATGGTGCGACCAAAAGAAAACCGTTTGCTGAACTATCGAAAACTTTTGATCAGTATTTGGTTGATATGTATGCTAAAATATACCCTGAAAAATTACTCTTCATAAAATTAAATCAAAAGAAACTCAGAGTAGATGAGTACATTCACTTGAAAGATGCTATTGTGAACGACGGAAATGCGGCTAATCACGGCAAATTAGTGATCCTTCCATCAACATACACTGGTGGGCCACGCAACGTGTATGAATATGCTCAAGATGCAATCACCTACGTGCGTCATGGAGGCAAGCCATCGCTATTCATTACATTCACATTTAACCCTAATTGTAAAGAGATGGACGAAAATTTGATCAACGGACAATCTAGAACAGATCGACACGATTTGGTTGCATGTATTTTTAGACAGAAATTAAAGAAACTCATGAATGTTCTCATCAAAGGTGAAGTTTTTGGTTCTATCAAATATTGGCTGTACTCCGTTGAATGGCAAAAGCGAGGATTGCCACACGCACACATTTTGGATCTGGCTAACAAAAAAACTGAAGCCAAACCAAATCGATGACATCATTTCAGCAGAAATTCCATACCACCGCATTGACAAGAAACTACACGACATAGTGATTAGGAACATGGTGCATGGCCCATGCGGAGCATTTAATTGGCAGTCTTCATGCATGAAAGATAAATTTTGCAGTAAGAAGTACCCTCGCCAATTTTTGAAAGAGACACAAGCGGCAACGGATGGATACCCACTATACAGACGAAGAAAGAAAGAAGATGGTGGACAAACAGCAAAAATAAAGATAATGTCTGAGGATGTAGAAATTGATAATAGATGGATCGTCCCATACAGTCCATTGCTGATTAAAATGTTTGATTCACACATAAATATTGAGTGCTGCAATTCAGTGAAATCTATTAAATGCATCCTAAAATATGTACATAAATGGTCGGATCGAGGTGTTTTTACAACAACACGTTCTGACGATTGTGATGAAATCTCAGAGTACCGAGCAGGCAGGTACATCTCAAGCAATGAAGCAATATGGCGCATATTTGGATTTTCAATTCACGAAAGATACCCAACAGTAGTACATCTTGATGTGCATCTGGAGTACGGTAAACGAGTGTATTTTAACAAAATTAATTTGATAAATATTCTTACAAATCTACCAAAAGCAACATTGACTGGATTTTTCGAGCTGTGCAAAACGAACATTTTTGTAAAAAGACTGCTCTACTGCGAAATTCCAAAATTTTACACTTGCGACAAAACAAAGAAAATTTTCTCACGTCGCAAACAAGGTACAGTTGTTGAAGGCCTTGTCGAAATTCGATCAGGTGATGCTCTTGGCCGTGTTTACACAGTGAACTTGAGAAACTTCGAATGCTACTACTTGAGAATGTTACTTCATGAAGTCAGAGGCCCAAGCTGTTTCAAAGATCTTAGAACAGTTGATGGAGTAGAATACGCTACATATCTTACTGTTTGCTTGGCATTGGGAATACTTGAGAACGACAATCAATGGGACGAAACATTGAAGGAAGTGAAAGAGTCTGATTCGCCATCAAAGACCAGAACGCTCTTCGCAGTCATTTTGTCGTTTTGTGAACCATCAAATCCTAAAACATTATGGGAGAGTCACAAAGACTGCATGTCAGAAGACATAAAAAATTGATTAGGAACCGAAAATCCTCAAATGACAATCGAATTCAATGAAGATATTTATAATGAGGCACTGATCAGAATTGTAGACAATGTTCTGGAAATGATCGGAAAGCTTTTGTAAGAGATCGGAATGACAAGTCCTTCTAGACTAAATGCGATAAACATGAACATAGAAATGCTTCGTGAAATGTCTTATGACACTGAAAAAATGAATGATCACGTCGCACAGAACGAGCCATTGTTGAATGCAGATCAACAAGCAATTTATAAGGAAGTACTACGAAAACACAACAATGAAGGTGGTTTAATTTTCATCGATGCACCTGGCGGAAGAGAAAAACCTTCCTGATAAATTTATTGCTGGCAAAAATCAGAAAAGAAAAGAAAATTGCATTTGCTGTTGCATCTTCTGGCATTGCGGCGACGCTGTTAAATGGTGGACGAACGGCACATTCGACATTACAAATTCCAATTGACCTGGTCCACAACGAAACGCCCGTTTGCAACGTTAAGAAAAGAACTAGAAAAGCTAAAGTCCTGCAAGAAGCAAAATCAATCTTCTGGGATGAAATCTCTATGATGCACGGAATTGAAGCAGTTAACAGAACACTGCAAGACATTCGTGGCAACAACAATCTGATGGGCGGTTTGATTGTTGTACTTGCTGGAGACTTCCGTCAAACATTGCCAGTTATCCAGAGAGGCACGATGGTCTACGAGATCAAAGCTTGTCTGAAATCATCAAAGCTTTGGAGAGAGGTAACAACAATGAAACTTGCTACAAACATGCGTGTACAAAATTCAAATGGTTACGATTAAAAAAAAATTTCAGATTACTTGCTAAACATTGGAGACGGAAATGAACCAAAAGACAATTATACAGGAAAACTAAAACTCAAGGAGGGATAAGAGGAATATAAGAGGAATTTTGCAAAATCTGCCCAACAATAAAGAACATGATTAACTGCGTGTACCCAAACATCAGAGAAAATCTATTGAATCAGAAATGGCTTCAAGATCATGCAATACTGACACCTCTGAACGTCAAAGTTGAAGAAATTAACGAATTCATACAAGAAACAATTGAAGCTGATTCGAGAATATTTTTCTCAATTGATCAAAGCGTGAGTGATGGTGGAGCCACAAGTGATCCAAAAGAATTTTTAAATTCTTTGAACCCTAATGGAAGTCCACCACATAACTTGAAATTAAAAGTAGGATCCCCAATTATGCTGCTTCGAAATTTGGACCCTCCAAAGTTGTGCAACGGTTCAAGATTAACAGTAAAAAAATTAAATGCTTACGTCATTGAGGCAACAATCTTAATTGGACTTTATGAAGGAGAACAAGTTTTCATTCCCAGAATTCCAATCATTCCTACAAACTTGCCATTTTCTTTCAAAGGATTACAGTTTCCTGTTCGGCTTGCATTTGCAATAACCATAAACAAATCGCAGGGGTAATCATTAATTCGCATTTTCATTGTTAGTATCTTCTTCCGTCATTTTTTATAAATATATTTAATATTTTGGTGATATGATTTGGGGAAAATAACTCTCATTTTCTCGTCCAGGCACTTTTCTCTTTAAGGAGTTTTTAATCCAAGTAATTACCATGTTTTTATTAACTCGCTTTCTTGTTTGTTTGTCCAGTACAAATGTTGCAATCGATTTTTAACTAACTTCCCGACTAGCTAGACATTTGAAACTTTTAGAACAGCTCAGAACACGATGATAATGTATTCTTTTGATACTTTTAGTCATCTTTAAGCAGAATTGAATTTATTTTCAGTTAATTTTGTTTTGTAGACTGGTACAGCCATCTATCGGCCGAGACGGGAACGAAAAGTTAAACGCAAGTTAACTTCCAATTAACTTCATTTTCTTTCAAGTTAATGGGATAATTCATAAAAAAAATTTTAAAAAGTATTTATTAATACACAGAATTGTCAAGTTTATATGATTCAACTGAAAATTTAAAATCATGGTGTATAAAAAGTTCTTTTTATCTTGTAATTTATTTTTAATTGTGAACATCTTTTCTGAGACATTAGTTTATTGGTGGGTTAAAAAGTTAATTGTTAATTTTTGTGATGCAATGTGCATGGCTTATGTATTTTATTGAAAGTTCGAGCAGGTCAATGTCCGTAAGATATAATGTGTGGATTTTATTTTCTAATAATACTAGGGGCTTCGCTCTTAGGCTCGCTACGCTTGCTCCTCTGTTATGGCTAATAGCGAGATACATAGGGGTGATTCTCGGGCAATGTAACAGCTTCCATCCATTTACTGTTGTCACCCTTAATGCGAAGGGCATTTCATCACTATTGAATTATCAGCTTTAAAATTCATTTAAAAAATCGAAAATTTAAGATATAGACTTGAAATGAGGTTTATATGAATAAGAAAGCTTTCATCTTCCAGATGATGTAAATATTTTCTTTGTAAGATAAAAACTCGAGGAGCATCGATATTACATCCACATAGGGGACGATATTTCTTGAAAAACTGTGTTTCATTTTTTGATGAAAATATTAGTCTGTTTTAAAATATTTTTAAACCAATGAGGTCTATTTGAAAGAGAAATGTCTGTTGTCTTAGATTGTAAAAAGATCAAAATTCTACGATCATTTTTTGGCGAGTTATCGTAATCTGAAGACGAAAAAGCCAATATTTCCCCACAAAGCATAAAATTAAAAAAAAATAAAAACTTAAAGTCTGACGAAGATGAGACATGTATTACTTTGGTCGCCCCATTTTTCTGCATCCATTGGTATCGCTCTCGATCCCATACCCCCAGCGGTTTCGGAGGAGATAGCGTGAAAAGCTTTTGACAGCGGCAGCGGGAGTTACTTTTTTTGAGAGATAACATTTTATGGGGAATATCATTGCAAACTTCAAATATTAATTTCTAACTTTTATCCTTATGGCGAAATTGAAAAAGAGTCAAAATTCTCGTTCTTGAAAAATATTGTAGCTGTTATTCTGTACAATTAATTCGCTATCATGTAACTGAGAACAAAATCTTTCCGGAATAAAAGGAAGAATTGTGTTTCGGACATGTTTACTGACACTGAAAGCTGGCTTGAAGCTAGGGTTTCAATCATTTTCCTGGCAAACAACAGTTGCCACGTGGAGCTTATGGCGGTATCTTACCCGCGGACATTTTGTAGGGACTCGATCGTTAGTGAGATCCAACTCGTGGTAGGTGGGAAAATCCTCCAGTGGGATAGACAGTTTTGCGTGAGCACAATCTTTTCAAACTTTATGGAAAAACTGTACAAAATCTAGTAGTCATTTTTTCACCCAACGGCTTGCGATCAAAGATGACACTACAATGTTTGTCTTATCTTGATATCATGCAAACACGCTAAGCACGTCGCTCTGGGAAATCTAGAGCAATCCCTAAGTCAGCTGACTATCCTATGCAGTCAGGAATATATCAGCATCCCATGAAAGTGGAAGTTACTGTGATACCACCAAAAATTATTAAATAAAGGGAAATCGTGAAGCAAATCTATGAAGTATCGGATTTAGTGAAAAGAGGGTGTATATGGAAATGCATTTTTGTTCATTTAGTTTTGTTCCTATCATCAACATGAAAATAAACAAAAATTAAAATTTTAATAAGAAAATTATTTTCAGTTAAGATCAAAGTTGATCATAGTTCAGTTGAGTCCATGATATCTGAACTTTAGAGCCAGTTTCCTGGTCTCCAGCCTATAATGTAAGGAAATTTCCTCTGTTCATCATTCCTTAGATTCACATCAGCCTTCATTTGCGGGGAACACTTTCTATACCAACAATGTTGAGTGTGTGATCCCGACGAAAAATTAAATATTTATTTATATAATGTTTTGGTGTAACTGATTTTTCTTTCTACGACGACTATGTTCCTTTTTAGCTCCTAACGGATCCCCAATGTCCTCTCCAAGATCGAGCGTCTCCGTTTGAGGGTCAAATCGACTGTCTGAGAACTTCGGAAACAGCGTTAAACCAAGACGTATATAGGAACTTCGCCTTATGAAAACCATCCCTTATAAGTTTCATACGCTCTTTAGATGGTTTACACATCCAAACTGCCTTAAATTTTCCTTCAAATACCATTTTGCTCATAAAGGATGTGTAGGATTCCTGTAGAGAAATAATGGTGAAGGGGCGGGTAAATTATTTATTTTAAGTTTGTATATATATATATATATATATATATATATATATATATATATATATATATATATATATATATGTGTGTGTGTGTGTGTGTGTGTGTATGTAGGCACGGAGTAAATACGGATAACTCACGGAGCATAGTTAGCAGAAGATTGGTCCATATCGTATTTTTGCATTCAAATAAATAAAGTCAGCTAAGCCGTATGATTTCGTTGCCACAATATGGTAGCATAAAACACGGATGGCTCCCAATCATCTCTTTTATTCCCTTTTTTTAAAAATTAAAACAGACTAATTTAAAAAAAAAATAAACAAGCCTTTTTTTAAGGTGATGCCCTTTATTAACCGTTAAAAAAGCTTGAAAATAGCTTTATAGAGATACCTGGATACTACAACAAAGATGACGTTGGCTTCAATTTTTAGCGATGAAACTTTCTTACTTAGTACAAGATACCTGGTTGCTAAATCATTTATTTCTTAAACTATGAAGGAGGTAAATTTTATGCAAAACAAGAATTCAAGGTTTATACTCTGTTTTGTTTCACATCCGTCTTTATCCACCGATCTCACGCTTGATCGAATTTTCGATTCCTGAACGTGACTTCCATGTTGCCTCCGAATGTTAACTAAATATGAATGAAGAGTTCAGAAGCGTGATTAAAAAGCAGAGAGCGCGATTGTTTTACGGATACATTAAACCGAAAAGGGAAAACGAAAAAGAAGAAAGAGCTCTCTCGGCTCCAGACGGAAAATTTTCGAGAAAGGGGGGAATGAAGACCAGGTGGTGAATTTATTTGACTGCGTTCTAATTTGGAACGTGAAGGGTATGTTCATGGGTATCCATACAGCGTCGTGCAAAAAAAATCGGAAAAGACCTAAACTTTCTGTATAATTTTCCCCGCCTACATTTTTAGAGAAACTAATGCGCTTGTATTAAAATAGTGAGCTTAAGGTTTCTTCGAAATTTAAAAAGTATTCATTTCATCCTTATCAGGGGACAACTATTTCTTCAAACCTTTGTTTCGAAATAATAGTAAATATTTTAGGGAAACTGGTAAAGATACCAAGACTGATTAATTATTCCCAGAGTATTTTTACAGCATAACTACACATCGAACAACTAACTATACATTACTGTATATTTCTGCATAACTATATTCTAATTTGAAATTTTATGAGTTTTCCAATTCAGTTCTATAACGAAAAGCCATACATTATACATAAAGTACTAGCTGAAAACCCGCACTTCGCTACGGAGTACATTTAAATTAAATACAACGGTCAATGTATGCAATTAATGCCAATATATATATATATATATATATATATATATATATATATATATATATATATATATATATTTATAATAAATACGACGATCAATGTATACAATTGATGTAAAAACAAAACAAAAAAATATACTTATGAAAAAATCGTAAGGGATATTTTTATAGATAAAATAATGTAGAAGAAAATATTCAAATTAAATGTAATAGGACATACTAAAGAATATAGTACAGTTCATATAGTACAGTTTGAGGAACATAATATCTTTTATTGTATTTTAATATTTTTTTGGATAATGTCCCATCGTCTGCCGCATTAGAAAGAAAAAAAGCATTTTTTTGCCCATTTAGTTGCTATGCACGTGACGATAAATTTATTTAAAGTACCAGAAAAAGAAATCACGTGATCAGCATTTAATAAATTAAATTCTAAAAATTAATCTTTAAAAATTCACCAAAAATCAGGAAATGGAGGTAAAAATTCAAAAAAAATTTCATTTTGAAGGAATTTTTAGGATCTTTCTCGTGATGTAAATTTTATAACCCTCAAATTATTATTTTAAATGCAAACTTAAAAAAAGTTACAAAAACAGCTTAAAAATTTAATTTAAAAAAATTTAAGAGGAATTTTTGAAAAATCTTTCTTAGTGCACCCCTACACTATAAGAAGAATCGCCATGCAAAATTTCAGCCCTTTAGGTCCAGCGGTTTGATCTATGCGTTGTATGTCAGTCAGTCAGTCAGTCAGTGAGTCAGTTACGGAACTGTTTTATATATATATACTAGCTGAAAACCCGCGCTTCGCTACGGAGTACATTCAAATTAAATACAACGGTCAACGTATGCAATTTATGCCAAAAAATAAATATATATATTTATAATAAATGCGATGATCAATGTATACAATTGATGTAAAATATATATCTATCTATATATATATATTTATAAAAAAATCGTAAGGGATATGCATTTTTTTGGATAATATCCAATCGTCTGCTGCATTAGAAAGAGAAAAAAATATTTTTTTGTCTATTTAGTTGTTACGCACGTGACGATAAATTTATTGAAAGTACCAGAAAAAGAAATCACGTGATCAGCATTTAATAAATTAAATTCTAAAAATTAATCTTTAAAAATTCACCAAAAATCAGAAAATGGAGGTAAAGATTCGAAAAAGATTTCATTTTAAAGGAATTTTTATGATCTTTCTCGCGATATAAATTCTATAACCCTCAGATTATTATTTTAAATGCAAACTTAAAAAAAAGTTACTGAAACAGCTTAAACATTTAATTTTAAAAAAATCTAAGAAGAATTTTTCAAAAATCTTTCTTAGTGCAGCCCTACACTATAAGAAGAATCGCCATGCAAAATTTCAGCCCTATAGGTCCAGCGGTTTGGTCTGTGCGTTGTATGTCAGTCAGTGAGTCAGTCAGTTACGGAACTGACTGACTGATACAGTGGCTCCCAAAAGTGTTCGAACACTTACGATTTTCAATGAAATAGGGGTCTATCCATTGATTAAAATGAATATTTCAGAATGGGTATTTAATAATAAGATCTATAATCTATTCTTAACAAAACTACATGAAATATTTTGAAAACATAGTAAAACTTTATTTTTAAGAAACCAATAATCCAAAAGTAACAAAAACTTTATGTCACAAAAGTCATCGTACACTTGTCAAAAATCTCTACATATTAGTAAATATTCTAATTTTTCGTTAAATTAATATTTAGTAGGATATCCTTTAGCATCCACAACAGCTTTTAAACGTCTGGGAATAGATTGATTTAGTTCTTTTGTAATTTTTGCATCAATGTTCATCCATTATTCCATCATAATTGTTTTTAGATCGCTTTTCGTGTGAATGTCGTGTTTTCGTACTCGAACCTCCAGTTCTCTCCAAATATGTTCTATTGGGTTTAAATCTGGCGATTGACGTGGTGTTTTCAAAACTTGTGGACAATTATAGAGACACCAGATGGGAACGTTGAGATCCGTGTGCTTAGGATTGTTATCTTGATAAAAAACAAAGTTGTTTCCAATACCCAAATTTTGAGCTGATAATTTTAAATTGTCTCTTAAAATATTTATAAAAACAGCATGATTCATTATGCCATCAATAAATACTAAATTTCCTAGTCTTGATGCTGACATGGACCCCCACACAAGGATACCTCCACCGGCATACTTAACTGTTCCTACAAAGTTCTTGGGATTAAGTTCCTCATTTTTTTCTTCTCCATACAATTATACGCCCATCAGCACCAAAAATGTTCATCTGCAAATAAGGCATTATTCCAATTGGTTTGGGGCTTATTTATCATTGATAGTGCGAAGGGAGGCCTAAACTTTCTGTTTTTCTAACTCACAAAAAATTTTCTATGGGCAGAACGCCCATGTAATCCAGCTGTTCTGAGAACTCGTCAAAAAATTTCAGGCGAAACTGAAGTAGAAAATGTTTCATTGAGTTCTGCAGAAACTTTTAAAGCACTCAAACGTGAATTTTTCACAAATTTTCTAATTATAACTCTCTGATCACGTTTTGTTAACTTTGCCTGACGGACTTTTCTTACCTTGTTTTCGATCCAATTTTCTTCTTTAAAGCGTGTTTTCACATACTGCACAGTAGAATGGGATAAATTAAGTAATTTAGCAATATTAAGAACTGATTTACCACTACTATGATGAAAAATAATCAATTTTCGAATGCTGTTTGTTGTTTCTTTACGACTACGAGCAATTTTTAAATAATAAATAGAATATTACGGAGTAGGCAAGCAAAAATTAAAGCTAAATGACATTTTAAATGCCACCACAATTCAAAAATAAAAATAAAGCGCAAGACGGTAATTTTAATTATGAATTTATCCGAAAATATTTCAGTGTACGATGACTTTTGTGAGATAAAGTTTTTGTTACTTTTTGATTACTGGTTTCTTAAAAATAAAGTTTTACTATGTTTTCAAAATATTTCATGTAATTTTGTTAAGAATAGATTATAGATCTTATTATTAAATGCCCATTCTGAAATATTCATTTTAATTAATGGATAGACCCCTATTTCATGGAAATTCGTAAGTGTACGAACACTTTTGGGAGCCACTGTATATACAGTGGCTCCCAAAAACAAGGTAAGAAAAGGCCGTCCGACAAAGTTAACAAATTTTGATCAGAGATTTTTAATTAGAAAATTTGTGAAAAATTCACGTTTGAGTGCTGTAAAAGTTTCTGCAGAATTCAATCATACATTTTCTACTTCAATTTCACCGAAATTTTTTGACGAGTTCTCAGAAAAGCTGGATTTCATGGGCGTTCTGCCCATAGAAAATTTTTTGTGAGTGAGAAAAACAGAAAGTTTAGGCTTCCCTTCGCACTATCAATGATAAATAAGCCCCAAACCTATTGGCATAGTGTCTTATTTGCCGATGAACATTTTTGGTGCTGATGGGCGTATAATTGTATGGAGAAGAAAAAAATGAGGAACTTAATCCCAAGAAATTAGTAGGCACAGTTAAGCTTGCCGGTGGAGGTATCCTTGTGTGGGGGTGCATGTCAGCATCAGGACTAGGAAATTTGGTATTTATTGATGGCATAAAGAATCATGCTGTTTTTATAAATATTTTAAAAGACAATTTAAAATTATCAGCTCAAAATTTGGGTATTGGAAACAACTTTGTTTTTTATCAAGATAACGATCCTAAGCACACGGCTCTCAAGGTTCGCATCTGGTGTCTCTATAATTGTCCACAAGTTTTGAAAACACCACCTCAATCGCCAGATTTAAACCCAATAGAACATATTTGGAGAGAACTGGAGGTTCGAGTACGAAAACATGACATTCACACGAAAAGCGAACTAAAAACAATTATGATATTAGAATGGATGAACATTGATGCAAAAATTACAAAACAACTAAAGCAATCTATTCCCAGACGTTTAAAAGCTGTTGTGGATGCTAAATATTAATTTAACGAAAAATTAGAATATTTACTAATATGTAGAGATTTTTTACAAGTGTACAATGACTTTTGTGAGATAAAGTTTTTGTTATTTTTGGATTATTGGTTTCTTAAAAATAAAGTTTTACCGTGTTTTTAAAATATTTCATGTAGTTTTGTTAAGAATAGATTATAGATTTTATTATTAAATACCCATTCTGAAATATTCATTTTAATCAAGGGATAGACCGCTATTTCATTGAAAATCGTAAGTGTACGGACACTTTTGGGAGCCACTGTATATAGATAGAGTCATATATGAAGGCATTACCCAAAGAACGTAGACATCTCTGAGCATTGGAAAAACATCCCCTCCGGTGGGGTCCTGGTCGGACCTCTAAGAACCACAGTCCGCGGAATTTTATCCCCTCTCCCCAAACTTTTCTCCAGTCCTGGAATGGCGCACTCTGGGGTTACATTAGACAGAAGATATTGAGATCAGACAGAAATGTGATCAGAAAATTTGGTTGATTGGTTTTTGCTTTAGAGTGCTATTAACATGAAGGTAAAACTTACAAAGAACTATTGCTTAAATCCGTTTCCGAACGGCTACAAACACACTCACGGAATTCGGGCATAAGTTCCTATTCTTTGATTTGAACCTCGAAAATTGGCTGTCTAGTCATCCTCCCGTGCTATGACATTTTAGGAGTATAAATAATAGCCTGTTTTAATAACTTTTTTGGCATACTTGGCTTTCAAAACGTAAATGCCCAGTACGAATTTATTTCTGTCCTTTATTTCATCTACTTAATATTCACACACATACACTAGTTCAATAAATTTGGCACAACAAACAGTTGACGTCATCTCAGCGATTTCTTTTGTGAAATATATATTGTTCTTTAGTTAATAAGTTTGATTCTTTGGTAACAAAATAAAATAAAAAATAAACTGATAGGAAATTACGAGTAAGGGCCTGTTCACATAGGAGTCCGTTGCGTTGCGTTAAGGAAAAGATGACGTTGAGACGAAAATAAACCAATCATAGGCGTTAAAAATTTCATCGCTATTCGTTTGGAGGCATATGATTGGTTTATATTCGTCTCAACGTCATCTTTTCCTTAACGCAACGCAACGGACTCCTATGTGAACAGGCCCTTATACTTTGATTTCTTCTGAACTGACAAGAGAAACACAGGATTAGAGGTTAGATACTTTCTTGTCATTTTGGTCCTTTGGTTTAAACTCAAAATACCTTAAACATATGCATATTAAAGGATTCGCTTTCATAGTTTTCATGAGAGAAGATAGTCACACCATCCATTATCTCTCGTAGTTCAAATTATATTTTATTATAATTAAAAAGCAAAATTTTCCCAACATCATATAAAATAAGAGATAAAATGAACTACACACACACACACACATATATTTATATATATATATATATGTGTGTGTGTGTGTTAGTTAGTTATTTAATTTTATTCAAGTAATATATAATCTATTGTATTTTTAATTTAACGAGAAAGGGGCCCTTATTAATTTTGCTAAGTTAGAAATATTCACGGCACATCGTATATAATGTAATGACACTAGTGAACAATGAAGACTTTAAAGAGCGACTTCTAAACATTAAAGTGAAATTAACTTAATTTTCGACAACGCTTTATTAAAGCCATCGTTTCCAGAGAGAACTGAAATAATAAATAAATTGCAGCCTTTACAAACAATTTTCTCTCTCTCCAAACAATTGTTAATCGGCTATATAGAAACGGTAGAGAACAATATTAAGCTAGTATCATTTTTGCTTCATTTTGTGACTTACGTAGAAGGAATTTAACTGTTTCGTGTTCTTAAGGTAAATTATTTTAATTTACCAGCATCTTTCCAGCTAAGAATTATTTCTCCTCAGCTGACTTTAAATCAGTTGATGTGTTTTCAGTAAAATATTTTGTTTAATAATGCTGAAACAAGATTAAAAGCTAGCTAATTGCTGCTTCAAGCCGGTTAAGCAATGTTTTTCGAGCTCACACGGGAAAAATAATAATTCATGAACACACAAGGAAGATAATTAAGGGATTTATCTTTGTTATGGTATAGGGTTTTCCTATTGTTCTTGCTTTCAAAAGCTATTATTGATCTTTCTTTACCACATGGGAGGATTCAGTTTGCGATTGTTGGGAGTCTAAATAATATGAGCTCAGAATAGCAGATTTGTGACAGGAACTTTTTCCTGAAGAAAGAAATAAATTCAGTGATTATTATTCTTGCTCTCAGTAAGTTGTTTGTCCTGAACTTTAATCACTGATTCTATGCTCATGCACTGGCAGGGAACAAGACTGTTAACCCTACAAGACCCCCTTCAGTCTTTCAAACGTTTCACGTTATCGTCTTTCACGTTATCAAAAGCATTATGTAAACACTATGCCCCACCTGTAATTCAAACACACTGAATCTCCTGTTACCCAGCTCAGGAGGCACCAAGCTTTGAGTTCTACTATATGATTGGTCTGTGATGTAGTTTCAGAATAAAAGGATTTTCGAGCTGATACGAAGTAGCTGTTGCATCTCCGATTTGTACCCACACAGTTGAATCCTAAATGTGTCCTTAATACGCTGTTGTCCTTCACTTCAGGTATGGG
This sequence comes from Dolomedes plantarius, assembly GCA_907164885.2. Lineage (NCBI taxonomy): Eukaryota > Metazoa > Arthropoda > Arachnida > Araneae > Dolomedidae > Dolomedes > Dolomedes plantarius. Next base: position 165,329,165 of record OU015492.1, read on the forward strand.
AATTCTATCTTCCCCTAAAACCTCACTGCACATAAAATACTTGATTCTCTCTAAAGGATTATGGGACTCAACAAGAACTTATTGAAAAGGAAAATGACTTCAAAAAGGGGATTACTTCTTTCCCATAATATATTTTCCTAACCTGCTTGTGCTTTCATTTCTGTCGTTATCATTGTATACAAACTATGGAGCTTTCTGGACTGGAACATTTTAGTTATTTACTTTTAAAATAAATAAATAAATAAATATATATATATATATATATATATATATATAATATATATATATATATATATATATATATATATATATATATATATATATATATATATATAGATAGATAGATAGATAGATAGATAGATACATACATACAATGAAGAGCCAAAAAACTGGTACAGGCATGCGAATGCAAATAAAGGAGATATGCAGCCAATCAGCTTAACGCGATGCGGTCGGCAGTGCCTATATGAGACAACAGGTGTCTGGGGAAGCTGTTAGATCGATTCCTGCTGCTACAATGGCAGGTTATCCCGATTTATGTGACTTTGAACGTGGTGTTATAGACGGCGCACGAGAGATGGGACATAGCGTCTCCCACGTAGCGATGCAATTTGGATTTTCGCGCATGACCATTTCACGAGTGCACCGTGAATGTCAGGTATCCGGTAAAATATCATAATTTCCGAGATCGGTGCGGCCAGAAAAAGACCTTGGAAGAATGGGACAGTCGACGATTGACGAGAATCCTTAAACGAGATAGACGTTGTAAGGACTTTGCCTTAAATAAAAGACTGCCAGTCTTTTGTATTTACATGCTTTAATTGCATATCCATTAAATACAGGTTGTTTATAAATTCACAAATTGAAACATATTAAATTCGTGGGTTCGCGGCATCGACGAGGAAGGTCAGAGTTGAATTGTCGCTACGCTCATTAAAGTCTTTCTAGGCCCGGCAGCATCTCCTTGTCTTCGGCTCCAGCGTCATTCTATCTTCATCTCTATCTAACTGACTAACTTCATTTCTGAATCACTGACTAACTAACTCCACCCGCATATGGAGACTTTATATACCTCCGCTGAGCGTTCGGGGAAGATCTGGGTAACGCCTTCTTTCTTCATTTGGTTGCATTCCCAGCCGGCTAGGCGCCTCTAGTGGCAACTCTCCTTTGTAGCTGCCGTACTATTCCGCGACCGCCGTTAGCACTTCTGGCCTTTTATCTTGTTCGGCGACTGTCTGTCTGTGGCCCTCAGCAAAGGTAATCTAACTCAATTATGTGCGCAAGCCGCGCGTTGGGTGGTCTTCCTGGAATTTCCATGCGCGAAAATATTCGCTTTTGTACGGGAGGCGTAAAAGGGTGCAACACTTCCTCAAATTGCTGTGGATTTCGATGCTGGAGCATCAACAAGTGTCAGCGTGCGAACTGTTCAACAAACCGTCATTGATATGGGCTTTCGGATCCGCAGGTCCAATTGTGTACTGTTGTTGACAACACGGCACAAAACTTTATGCCCTTCCCCTCCAATACCTCCATTGGACTGTTAATGACTGGAAACACGTTGCCTGATCTGGCGAGTCTCGTTACCAGTTGCATCGGGCGGATGGACGTGTACGGGAATGGAGAAAACCTAATAAATACATTGACCGTACATGTCAACAGGGGACTGTTCAAGCTGGTGGAGCCTCTGTGATGGTATGGGGCGTGTGCAGTTGGCGTGATATGGGACCCCTGATACGTCTAGAGACGACTCTGACAGGTTACGGGTACATAAGCATCATGTCCGATCATCTACACCCATTCATATCCATTGTGGATTCCGACGGACTTGGACAATTCCATCAGGACTATGCGACACCCCACACGTCAAAAGTTGCTACCGAGTGGCTCAAGGATCACTCTTCTGGCTTTAATTATTTCCATTGTCCACATAATCCCCAGACATGAACATTATTGAGCATATATGGGATGCCTTGCAAATTGGTGTTCAGAAGAGATCTCCACCCCCTCGCACTCCTATGGATATGGGGACTGCCCTGCAGGATTCATAGTGTGAATATATATATATATATATATATAGGTAGATAGATAGATAGACAGATAGATATATATATATATATAGATGGATCCAGGTTACCTTCAGGTCCATATATATATATATATATATCTAATATATAAAAATGAATGTTTGTATCTCTGTAATTGTATAGAAATCCACAGTTTAGGAGCAACGATCGTGAAATTTTACATACAGGCGTCTTTAAAAACAGCCGAGGGTCTGAAGAACTTCAAAAATCGAAATTAATTACCGTTGATTTTTAATTAATAAAAACCAAAAATTTTGAAACTAAATGTAAGATGTTACACTTTGTGGAATCACCACTCTGAATATGGCGTCCACGTTAGGCTTAGCTGGCAAACAGCGAGCGAAAAGATAAAAATAAATAAAATCAAAAAGTTTCAAGTTATATATTAAACCAGAATAATAAATGAAAATAATAATCTTTCAAGTCAGATTTTATACTCTAAAATAAATCGGATCCAACGGCATATTGACACTATCACACGCGATGGAAAATTCGAATCAACCACGCTAAGTGTCACAAGATCATTTTTAATCGCTACTGCAACCCCCCTCGCTTATGTCTTTGTGTCTATTGAAGAGTTAAAGACTAAGCTTCTATCCTGCTAACTTATTTCTAACTTAAAACTCCTCTTACTCCATAAATACATGTATATTCACCAACCCATAGCAACTTTCCAGTAATTTTAATACAAATATTCTCCTATTTACACAATACACCAGCATGTTATTGTGGCGCATTCGGTAAGAGCGTTAATTTACTATACAACATGACGCGGGTTCGAATACGGATCGTACAGATTTTGCTAAACCTGTATTTTCAGCTTTTTTATGGAGGCTTTTTTGTTTCAGCTTTTATTTTATTATTTTTTAAATTATTATTATTATTATTTTTATTTATTATTTTTTTTAATTATTTTTATTTATTTTATTATTTTTAAAAATTATTATTTTTATTTTATTTTATTTTTCATATTATTAATGTGTATAACATTTCGTATACTTTTTTTTCTATGTTATTTATACTGTGTTTATTTTTTTAATGGATTTTGGTAGGTTTATTATAAATTTATGTATTTTATGTTTTACTTTTCAGGAATTTTTGCCCCAATGATAAAGGTTAAATCTTTTCTATGTTATTTATACTGTATTTAGTTTTTAAATTGATTTTGGTTAACAAACATTCGACAATTTGACATTTTTACTTTTCAGCTTTACTTTCCTAAAGACAATTTGACATTTTTCCTTTTCAGCTTTTAGTGGTTTATTATAAATGTATATATTTTATGCTTTACTTTTCAGGATTTTTTTGCTCCAATGATGAAACGCTAAATCTAGCTGAATTCTGAAGATATTATTGTAAATTTATGGTTTTTTTATGTTGGGTTTTCTTTTTATTCATGTGTATAACATTTCACATGCTTTTTATTCTATGATATTTATACTGTGTTTAGTTTTTTAATTGATTTTGGTTAACAAACATTCTTAAAATCCCGGGCAACGCCGGATAAATTATCACCTGTGTAGGTTGATAATTTATAAATTTTAAAACTGTTACCACATGTATATTTACAGATCCACAAGAACTTTCCAATATTTTTAATTAATAAATAACCAACAACTCTCGATTCACAAGCATACAGTAGATGGCGCCACTATTTTAATTTTTTGTGTGTCTATTTCGTTGTTATGTGACGATAAATTTATTTAAAGTACCAGATAAAGAAATCACATGATCAGCGTTTAATAAATTAAATTGTAAAAATTAATCTTTAAAAATTCACCAAAAATTAGAAAATGGAGATAAAGATGCGAAAAGAATTTCATTTTAAAGGAATTTTTATGATCTTTTTCGTGATATAAATTTTACAACCCTCAAATTATTATTTTAAATGCAAACTTGAAAAAAGTTACAAAAACAGATTAAAAATTTAATTTAAAAAAATCTAAGAAGAATTTTTAAAAAATCTTTCTTAGTGCACCCCTACATTATAAGAAGAATCGCCATGCAAAATTTCAGTCCTTTAGGCTATGTACACATGAGAGCGTTGCAACGCGCGCTCTGGGGCAGTTGACTACTGTTTTTTGACAGGCATATTTCTATTTTTTTACAAAGTGCAGAATAAATAAGATATATATGAAATACATGAATTTTTCAAAATGAACTTATGCGAAATTTTCAAATGTTATTATTTTTAAATTTTTTTAAACATTTGAATTAAAATAAGGGAGTTTGATGTTACATGAAAGATACGCAACTTCGTGCCCAATATGCTAATGTATATTTTTTATTTTATGATTTATGTATTTTATTATTTTTCTGATATAGAACCACAATAATACATTCCCTGAGTACATTATAAATTTACATTTCTTTAAATTTTCTCTCCCCTTTCTATCTACAGATGATATTTTTTGAATGTAATATTTTTTGAATGTTTTTCGTGATATAAATTTTACAACCCTCAAATTATTATTTTAAATGCAAACTTGAAAAAAGTTACAAAAACAGATTAAAAATTTAATTTAAAAAAATCTAAGAAGAATTTTTCAAAAATCTTTCTTAGTGCACCCCTACATTATAAGAAGAATCGCCATGCAAAATTTCAGTCCTTTAGGTTCAACGGTTTGGTCTGTACTTTGTATGTCAGTCAGTCAATCAGTCAGTTAGTCAGTTACGGAACTGTTTTATATATATATAGATTTTTATTACTATCTCTATATCGTAACGTTAACTTCATGCGCACACATTATTTTTAACTGGCATTCAATTGGCTGTTAAAACTTTATATTTACATCCTATTTAAAAGAAGTAGGGTGTAAATTGTAGGGTGGAAAGTTGGTAAAATTAAAATTTTGTGCAATGTATTTTAATTTCTCGATTAAAAGTAGTTTTTTTCTTAAAATCAATTTATTTCGCTTGAAAAGCTAAATATTTTATGCACGCGGTTTATATTATTATTACTATCTTTATATCGTAACGTTAACTTCATGCGCGAGCATTATTTTCTTATGCTTTTTTTATTATTATCATCTTTATGATAGCTTTATTTTCATATGGTTTTAAGCAACTATCGTTGTTATTCATATTATGTTGGTTTTTTATTAATTAAAAATTAAGGGTAATTAATTTCGATTCCGGAAGTTCTTATCTTTATTTTCATATGCTTTTTCATTTACGAATTATTCAAATGTTGGTTAAAAAACTTTTGCGCAATTTATATATTTGTGTGTGTTTAATTATTGAAATTAATAAATTTATATTTCTGGAGAGGATGTTTCAGATTTTAGTGGTACTATGATGAAAGGCTGAATATACCAAAATTCTGAGGAGTTTATTATGGAGAGAAAAGGAATTTAATATGTAGAGGATTTTTATAGGAGTTAAATGTGGAGAGGAGTTGAATGGTTTGCAGCCCTCAATCAAACACTTCATTTTTTTAAGAGGCAACGCTGCAGTCATATCATTGTTCAATTGGAAATTTCTGCTGAACCTGTAATTGCAGCTTTTTTTACCCCAATGATGAAAGGCTAATTCTAGCTGAATTCTGAGGAGTTTATTATAAATTTATATATTTATAGATTTCACAAGGTTTTTTTTCTATGTTATTTATACTGTGCTTAGTTTTAAATTAATTTTGGTTAACAAACATTAGAGAATTTGACATTTTTACTTTTCAGATTTTAGTATTAAAATGATGAAAGGCTGAAATTCTGAGACGTGTATAACATTTCACATATATTTTTTATGTTATTTATACTGTGTTAATTTTTAAATTGATTTTGGTTAACAACAAACATTCTTAAAATCCCGGGCATCGTCGGGTACTTCAGCTAGTATATATATATATATATATATATCCTCTGAAGAGATTCATAGGAAGAGTTTATTTTGTGTCTTGGAAGAAGCATTTTACCTAACCTGTGTCCTTTGCTCAGTCAAATAGTTAAAGTATGCCAACAACGTTTATGACGGTGATGATGAGAGAGACCTTTCGCGAAACCTTCTATTTTGAATTTTGGAGCATTGCCCAAGCTCTTTTTGATTAGTTGAAAACTCAAAATGGAAATCAAACACTTCATGGGCAAGTGCAGTTTTTTTTGCTGAGGTGACACCATCTTGTTAAATTAGACATTTTTCGCATCAAATTTTGTTAAAATGGTTCCAGTAGAAGGCCGACGTGTGAAATTCGGCAGTTTCTCAAATCTTGCCAACTCTATTTAACTTTCAAAGAGTTCTTGTTGCAGAAATTTATAAGTTATTTTTTTATATAATCCAAACTGCTGCATCAGGAATTTTGAAATAAGATGCATTTTAGATACAACCGATAATTAATATCTTTCGTGTGTATGAAATGTTCCAAAATTTTTAATTTTTAATATTTTAATTTCAAGGTAACTTTTAGTACTGAAGTATGGGATAAAAATACATCTAACGTTGTTTTTCTTTTTGAAGGTACGGCATCTTAAATAAAATGATCTGCTTGAAAGAAAATTAAAAAGTAACTACCCTATTTATCGGACTATAAAACGCACCTCAAATTTATGGGAGGATTTTTAGAAAAGAATATTTTGCATTTTGCTAGGTATATAAAGATATTGTCGATATTTTACTTAATAAAGGTAAAAAAATATATAATATATATATTCTATACATATAAAACTGTTTCTTAACTGACTGACTGACTGACTGACTGACTGACAGATAACGCACAGACCAAACCGCTGGACCTAAAGGGCTGAAATTTTGCATGGTGATTCTTCTTATAGTGTACGGGTGCACTAAAAAAGATTTTTGAAAAATTCTGCTTAGATATTTTTAAATTAAATTTTTAAGCTGTTTTTGTAGCTTATTTTAAAGTTTGTATTTAAAATAATAATCTGAGGGTTATAAAATTTATATCACGAGAAAGATCATAAAGGTTCCTTCAAAATGAAATCTTTTTCGAATCTTTATCTGCCTTTTCTGATTTTTTGTGAATTTTTATAGATTAATTTTTAGAATTTAATTTATTAAATGCTGATCACGTGATTTCTTTTTTCTGGTACTTTAAATTAATTTACGTCGCTTGCATAACGAAATAGACAAAAAAAAAATTTTTTTTCTTGCTAATGCGGCAGACGATTGGACATTATCCAAAAAAATTTTAAAATACAGTAAAAGATACGTTCTTCAAGCTCTACTATATTCTTCAGCATGTTCTATTAGATTTAATTTGAATATTTTCTTCTACATTATTTTGTCTATAAAAATATCCGTTACGATTTTTTTATAAATATATTTGTTTGTTTTTTGGCAATAATTGCATACATTGACCGTTGTATTTAATTTGAATGTACTCCGTAGCGAAGCACGGGTATTCAGCTAGTAAATATATATAATAAAATATTCATTTTATTTTAATGTTATCTCCGGTCCATAAGACGCAGCCCAATTTGAAGTCAATATTTTTTTTTATATATAAAAAGGTGATGCCTCCTCCGTTCGTGTCGTCCCTTCATAGGGGGGTAATGCTGTCCGCCTATATGGTGCCCCTCGATAAAATGGGCAGTAAAGTTGCGGCGTAGTATAGGCGAATGTTTGACGACAAGTGCCTCCGCATTGGAAAAAAAAAATCTATACTTATATATAAAGAGAGAGCGATTTTGTACGTGGAGGGTAATCTTCAGAACCACTGTACCTATTTGAAAAATTCTTTCACTGTTTGAAAGGTACATTATTCCAGATGGACATAGGCTATATATTATGTATATGTGATCAGTAGAAATAAAGTTAGGGGCTTAATCCTAACAATCTCCATTGTTTCCGCTACTGTCTTCTACCGCTTTTTGTTCCGAAGATTTCAACGTTCCTTATCGTGGTGCTATCACGGTGGGCTTCTGTTCTGACGCTAGCGGTTCGAACCTAGCCATTCTCCGGCACCCCTTTTTCTTTTAAAAAATTTATTTTAATTATTAACTAACATAAAATTAATTTAAGGTATTATTTTGGTTATTATTAAGGTAAAAAAAGATTTACAATTTATTGGCTATCAACTGGAAATTTATTGATATAATATTTTGTTCAACCCGTACAAAGTCGGGACGGGCCGCTAGTATATATATAAAAAGGTGTGTCATAAGGTGCAAAAATACGTTAGTTAACCAACAATTAGTTAGATTTAAACAATATTTTAGCTGTTGGACACAACACATATGATAATGAAATTAAGTTTCAAGAGGAATTCAACCAGTAGTCCATAACTCCAATTTTCTTGATTAATTTCATTACAAGGAAATCTAGAATAGAAACTAGAATTGAAACTAGAATAGAAAAAGAAACAGAATGTTTGTTAGTGTCAGTTTGTTAGTAATAAGTCAGTTAAACAAAAGGTTTTTTCACTGTTGAAGAAAAAAAAATTATCGCTTCTGTTAACTTTTTCCCCCTTAAAATAACCGTATTTTGAATGACAGGCCTCAAACACGCAAAAAGAGATATGGGGGAAAAAAATTGAAAATGGGGAAAAAATCCCCGCTACGGAACTCGTTCGAAAAATGGCTATTTTTCAATTCCTTTCACACCTCATTATAATTTTTTTTCCTTTTGACACATCATCTTCTTGCAAATAAGCGTATCCTCCTCATGTATAATTTTCTTTTACCTCTTTTTTCAAAGAAAATTAAAATAGAAATTATTTAGAATTTTTTTTGTATTTGAGAATATACAGAAGGAGAAACGTGTATGTTCAAATTGTAGTTCAGAAAAAAAATTTAAAGCGATGAAATGTACCGACTTAAATGATATGCTTGGCTCAAAATACAACACAGAGGTGAACAGCTCAAAGTATAGGCCGCAGAACCTATTATCTATAATTCTGAGATTCGGATCGGTCGAATTTCCTTTTCATTAAGATCAGGAAAATCTTTCTGCTGTTATATGAACTGAAAGAGGAGAGAATTGTTAACAGAGGTAGGAAGGAATGAAAAGGTAAATAAAGTTCAAAAATCTCAGCTTTGAATACTACTTTTTTCCACGACTTTCAACCTATGGAATTTTTCAGTATGAGCCGTTTCTTTTTACCAAGGAAAACCAGTGAGAGCTTTCTCTTCAACTAGTTTCTTGTCCTGGTACTTCAACTTTAAATCCAGTTTAACGACTCACATAACGCTTCTTACCCTTAAACTATTTTTGCTTTACTAAGATAACTGAACACAACGAACGAGGCTCCAACTCAAAAGTCACCTCAGCATTGTTAACTCTCTCTATATATATATATATATATGTGTGTGTGTGTGTGTGTGTGTGTGTGTGTGTGATAGTAACGCCCCACTATTATTAATTGTCCTAAATCTAACGCGTATTCTAAAATATCCTTCTTTCAACCTCAATAAAGCACAGCCCTATTTCAAAAACGAAATAATCGAATATTCTACTCTCTTCAATGCACGCGCGGTAAAGTTATTTTTAGACATGATTCAGAATCCCGTGATCTCGATCCCCTTTCGAAAAATCATACGACTTTCGACTCATATACCACATGACAGGTGTCAGCCAATTAAAAGAATTTTAGGTACCTAGTGGTAGGGTTATGAACCCTCGGTATATGAGGTCGAACAGCGATGTTCCCGTACTTTTTCTTGTTCGCTTCCGTGCTATCTCGTCCTGTGTGTCGCTTTGCTTTTTGTTGCTGTCCCCGTCCGCTGATGTAAATGTATATATCAAAGCTTCGGCAGGTTCCGGTGGCGTTATGCTCAATATGTGCCACTTTGTCCAATGTTATCTTACTTTATCTTCTTGCCTTTGTGAAGTGTTGATGTCTGCCTTCTTGAAAAATACGTACATGGAATAAAGGGAATCCAAAGAATAGTGACTGTTTCTCTTCACTCTGCTTCTCATATCTCAAGTGTGTGCGCGTTCGCCGCTCTGCCTCGACTACAAAAGTGTTTGAATCGCGCCCATGATGTACCGTTACTACAAGAATCATCGTCTCCTCCGATGTGAATGCTATCATATATATATATATATATATATATATATATATATATATATATATATATATATATATATATATATATATATATATATATATATATATATATATATATATATATATATATATATATATATATATATATAATATATATATATATATATATATATATATACAGGGTGTCCAGCGAAGAAGTCCCTGATTTCAAAATTAAAAATCTCGAAAACAAAGATCTGTAGAAGAATGCAACAAACGGTACTTATATCGTGAAAGCTGTACGAATTTTATACACCAATTTTCGAAATAGTTACAAAAGCTGCTAACAGATGGCGCTCCACAACTCGTATCAGCATGCATAAATAAACTCGTACTCTTTGCAATTACCACATCACAATCTTTTAAAAATGTCCACCATTCGCTGTACGGAGGTGGCGCAAACGAACAATAAAATTTGCCATCACACCCTGTAGTGTCTCAACAGAAATCAATTCAGCTGCCCAACAAATCGTCGACTGAAGCTAGTCCAGCGTGGTGGGATAGGTCCTGTAGACAGTATCTTTTAATGTGCTCCACAAAAAATAGTTACAAGGACTCAGGTCCGGCAAATATGAAGACCAATCCATGCCTGCGCCAGTAAATTGCAGTAAATTTGGCTAACAGCGCCATCTGTTAGCAGCTTTTGTAACTATTCCGAAAATTAGTATATAAAATTCTTACAGATTTCGCGATAAATATACCGTTTGTTGAATTCTTCTATAGATCTTTGTTTTCGAGATTTTTAATTTTGAAATCAGGGACTTCTTCGCTGGACACCCTGTATATATATATATATATATATATATATATATATATATATATATATATATATATATATATATATATATATATATATATATATATATATATATATATATATATATATATACAGTTGGTTCTCTGTTTAACGACGCTCTACTTAACGACGATCTCTATTTAAAGACGATATTTCCCGGTCCCGGTCCCATCGACGTAAAAAAATTCTATTTAACGTCGATTTTGTTTCCATTTAACGACGATTTTTTCTTAAATGATAAACTTTTTCTTCAACATTTTATTTACAGGAGGGTTACTTTCTGTGGGGAAGTTTGGTTTCAATAACAGACCCAGAATTTCCTTTATGTTTGTTTCAATCATAGACTTGTTGCAGTGGAAAAAACCGGGGTAGTGGGAGAGGGGGGGGGGGTAGGATTACTGTTTCTCGGAAGATCGAACATTCTTCCCTGGTGGATCGAATTTCTTAGTGCGGGTGTGGAATCACTCTATTGTACCTACCATGTTCTCATGTGATTTACGAACTGTCCAAAAGCACCCCTCTCTCACTCCTTCTGGGAAGTACGTGTTTATGTTTAGAGAATTCATGGTTGTGTGTAGGAGCTCATTCCAGTACGAATACGCTGTGAGCAGAGCAAAATGGCATCAAAGGTTAGCTAACAAAGTTCAAAGAAAGATACGGGGTATTGTACTTGTATTTAAAAGCATATCTGTAGATGGCTCCGTAGATGAAAAAATAGTGAATGCAGGGAAAATAGTGCTGAAGGGGATATTAGATGGATATGATGAGAAGAACATATTCAATGCAGATGAGACGGGCCTATTCTACAATATGGTGCCTAATAAAACCTTAACGTATATGGGCGAAAAGTGTTTTGGTGGAAAACACAGTAAGGTACGATTGACGGTTTTACTGTGCACTAATTCGGATGGATCTGAGAAATTTCCACCACTAGTTATAGGCAAATCAAAGCAACCAAGGTGTTTTAAGAATATCACCAGGAAACCTTGTGAGTACCGCAATAACAATAAAGCGTGGATGACATCACAAATTTTTATTGACTGGATTAAAAAATTTGATGCAAAAATGCATCGAGAAAAGAGAAAAGTTTTATTTTTAATCGACCGATGCACTGCACATACTCCAAATACCCCTGGACTTACAAATTTGACTATCCATTTCTTACCAGATAATTGCACTAGCAAGTTGCAGCCATTAGACCTGGGTATCATTCGTAGTGTGAAAACATACTACAGAAAGTCTTTAATCGGCAATTAATGAACAATTCGGCTGACAGTATAAAAATTAGAAAATTTACAATCTTGGAAGCAATGCACATGATAACATCAGCATGGAAAGAAGTTTCTTCATCCACAATAAAAAACTGCTTTCGCGTTGCTGGAATTCACAAAGAACTTGTAGCGGAACTGCAAAGTACAGATGTAGAAATCAACGAAGATGACATTACCCCTGAAGAATGGAGAAGTCTTGTTGAAGATGAGGATGTTTCAATTCAAGATTTCTACAATTGTGATAAATATGTTTTAACAACAGATTTCAGAAATGTAGAACAAATTTATGAAGATATTGTAAACGAAAACACAGTGTCAGACGATGAAGGTGAAGTTGAAGACACGGAAAACGAGACACTGCCACAGTCTTACACAGATGCAATTTCTGCCGTCGGAGAACATCTAGATGTTCTCCGACGCTATATTACATCGAAAATGGAAGGTGACGCATTTAACATTTTAGAAAATCTGGAAAAGAGAATAACGAAAACAAGGAGAATGAAGCAATCAACACTTTTTGAATTTTTTAAAACGTAATTTATTGTATTGTTTGTACTCTTTTTTTTCAATGTATAATTTAAAATAACTTTTTGTGAATAAAATAATGCTGATAATAAAAATAACATTTTTAAACACGCTAATATATTAAGAAATATATTTACAGTCCTAAGCCTGTAAAGTGTGAAGGGAAATGTTATTTTTTCATAAATTCTGTTTAAGGACGATCTCTACTTAAGGACGATTTTTCACGGTCCCTTGAAAGTCGTTAAACAGAGAACCAACTGTATATATATATATATATATATATATATATATATATATATATATATATATATATATATATATATATATATATATATATATATATATATATATATATATATATATATATATATATATATATATATATGTCAAAACATAACTGAACTGTCAAAATATAGTTCAGAAGTACGGGGAAAGGGGGTTTAAAATAATAAGAATCTAACATTTCATTTACAAAGCGCGCGTATTTTTCAGTGGGGAATCATCCTTTAAAAGTGACTTTGAGCGGAAAGCGAAGAATTCTAGGCGAGAGGATTTATTTTTAGAAAGGTACAGGTCTTTGGGCGCGAAGTTAAATTGTACGATCAGCAATAATAAGGAACCAGATGACCAAGGTTGAGGTCTGCACATGCGCCGTGCAGCAGGAGCTCGGAGGAAATTAAGTTTTGGCGGTAGATTGCGTGCGAATTTCGTTGAGAGCGGAGGAAGCTCGCGGCAGTCATGCCGGGTAGGTCGACAAAATGGCTACGTGAAATAGATTACCATGGAGCGTGGTTACTTCAAGAACGCAATAAATAAGGATTCAAAAGTAGTTGACTTTCTTGTGATCCATTCCCTGCCACTCGCCCAACTAATTAAAGAATATGATGACTGCAGGAATAATATTTAAACACGGAAACAAAACACGCTCCGTGTCAGTAGCCGCTTTGTGATCGACGTCACGTGCGACATTTTGTAGTGATATTTCGACTAAGGACATTATTTTCAAATGGATAAAAACGTAAATCATTAAGGATGGCTACAAATAACCCAGAGACTGATCTAAAAAGCGTCAAGATGCACTTAGACGATAGCTATGTGCAACAGCAATACATTCATGATGGAGAGGAAACAAGTCAGGGAAAAATAGAAAAAGATAAGAACGGAAAAAAATTTAATACAGAAGGAACTCCGACAGATGATGGGTGGGGCAAGAGAAATGTTGGGAAAAGAAGACATGAAATCAAATTACAAATTCCAACGTAAGACAACAAAGAAATCAAAAATATAATCCCTTGGTTAAAGTTATATGAAGAAAAATGTCGAGCGATGGATTTAAGCAATGAATGGAAAAAAGATATCATGAATTATGTAAGTGAGGATATACAATAACTAATAATTTCAACAGAACTGTATAGGGAAGATTATGAAGTAATAAAAAAAACAGCTGACTGCCATATTTTCAAAAAGTTGAGAAGAACAAATTACACGATACAGAAGTTTAAAATTGTCAGAGCAAGGTGATCTAGTAGGTTATTTTAAAGACAAGATAGAACTCGGTAGATCACTTCAAAAGAAGATAGTGAATTAGTAGAAACTTTAACTTTACTGCAATGTCAGGAGTGTCTCCACAAATGAGAACACTCCTGACATTGCAGAAGATACAAACTCCAGTTGAATGGTTAGAAGTTGCAAAGAAGATTCATCTACCAAATTCGACGACGGAAATATGTGAGCAGAGAGGTGAAAACTGCAATTCATCTACAAGACGACAACCTTTTTATAATCAGCCAACAAACTATCGACAGTTAAATGATGCAGATGATCGACGGCGATGGACAAACTACAATGACTCCCGTTTTAATGGCCGAGAGGATTATCATCAAAGAAGATATCAAAATCGCGATGGACACGATAGATTCGTGGCATTCAACCAACGGCATCAGAATTCGAACAATTACCAAAACAGCTACCGACGAAGGGACAACACAAATGACCGTAGATGACTGATTATCGAAGCTCGGGTGAGTGACAAAATTTTTCCATGTCTTTTAGACAGTGGGTCGACGGTGACCTTATTATCTTCAAAATTGCTTAAATTAATTAAAAACTTTAATGAAAAAGAAAGTAAGAATGTATTAATAAAGCAGACTGTTGGTAATGTAATTGTGCAAAATTTAATAGAATGTGCAGTAAAAATAGGAAGTGTTAAAAGAAAAATTGAAATTCTGATAATTGATAGTGAGTTACCATATTTATTATTGAGTTTACAACATATTCAGTTATTTAAATTAGATGTTAATTCTAGAAATTTAAGAGTGTATCAATTTGGTTATGAGATGAAGTTGTATGATGATTATAAATTTTTGTCCTATTGCATTTCATGTTCAAAATAAGAACTTTAAAAATTATGGTGAAAATTTGTATAATGAAAATAAGTATTATGCTGATGATTGTATGTATAAATTAAGAAGGGTCAATAAGAATGTGTATAAATGTAGAAATTTTTATGGTACTAAGAATTCTTATAATGAAAAAAAATTTTGTAGAAGAAGTAATTTTCAAAAGAGAAAAAATTTTAGACATGATCACTCTCTTGAGCTTAATCCTAGAAATGTAAAAAAGAGAAATAGTGTAAACCAAGGTATTGAAACTGTTTTAGTTAATAAATGTGACACACCGATTTATGACCAAAACCAGAGCATGAGCAAATCTAATGTCAAAATTGAAAATTTTGAAAGTGTAAAAAATAATGATTGTGATGTTCTAAATTATAAGGAGACATCAGGTATCCCCGATGATACGCTGAACACTCTGTTTAAAGAGCCCAGTGATGTTTTGGACTCAAAGCCACCAGAACAAATACCTGAGGACTGGACCCAATTAGACAAAATTTTCGAACACATTTTTTCTAAAAACAAATACGATGTTGGCAAGATTAGATTAGAACCCAAAAAAATCGTTTTAACGTCAGAATTACCGGTATCACAGAGGCCATATCGTGCATCCCAAGTAGAAAATGCTGAAATTAAACGACAAATAGATGAACTTTTAAAAGCAGGTTTTATAAAACCATCAAGTTCTCCATTTAGCGCACCTGTCACCCTCGCAATAAAAAAAATGAGGGAAAAACTAGATTATGTATCGATTACAGGAAATTAAATGTTATAATCAAAACAGATACAGAACCTATTCCACGAATTGATGACCTTTTAGACCAATTGGCTCATGCAAATTATTTCACCACTTTAGATTTAACCTCAGGCTGTTGGCATATTGAAATACACGAACGCGACACTGAAAAACTAGCATTTACGACTATTTTTGGACTGTATGAGTGGAAAAGATTACCGTTTGGGTGGGAAAATGCACCTAGTGTCTTCCAAAGAGCAATACGACAAATTCTAAATAAACACCAAATAAATTTTGTCCTTAACTACTTCGATGATATAATAATTTTCTCAAATACTTTTCTTGAACACATAGGACATTTAGAGAAAATTTTCAAAATTTGTCAGCAGGAAAACATTAAGTTAAATAAAGCTAAATGTCAATTTGCACAAAAAGAAATCAAATTCTTAGGTTATGAAATAACACAAGGAAAATACTCCCCACATAATACAAACATTGAAACTATTAGAAAATTATTATTGCCAAGAAATGTAAAAGAATTGCAAAGATTTTTAGGCTCAATAAATGTTTACCAAAAATTTATACAAGACTATGCAAAATTAAGACTCCCCCTAAACAAATTGTTAAAAAAGGATGTAAAATGGAATTGGTCCCAAGAATGTCAAAATTCATATTTGAGATTAAAAGATGAGCTCATTTAAAACCAGTTTTAACATTATTTAACCCAGATTATCCATGCCACCCCTTTGTAAACGCAAGTCAAGAAGCAGTTGCTGCTGTCTTAAAACAAAAACATCCTGATGGTCAATTACACCTAATTTCTTTTCATTCCAGACAATTAAAGAAACATGAAAAAACTATGCTATCACTGAACTCGAATGTTTGACTATAATTGACTCTATTGATAAATACCATTGTTACTTGCATGGGAAAAAATTCATAATTCATTCGGATCATTCAGCCTTGCAATGGCTCAAAAATGTTAAAAATTTAACTGGACGACTGTTTAGATGATCTTTAAAACTCTCCATGTATGATTATGAGATAATACACTTAAAAGGTAAATATAATTATGAAGCTGATATGCTATCAAGAAATCCTATAAGCCACTTTGTATCCCAATATTGTTATTTTTTAAGCACAGATGAAATTATTCAAGGACAATTACATGATAATGTAAACAATGTAAAGTACAAAAAATATGATGGAGTTTTAACAGGGAAAAAGAAAAATCTAGTCAAAATTGTAGTTCCGCCATCATTAAGACTCAAATTATTAACGTCTGCACATGAAAAATTTGGACATCCAGGTGTGAAAAAAATGTTACAGTTAATTTCCCCTATTTACTATTGGCAAGATATAATAATACATATTGCAAATTTTGTTCGTTGTTGTGAAACATGTCAGAAAAACAAAAAATCAACACAAAAAAAATTTGGCCTGATGGAGCAGGTGCCAGTTGCCCATGAACCGTTTGACCGAATTTCAGTTGATACCATTGGAGGTTTTAATTATTATAACTCGAAAAAAAAATATCTTCATCTGGTTATTGATCATGCGACAAGATATATTTGGACTTTTCCTTCTAAAAGTGTGACAAGTGAGACATATACTAACTGCTTAAAGCAAATTTTCAAAATTAAAGTTCCCAAACAAATATTAAGTGACAGAAATGCTGCATTTACTTCCTCAAGGTTTAAAAAATTCCCAAAATACCACAATACAAAACAATTACTCACGTCAGCCCATAGGCCTCAGTGTAACGGAAAAAAATGAAAGATGTAATCAAACTATTGTGTCAAAATTAAGATGTAAAGTAAATACTTCTTCGAAGAAAATTCCATGGACCGAAATTTTAGAGCAAGTAACTTCTGAATATAATAACCAACCCCATAGTGTAACTGGATTCCCCCCGAATTACCTTTTATTTGGACATTTACCATATGACTCACCATTGCCTAAAACAACTTCATTATATTATCCGCCAGTTGAAGATGCAAGAAAGATTGCGGTACAAAGAACCATTCAACACCACAAAATTAATAAACAGAGATATGACAGACATTTTTGTACAGTCAAATTTTAAAATTGGTGACTTAGTGATGTACGAAGAATTTAAATACCCAAATTCAAGAAAATTAGATTCACCTTATTCAGGCCCTTATAAAATTTTAAGCCAACTATCTAATGTTAATTTCGAAATTGATAAACCAAACCAATACATTGGGAAAAAGAGTGAAATTGTGCACTCAACGAGATTACGGCATTTTCATCCACATAATGTTTAAATTAAAATAATTTTGTTACATGCAAAATTTTCTTATGGAGGGGGGGGGGATTAAGAGAAGATTTTGGTACGAATTACAAGTGAAAAATTTAAATTATAAAATTATGAATGTTAATGAGTAAAGGAAATAAAATAAAAAAAATTTGGAATTGATGATATTGTGAAATTAAACTAGAATATGATTTGTATTGAATTTATTGGGTTTTAACAATTGTGTGTTTTGAATTGAAATTTAGTAACTAATGAAAGAACTTTGGCTAAACCTAATTTTTGGATTATTTTGAAATGTTTTGTTACCATTTTTGCAATGTTTTGTTTGTATAATGTGCTGAACTGTGTTTACATTTTCCCGAATATGACCAAACTTCCTATCTCAGAGATCCATTTCTTAATTGATTTTACATGTTGGGTGCCTAACACCCTTTTGACTCCACTTAGGTGGTTAAACTTTGTGTCTTGTCTTAAATTAAAATTAATTAATAAAATACTTAAAAAAAAAGCTATCTTGGTTAAGCTTTCTACTAGAAAACTTTTGTATGTGATTTTCTGAATTTTCTGAGCCAACAACCGAATGTGACAACAAAGAGTTTGTTACTTAAGCCATTGTTGTGGTTAAGACTGAGGGAAAATTTTGAACCTGCTCTCCTCTGACCCGACTATGCACAACCAATCAGAAAGTATAATGTGTTTTAACATAATGAATCTATCATTGTGAATTTTATAATAAAAAGTGTCAATTATATTTATGTTTTGCTAAGGGTGAATTGATTTGTAGATAAATTGTAAAATTATTGTGAAATTTGTGTGTGTATCATAACTCGAGTATCAAAAGCGCTTTTCTTGTAACATAGGTTAAAATGAGATGATGTTATGTAATAATAATGCTGAAAATTAAGTATATGAGAAAAATTATCCCATGAGAAATTGAATTTAAAAGTTGATAGAATCTGTAGAAGTTGATTTTTTAAAGTGATTTTGTAATATAATAAGTTGATAAAATCTGTATTTTTCAATTATTAATATGTGATGTCTCTGAGTTTTTACAGGGGCCAAGCATGATAGTCGACCATGGCTTTTTTTCATCATTAAGTTGTTTTCATTCATGTATACTTCATATTTCCATTCTGATTTTATGTAAATAAATTAAATACATCTGTAACTGATTGAAACTGGAACTGTTTAAGATTGTGAGAGTGAGTGGACAGATTGTAGGACTGTCTAATTATTCTCCACTCAGGATCAGAGTAAGCATCTGGTAAGGTAGAGACTTATTTGTAACTCTAATAACCGTCCAAGTAACCAGTGAAAATTGTGATTAATATTTTAGTGTGTTTATGTGATATATTTTTGTATGTTAAGTGAGATTTTTCAGATAATACCTCTATGTCTTTCCTATTGTTTCTACTAACCAATGATTACATACATTTTTTTTCAAGACTCAAGACCATTTCGATGTAAACTGTTATAAATATGCACTGTATTTTTAAAAAGTACTGCTCCAGGTCATCCTGAATAGATAGAAGAGTAATGTAGGGGTTCAGAGGAAAAATTTAGGAATTAATTGATGGATTTTGTTGGGAATTTGTTGACTAGGGACTGCGGCCCTACTCAGCATTTTCCAATGGGTTTGTTTTAGTTCTGGAATTAACTTTGTTTTTCTCTTTTGGGGACGTGCTGCAGAGAATTAGCTACTCTTTGTGTGCACGCCTTCAGAAGGACGGGGGGGGGGTTGTCAAAACATAACTGAACTGTCAAAATATAGTTGAGAAGTACGGGGAAAGGGGGTTTAAAATAATAAGAATCTAACATTTCATTTACAAAGCGCGCGTATTTTTCAGTGGGGAATCATCCTTTAAAAGCGACTTTGAGCGGAAAGTGAAGAATTCTAGGCGAGAGGATTTATTTTTAGAAAGGTACAGGTCTTTGGGCGCGAAGTTAAATTGTACGATCAGCAATAATAAGGGTCCAGATGACCAAGGTTGAGGTCTGCACATGCGCCGTGCAGCAGGAGCTCGGAGGAAATTAAGTTTTGGCGGTAGATTGCGTGCGAATTTCGTTTTGAGCGGAAGCTCGCGGCAGTCGTGCCGGGTAGGTAGACAAAATGGCTACGTGAAATAGATTACCCTGGAGCGTGGTTACTTCAAGAACGCAATAAATAAGGATTCAAAAGTAGTTGACTTTCTTGTGATCCATTCCCTGCCACTCGCCCAACTAATTAAAGAATATGACGACTGCAGGAATAATATTTAAACACGGGAGCAAAACACGCTCCGTGTCATATATATATATATATATATATATATATATACTAGGGGCTACGCTCGCTCCTCTGTTATGGCTAATAGCGAGATACATAGGGGTGATTCTCGGGCAATGTAACAGCTTCCATCCATTTACTGTTGTCACTCTTAATGCGAAGGGCGTTTCAACACTGTTGAATTATCAGCTTTAAAATTCAATTAGTGTTTCATTTTTTGATGAAAATATTAGTATGTTTTAAAATATTTATAAACAAATGAGGTCTAGTTTGAAAGAAAAATGTCTGTAGTCTTAGATTGTAAGAAAGATCAAAATTCTACGATCATTTTTTGGAGAGTTATCGTAATCTGAAGATGAAAAAGTCAATATTTCTTGAAAAACTGTGTTTCATTTTTTGATGAAAATATTATCTGTTTTAAAATATTTTTAAACAAATGAGGTCTAGTTTGAAAGAAAAATGTCTGTAGTCTTAGATTGTAAAAAGATCAAAATTCTACAATCCTTTTTTGACGAGTTATCGTAATATGAAGATGAAAAAGTCAATATTTTCGCACAAAACATAAAATTTAAAAAAAAACTTGAAGTCCGACGAAGATGAGACATGTCTTACTTTGTTCCCCACATTTTGTTGCATTTATTGGTATCGGTCTTGACCCCATACCCCCAGCGGTTTCGGAGGAGATAGCGTGAAAAACTTTTGACAGCGGCGGCAGCGGGAGTTACTTTTTTTTAGAACATATATATATATATATATATATATATATATATATATATATATATATATATATATATATATATATATATATATATATATATATATACATATATATATACATATATATATATATGTATATATATATGCATATATATATATATATATATATATATATATATATATATATATATATATGCCAACTAATATTTTCGGCTGACCTCCCGTCGTATAGAATTTTGTTTGCTGTCACTTTCATTCTTTTTTAATATGTCGTAAAAAGAAAAGAAATACTTTCTTTTGGAATCCAAAACAGTTTTCATAAAAAATTAGCTATGTTAGTACTTAAAAAAATCCCATCTTACAATAATAACAAGAGTAAAACATTGAAATAGTGGAGGCTTAATGCGTTCACAATATAGCACTTGTACCTCATTTCTGGGTATCAACTGGCAACGAGAATTTTTTGATGGAATTTAAGCTTTTTCTTTCTAGTATATAGAAAGTTCTTTAATCTACGGAATTGGTTGAAAATTGGTTGGGATTTTGGAAAGACTTGAGTAAACTCTACAAGTAATCTATGCGTATGACCCGCTTAATTTACTATACGTAATAATATGAAGTTTCTACTTTCCTCCTCATAGGTTTGAAAATATACATAACGTCCAGTAAACGTAGTTCCAAGATTCACTGTTTGATAACAGGTTGTTTATTAATTATTGATGATTACATAAGAGAGATCTATCCTCACTGTTAAATTAGTTAGCAGGATCTTGGTACGTATATCTAGGATAAAATAAAAACTTATATAAATAATCATAAAAGACAAAATTAAACCAATAAATTCGCGCTAGAACAAAAAGCCTTTTCAATCAATTAATATCCAGTAGTATTTTGGTATTGTTTGATAACAGAGAAAAGGTTATCAAAGTTTTTAGTTATGGAGAGGTGTGTACAAATTAACTCAAATCAATAAGGTTTGGTTCAGAATTTATTATTTTTAGCATCAAATAACTTAACCTTTTCCTTACGGGGTGGGATAGCATGTATCCCAAGTATACGGGCCTAAGAATGGATATATATATATATATATATTGTCACATCGTGGACATCGGCACTCCTTATTTCGACTCAGCCGGTGGAATTGATGATTTTTCCACATGTGTTGCAGGCACATCAAAAGGAACGCTAATGTGCAAAAGTCGCCAAATAACCTTTTTTTTCTTCTTCCCGCAGTCAGCACGTATGTTACCGATCAGCGGCGGCATCCATTAAAATAACAATGAAGTATGTCCCGGGCCCAAATGGATTTCAGGTTTCCTTGAAAGGGTCGGCACGAGCGGAAGTGACCCCCATCGGCCCGGAAGTCAAGGTTGTTCCAGCAATTTGTGGAGTCTTCTAGATTCTTCTAGAAAGATTGGGAAAAAAGGATAAAAGGACTCCCCTTCTTTGTCTGGGGACTTTTTAGCTGACCGACTTGTGAGACCGACAGCGCTGGAGTGCGCCGGGTCTGTGACGGCGGAAAGCCGATTAATCTTTCGAGAGATTGCACGGGTTTGCTCTGAACAGAGACCGTGGATAAGAATATTTGGCTTGTGTTAGCCAGGGAAATTCTTGTAATAAATTATGTTTTGTAAATATATTAAGGTTTAATAAAACCTTTTGTACATTTGTAAACGAGTTTCCTTCTCGAATTATTCCGTTTCGTGCTTTAACTTGTTTCACGAAGTTGGTTATTGATCGCTATGGGCCACATTACCATAATATATATATATATACAGTAACCACCGCTTATAGTGATCAGTGGTTATAAGAATCAACCGTTTATAAGAATCAATATCGCAAAAACAAAAACAAATGTATTATTTCCATGTTAAAATTTCCGCTTTAAAGAATCAATCCACCGGTTATAAGAATCAGTTTGCAATCTTCGCCTTCCTTTCATTTTTCCAAAAAATGCCACTTGAACTCTCAAAAGGTACGAAATCATTTCTTAAGTTTTTGAAAAGAAAGATTGATAAAACTTTGGGGTGGAAAACAGTCGTAAAATACATTCCTTTAAACATAACATAAGAGTTTCCCTTAAACGTTTTTGCTAAACACTGTCTTATTAGCTTTACCCAAGGGCATATAACCCGCCCGGGTCCGATTTCACTTTTCACCAGACAGGCACTCCTTTTTTCCCACCACTTACTTCCTGGTTGCGGATTTCTGGACCCTGAAACACATAAATCTTCCGCGAAGTGTCCTCCATCACTTACGCAAACGGGACAGTGGATTCAGCACATCAAACCGTGAAACGTATACGGATCCATTTTGCTGAATCAGATGAACCAGATGCTGAATCAAACGTTTCACGGTTTGATTCAGAATCAAACGCTATAAAGTGAATCTTCGTCTGAGACTGTAATAAGCATACGTCGCTAGTATTCACTTTAGTTTTCTAACAAAATTGCCAGTTAGTGTTAGAACTTTTTGATAGTCGAATTCAAATATGATAAAAACAAGGAAAACTCTTAGTTTTTCTGAAAAACAGAACTTGTTAATTAGATATGATGCTCTTCCAAAGTATAGTCAAAAAGAAGCTGCCTCTTGTTGATTTTATAATCATGTGTTGTTACTTATAGGTCTAGAAATTGAATTATAGTATTTGTTTAGAAATTGAGTATTTTTAAAATTATAAAAAATAATTTTAATAAATGATAAATAACGTAAATTAAAGAGTGTTTAATGGTAAATTATGTATATATGTGCCTGTGTGTTTATATATATATGTACAAGTATATATTTGTATATGTGTGCCTGTCCAAAGGGAAGTTTCGGTTATAAGAATCAACCGCTTATAAGAATCAAAAACAGTAATAACAAACGTGATTCTTATAAGCGGAAATCACTGTATATATATATATATATATATATATATATATATATATAACCCCCTTAATGGCCATTTTTACAAAGGGGGTATGAAATTTTCTGTTCTAAAGAGGGAATCGGAAAAATACATCCCGTAAGCTAAAGGTTAAGGAACTTTATTTTTATTACAAATGCCCAGAAGATTGACTACACACCGTTAATTCTCGGATAAAGGGCGAAACTGCTGGCCATTCATTTAAGGGGACACCGTATAGGTGCCCAGCATTACCCCCTGCAAGCCGTTCCCGTAATTTAGAACCGAGTCAAGTGACGAGACCGGAACACCCCACACCTCCAGAGATAAACGTGGGAACTTGGAGGACATTGCAGCCACGACAGATTTTACGTGTACCGGCCACCACTAGTGACCACGACGGCAGATCTGTCAGCGATGAGCACCGAACAAGTGATGTAAGAATACAGGGAGCAGCGCGAACGCAGTCCCGAATACCAAAAATTATGCGCCCCAACCGACCGCACTTTGCGGAAGTGGCAGCCGTCAGCTGACCGGTGTGCAATGGACAGCCTCCGACCGAGAGAGCCCCCTGTTTGATCAAGGCATCCCTGGCACCAAGTAAGAATAAGTTAGTACTTAAAGAACTAATTGTCTTTATAGAGAAATAAAATCTAATGTGTAGGAAATAGTGCAAGATCCTTGAAAAGAAATCTATACTCAGAACTGATCACAATAAAAGAGGATTCATTAAGTGTCGCAAATTATGTTTTGAATTGATAAGAAATTTATTCATTAATTAATTTATTTATATATCCTTTGATCCTTCTGTTGTCAGCTGCAGTACTTATAATTATTAATTTAGAGTTCTGTATCATCTGTATCATTATACAGATGAATTATACAATAATAATTTTGTATATTTTAATTTTCATTTTTCAGCGACGTAAACTGAAGAATTTTACCTTTCATGTAATCATATAACTTTTCTACCTATTCATTAAAATAATAGTGGTTATGGTTAAGTCATTGATCCTTGCAAATAGATATTGTTGTAGATTGTGTAACTTTCTGACTACCTTTTTGTATCATTTTTGGTAAATACAAAACAGAAACAAACCCATTTAAAAAGCACCCGCCCTACTCAAAATAAAATCTGTTATCTCTAAATTTTTCCTTTCATGTTTTAAGACTCTTTTTTAACGAATGCTCATTAAACAGAGAGATGAATATTTAGTCAAAAGTTTCAGAATAAGAATGCGTGTATTGACGTTTTGGCCTTCATCAGTTTCACAGAGT
The DNA here is from genome assembly GCA_907164885.2 of Dolomedes plantarius. Classification (NCBI taxonomy): domain Eukaryota; kingdom Metazoa; phylum Arthropoda; class Arachnida; order Araneae; family Dolomedidae; genus Dolomedes; species Dolomedes plantarius. Next base: position 165,354,398 of record OU015492.1, read on the forward strand.
TGAAAAAACAAAAATTCCATTCCATATTTTTTATCATCGTTCATCAGTTTGGGTAGCGCTCATGCATTTTAGTTGAGAAGTTGTTTCTTTTTTGTAGTTGTTTACGTAAATTTATTATAAAAGATCCAATCAAGCAACAAATGTCAGTAAACTGGACGAGTTTGGGAGGGCTATATTACCGATAATTTCAGTAAGGATAGCACTCAAAAATCCGGTATCAAGAGCACACGCACATCTGCTTCTATTTTGCATGTTTAAATCTGCTCTGATTCTAAAATTAGATGTCTTTTCCTATGTTTATATAACGTAGATGAGGTTAGTTTTGGTCTTTGCAGTTATTCTTGTTTAAAAAATATACATATGTGTTAGTTCCTGAAGTTTCAGGAATTTTACATAGCCAAATGGAAACGCTTTTATCCTCAAGCTGTTAGACTCACATAATGTTTCGCATTCTGTAATTTTTTTTAATTCAATTTTCCAAGCACTCTTAACTTCGCAAAAAAAATATCTTAGATGGACGCATTCCATAACATTCTCATTGCCAATTATATATAGTTATTTATAGTTATTTTTGAATCTACGAACCCTTCAACCTTCCAGCTGTCTCAAGGCAGGTGTTCGCGGAGAAGAATGAAATGGTACACGCTTTTACAGCTTCTAAGGAGAAGTTATTTTAATTTCTTTTTTTTAAAAAGATAGAAAATTTTTTAATTTTTTTTACTTCAATACGTTCTGCTTACTATTTTGGCAAGCTTATTTTAATTCCTAATGCTGAAAAACTTCATGCCTAAATTTATGCATGAAGTTAATGTATTTCATTCTAATTCAATAAACTTTAATAGTCGTTTCCATAGTTGAAGGTTGAAATTGTATTTTTGAATTTATTTCTATTTTTAATGACCGATTCCATTTTTAACAACTTTCCAAGAGCTCAACAGTCATGTTTTGCGACAAAGATAAAATAGACCCGCCTAAAAAAGGGAAGCCTTCCGTAGAGGACTTTTTTTTTCAGGCACATTCTTTGTTGTACGTTTCATGACTTTCTGTTGTCTATTAATGTTAAATATAATTTACATACATCGGTATTTATTACTTTTAAGTATAGTTCATTTACTTTTTCAGTTACATACTCTCACAAATTCGATGTGCATTTAAACAATCAATTTATTAAAATCTCTGATAAATAGAAAAGTAAGTACATAATTCAGTAATATTATCGACTAGCTGCTGACTGATAAAATGACACGATATTAAAGCACCAAAAAACTCACACTGTTTTCACGATACGGGCAAATTTACGTTATGCGTACAAAGTGAAACTTATCTAGCCGGCAACCTTTATTATCTAGCCTGCCCACTAAAAGAGCCATATTTTGTGTAGAATTGATTCAAGACTCCATTGCTCGAATGTTATGGAAGAAACCTCTTTTCGACGGCCGCCCCTCAAAACGGCCCCTTTTTTACGGAACCATTACTGGCCGCCATAGAAAGGATTCACTGTATATAGCTAAATCGCAAGTTGTTGTTGTTGTTGTTGTTGTTTCCAATCCCCTTGGTGTAGGAAAGCCTACATCAAATCCAAAGGACCTAGGTCCTCAAATCCTAGGTCCTTGGCGAAGAGTAGTAAGCAGTTTCACTAGGTACCACTAGGGCTGAAGTCTGACTTGACCTCGATGAACATCGGTCCCGTAATTTTGAACCGAGTCAAGTGACGAGACCGGAACACTTGACCCCGCACCTCCAGAGGGATCGCAAGTAATTGGGGATAACGCTTTCGATTTTGTTTATTTATGTTCGAGAAATAATATAATTTTTTCAGACATATTCATGCTTTATGTTTGAACAGGCAACGTATCTATTATCTGTTGCATATTACTGATTTTACCAAATACTTATTCATCATTCTGAATTATGTACACATCATAATCTGTTGTTGTTTGTTTGCCAAATGCGGGGCACTTTTTAATGAAGACATTCACATAATATACCGCAGGAATTGTTGACTACTTCTTATCTCGGAGCACCAAACAGGTGAATCAACATTAGTCCTTGGTGCCACTTCAGTTTTGACCGAGCATCCCCAGGTGAGACATCTTCGCACCATCATAACCTTACTTGAGTTAGAACAGAAATGCCCTTTGAAATGGTGATAGATTCACTTAGAGCATATGATGAAGTTATTCTTGGGAAATCGAGAGCATGCATCAAATCTACTTGCTAATAAAATTTTTTAATGCATGTCACTTATCAACAAATAGAAAGGATTCGTATCCTTGTGATCTTACAATTCACAAGTAGTTTTCATGAACGAAATACAAACACTAGTTTGCCTTTAATCTAACAAATGACATTTTTTTTTTAAATTCAGTAAATTCAGAGATTTATCCTAAGATATTTTCTTTATCTTAGTGCAAAAGAAAGTAAATAAAGCAAAGTAAAAAATATTATAAAACAAAGAACATGAAAAATAATGGACTTTTTTTTATTTCGTAAAATAAAAGAAACCAATTTTGAGTTTGTTAGAGTCATTATAAGATAGTTAACAGCTAAAATGTTTTTATTTATTTATTTATTTATTTTTGTACAATGTCATTTACATCCTCCTTCCATCCTGAAATGCCCAGCATGTGGTGTACCCAGACTAAATAATCATTTAATCAAAATAATGGGAAATTTATTTATAAACGCCTATGTATAAATGTAATGTTTATGTATTAATCGTTTATAGTGGATAAGTAAAATAATTTGTCATTTTTTTCATATATATATATATATATATATATAAATATATATATATATATATATATATGTATACATATACAGTGCAATCTCGTTCGATCGTTCTCCGAATCATCGTTTTCCCGTATGTGTCGTTTATTTCACCCAGTCCCGACGATCGTATTGCTTTGTCATGTTCCTGCATCTATCGTTCAGTTCAGCCGGTCCTTTGGAAAACGATAGATCGAGATTCCACTGTGTGTATATATATAACTAAATTTAAAAGAGCTTCGGTATATATATATATATATATATATATATATATGTGTGTGTAGCGCGACCGGGCCCTGTAGTCCAGTTGGCAAGAGCAGCGGGCCAGTGAACTGAACGTCCCAGGTTCGATGCTCGTCGCTGCAAATCTACCACCGGGTTTACTAATGGTGGACGGTGTAAAATAGGGCGTGGCTACAATGTCCTCCAAGTTCTCAAATTTACCTCTGGAGGTGCGGGGTCAAGTGTTCCGGTCAAAATTACTCGGTTCAGAATTACGGGACCGGTCATTTAACCAAGTCGGACTCCGACCCTTGTGGTGCTAATTCAAAACAGGAGCCGCACCTTCATCGCCCATAGCCTTCGGGATTTGATCTGATGTTGATGTCGATCAAGGGACATAAACAACAACATATATATATATATATATATATATATATATATATATATATATATATATATATATATATATATATATATATATATATATATATATATAAATGTGTGTGTATGTATGTATGTATGCAAGTGCATATCTCACAGTGAGAACTGGTTCGTCTACATGTTTTAAAATCGGGTACTGTCGGGGAAAACGACTTTCGTTTCACGCATTCTCCAGGTAAGGAGATGTGTTAGCCCGAAAATTCGAAGTGTATCCTACATCGCAGCATTTCCGCCTATGCCTTGTTGACAGGCAATTAAATCGGGAAACCGAGACGTGGGGAAACGCCGACCTTGTGATTGTTTTATTTTAACTCGTAATCAAAGTGTTGTTCACGTGAAAAGATCGTGTAACCTGACATGGACGCGCTTTTTTAGTAACACGTGTAGAGAGACCGGGAACTAAAATTAGAGGAGCATGCACGTGGATGTGACTCGCACGTATGTTGGGTGTAAAATGTACTCAAAATGTGATAAGATGGATATTCTGAGCTCTTCGATCGATAGCAAATGAAAGTATGAATTCATAAATAGATAATGCATCCTGAAGGTCTTGATGCTTTGTATAAAATATTGCTGCGGTTTTGGGGTCGTCAAGTGCCTCACTGTAAAAATTTATGAATTAACATTTTTGACAGTGAGACTTATTATTGAATTTTTGTCATTTTTAGTTTATAACAAGTATATCAAAGCAAAAGAAAACAGCTTGTTTTCATTAAATCCGGTTTTAAATCATTTTTACAAGCATTTTATAAATATGCTCATCTAAATAGCAGAACTTAGAGGTATGCTAAAAGGGGGCATTTATGGTGTAAGTTATGTATTAGAAACGTAGCCAGAAAAAAAAACCGCAGTATCAGTACCGTAAGTTCCTTAGTACACATACACACACACACACATGTGTATATATATATATATATATATATATATATATATACAGTCAAACCTCGATATCTCGAACTTGAAGGGAGAGACAAAAAAATTCGAAATATCGAAAATTCGAATTATCGAAAATCATTTCCTGTTCATTCCTGTTCTTCATTTCCTTCATTTCCTGTTCTGTTAAAACCACCCCAACCCCTCTAGAAAGTAACCTTAGAGAATAAAAGGAGAAAAAATAAAAGAAAGGATCGATGGTCAATGAATATGCATGGCAACTAACTGAAAAGAGATTAGAAAACAATAAACAAGAATTTCAACTCCCCATCTTGGAGGGTCAAGAGAAGTTGTCATTTCATTGTGTTATCTTCCGTCTTTATATCCCATCTTTTTAAAGTTTATTCAGAGTTTTACAACTGTAATGTATCATCGACGATAGATAGATAGATAGGACATTTGTTTGAATAGCTTTTCTATTTTTTAGAAATTTCTATTTTTTGGATATTAATTTTTTGTTTTTAGAAAAAAATTTCTTTATTTATGGAAAAAAATTCAAGTTATCGAGGGGAGAGCCAAAGCAAATTCGCCAAATCAAGGTTTTTTTAACATTGATTGCATAGGAAATTTGAAGGGAATTTTTATTTCTTCGAGATATCAAAAAATTCGCGAAATCGAGGTTAGAGTTAGCAAGGTTTGACTGTATATATATATATATATATATATATATATATATATATATATACGGCCCTCGTATTTATATATATATATATATACGAGGGTAATTTCATAAGTCCGGGAAAAAATAATGAAAACGGACATTTTTTTTTAAAGTTTTTATTACATGTTCTCCGTAATCTCCCTTAAAGTAGATACATTTGGTACAATGATTTTTAAGCTTTTTTATTCCCCTCAATAAAGTAGAAACTGTCCAGTTCTGCAAATTAATCGTTTGACATTGGAAAGTGATGCAAACTTCTGCCCTGAAAAACATTTTTTTTTACTTTTGGGAACAATTAGTAAGCCGACTGAAGCCAATCTGGAGAATACGGGTATCCCAAAAAACTGGGCATAACATTTTCTGCCGTTGGAACCATTTTCGCACTCTTTGCAGCAGGTTCAACTGCTTCATACCGCTGTATTGGACAGTTCTTTTCTGCCTGGTATTGATGTATCCATGTTTCCTCAACAATTACGAAACGAAGCAGAAATTCTTCTGATTTCTTTGAACTAGCTCCTAGTTGTGCTTCGAAGTGTTCACTCGTTCACGTTTTCGATGGGACGTTTTTAAATGTGACTAAAGAACAAAGAGTGTAAAAAAATCTTTAGTCCAACGATCGTTTCTTTAGAGGCACACGATGCTGAAACAAAACAAATAAACATAATGGAGATCGGAAGGAAGATGAAAAGAAAAATGGAATTGAAAAGGAGATATTGGGGTGTGGGGGGGGGGGGGAGTAAGAAGATATCCATTAGACAAAACATGACAGTAGGAAACACTTCAGTGTCCAAATATTTCACCATTCAGTCAACATATATGTCACAGATAAATCACTGAACAATATTAAAAGGTTAATGTAGATGACAAAGTTTTCCAAAAAATCCAGTTCAGGCATGGCAAATATTTTTGACGTCAAAGACTCTGAATTTATTCCCGAGCTCCCAAGTGTACAGCCACGGTTTTTGAGAATTCCTGATTCTTAACCTTGAATTTTCTTTAATGAGTATCAAAGGTGAGCATTGGTCCGAATAAAACGAGTTATTGTCATAGTAACGTAAGTTACAAACACACAACTTACGAAACTACGGCAGGAGAGTTATCACGGCAGGAAAATTAAGTTTGTCAATGGTTTAAAAATAAATTTGAAATTAAAGCGACGTAGGATATTTCTGAATTTAAAATACAGGGTTGACACACGTGGAGCTTAGAAAAACCCTGCTGGTTCTCTTAATTATATCAATAAGTATCATCGTCAAATCGTCCAATTTATGATTTATGATCGTCCAGTTTAGGATTTGTCCATAGCGACAATCGCAACTGATGCTCTGCAGGTTGATGAGGCATTGCACACACTGAAACGACACTGATTTCCCTTTTTCTTATCTATTGTGAATTACAAAATGTTGTTTACTGTCTTACAAGTCTCCACGAGTCTCATTTGAGCTATCATCGTGTAGTCACTTAATCTGCTTTCCTCTTCAGGAGTGGAAGGTGATAGAATTACACATCAACAGAATTTCGTTATCACCCTCTGGTCACAGTCCAGCACATAATTGTGAGAAGGGATGGTCCCCAATCCTTCCCTATGTTCAATCGACATTTAATGAAGCTTTGTTATGCTGTTTTTTCTGTTATTTTAACTGCCAGTTGAAATTCCAACTATAAGACTGAAAGTATTTAGTAAAAATCTCTAAATTGTGATGTCATATAGAAGTTTTTTAATTTTTAAACAAGAACTTATTGTATTATTTCTCCTTTGCGAAACAAATAGAAGTGTATATACATAAAGTAAAAGAATTAAATATAAATTCCTTTAAAATTTAAACAATAATATACATTAATGTTGGAAAAACATGTCGCAAAAAGGTATGTTTACATTTCAAAGGAAGTCGTTTCCATGACAACCACTGCTTGAAAGCTAGATTTTGAAAACAAACAAAAAAAATATCTCCTGTTCTAATTAAGATAGAAACATGATTTAAACGTCATTTTAAGCGGAAAAAATCAGAAAAATTTTCAATGCAATAAAGTTTTTTTCGAAAATTTGAAGATTTTTGTCTCCCGGACCCCCTTAAATATAGCCTTGCAAAACGCAGAGCGTTATTTTGATTGGTATTATTACTAAATATATAATAAAAAATGTTTTCAGAAAATCAACTTCTCACGAGTTTAAAAATTAATACTCACTGACGTTTTCGGGGTTTTCTGAAAACCGACTGATACATTCATGTCACCTATAAATTCAACTGACGAGACTTATCAATTTAAATAATATTAAAATTCATTTAAAAATAAAGCAGTTATTTCTATTAAAGAAGAACACAAACACCGCTAAACTCATATACCCGAGATTCCTCTGTGACTAAAATAAAAACTGCAGTAACTCCAGTTAAGGGGGAGGGGGGAATGGTTGTCCATTTTATTAAAAATTTCAGGCCCCGCATTATATTACCATTTCATTACTATCGATAATGGCCCATTGCAGGGCTCGTGAACTTACGAAATAAATATAAAAATAAACAGTTGACCTGACACGCTTGTGTCTGCTGATAAAATAGCGCCAGATCTATTATCGCGATGCACAGTCAAAGCTCTCTTTCAAGAGCAGTGGGTATTCTTGCGGAAAGCTTTTCATCGTATAATTAAAGACCGAAGATTCGGTACGCATACGCTTTTACCCAACCTTATTTTCTCCGTAAATTACGATTTGTGCGTACCACACACGAGGATTTAGAAGAGCAATTGTGTGTAGCTTACGACGATATCCACAGAAATATCTGAGTGAAATGGGCATAGGAAATGATCTCGAAATTCGAGCATTGTATTTGGTATAGAAAATGTGTCGTTGCTCCCGGAACGTAAGAAATTTATGAAAGAATATGAGCAGATAGTAAGATGTATGGACTTCTTTTGTGAAAATTTTAATATTGGAGAAATAGTTAATGTTCAGCTTTATGCGTTAAGGTGAAATGAATAGGCATTAATGATGTAAGGTTATATATATTGCTTGAAATATGGAACTCCGAGATATTTATTTTCGATATAATATGAATTACAGGATATGTACAGTAAAACCTCGTTTATCCGGACTAACTGGGACTATAGGCAATCCGAATAATTGAAAATCCGGATAATTGTAATATGGGTAATAAGGAAAACAACATCCTTAACTGAGCGGACTTGCTGTTTATTACGATCAAAAACTATGTTTTGTAACAAAATTCAACAAAAGCAACAAATTCAACAAAACTCAACAAAAAGCATTTTATTACTATAATTTATTGTACAATCTATGCAGGAACTGTACATTGAATCAAACTAAAAATTGAATATTTGACGTACTTTTAATTACGTTCTTGCTATCATGGTTAAAAATTATTATCTAATGTGAACATTAAATAAAAAAAAAAATGTCTACAAATCTGATCTGGATTATCCGGAGATCCGGATAAACGAGGGCTGGATAAACGAGGTTTTACTGAATTAGGAAAAATTCTTTATAAGAGAAAATTTAGATCATCGGTAGTGTAAAATAAGTAAGTATGATCGGGAAAACGGGTAAACCCATAGAGACAGAAAATAATTTTTATATTTGTTTGTTGAAAGAATAAATTATATGAATATTTTAGTCAAAAATATTCACTACAATAGTTAGATATGCATAATAATTGAAAAAAAACCTACATGACAATTGAGTTGTTCATTACAGAGATTCAGTTTCTAGATATTAACATATTTACATTATAGGTAATATTGAACACACGAAACATGAAAATCATGTTGCATGAACAAACGAATTCAGAAAACATCGGCTATTTCATCGATCATTGTCTATCAAAAGAAAAACAATTTTGATGTAAAGTTGAGCTTTGTGCCCCTGTGAAGACTCGACACAGTAAATCTTGTCAGACAAGATGGGGCTCAAATTGGGGGGCGAGGGTAAAAGACGACCTAATGTATCAGAAATATGAGCGGTGAAAGTTAACTGAACTACCTCATATTTGTAATGCTAATATTAGACTCAGCTAGGTGATCCAGGGACAGAAAGTAATTTACTTGATAGTGTTGGTTGCTAAATGAAGAATGGCGTTTTTGATAATTAATAAAGAAATCTGAAGGAAATGCCGTTATAAAAGTCATTTAGTGGTTATGTTAGATGTTAAACGCATTGTGTAATTGTGCAATAACCAAAATATGCAGGTTCTAACTGATCCACCCGCAGGGGTTATGAATCAAAAAAATAAATTCCTGAAACAAAAAGAAACCTGGAAGTAAAAGCTAGAAAACAAAAACCTGAAAATTGAAGTTAAAACCTATAAAGGGAAATGCTGATTCACAAACTGATCACAAAATTAGCTGATTCACAAACATCACAAAATAAAGCCATCTTTAATTACAGGAGGACACAAATACCACTTAGATTAAATCATTATTAATTTCCTTAAGATACCAATAAAATTTCTAGCCCACATAAGTTAGCTGGTGAATTAAAAAAAAACAACTTAAAACAATTAAGTTAAATAGGAAAAAAGAAAATCATACCGCTACAGCGAACAGAAAAAAAAAATGCAGGTAGTCTCTTCTAACAAAAGTACCGCGGGTTATGAACGAAGGATTACTTATCATTTCTTACTTTCTTTTTTTTTTTTGGACGCATTTTGGTACTTTTCTGTTTAACTGTTTACTGCTACTGGGTTTGGTGAACTGCCAAAATTATAACTCGCGACGTCGGACAATTTTTTTTCTCTCCGGAGGACCGTTATTGAGGAACGTAATCCTACGTTAAAAAGGAAAGGGGAAGATTGGGTTTGCCCATAAAAGAAATTTCATCTCTCGCAAGGTCGTTTCTCCATCATGCTCCGCTGGGGTTTTTCTCTGGATCGTAAATGACTCGAGCTCGCCTCACGTCCGAATCGGTGAGGGCACGTCTTCTCCCCTCGTGTTGCCGTGACCACCCCCGCAAAAACAGCTGCTCCCCATGAAATAGGTTTTTTCTCCCCTTTATCCCTCCTCCAAGCTCCAAGCTTGACGAGAAGGAGATTGAAGGCGTGGCATAAATTTATGGTAGAAAACTTTCAAATATAAGGAGTAGCACGAGGAGTTGCTTAAATGGATGACTGATGATGTTTGTTTGTCAATAAATTATGATTTTGTTTTCTTGCGTAATATGTCGATGTTATGGCACAGCATTCTAACCGTTTTGTCTCCTCCGCGTAGACCTCATCATTCGTCTCTTGGGAAACGCATAACATTCCAATGTCCTGGGCTTTCGTTTTCCCGCTCCCCTCCGCTTGCTTGGGCCTTGGGGTGGATGCGAAAGAAATTACAAAACAGGACATATTGAATTACCGGGGCTTTGGATTTTCTGCTTTTATTGTCGTGGGGAACAAACACAAAGAGACTTACATACATCAAATCTTATGCTCCCCTATAATTTTTTTTACAAACCCAGGTTCAAAAGAAACCCGTATAGAAACAAGTAAAGTAGCCTTGGTTGCCTCTGCTCAATATATGTCCATTGTGTGAATTAAAATGACAGACACTATCAATTGCAAATACATAGATTTAATAAAAATTCATTTCATTACACATCAAATAATAAAAAAAAATTAATCATCTCTCCTACGAACATTCATAAAAACAAGGTATGTCTTGGCCAAAAGGAAATTCACCTTACAAGCAAAGGAAAGAATTGCAGGGGACTCTAGCCTGCAGAATTTACAGTGGATTATCAAAAATAATAATCATAAACTTCCTGACTATACAATGCACATAAATTGAAAAATAATAAATATCACAAACATTATCTGAATTACCCTAGAGGAAATGCTTCTCCTTGGCGTAATAAAAAAAAATAGGAAAGGTAATTATAATAAAAAAAAGAGGAATAAGAATATCACCCGATTCACAAAATCCACGCTGTGAAGGAGCTTGGTTGAAAGGCCGAAATTGTAGCGTTCCAGGCTTCCGTCAGGTACTGTACTCCTATGTCGTGGGAAAAATGGCGACTCCTGGATCAAAATTTCTGATGTTCACGGGAACACGTCTGGTCGGTGGAAAAACGTAGAATCATCACGGGTAAACAGGTGGATAGATAGGAGACACGATGTCTACTAACTGGAACGCGTCTGCACGGAGGTTGTTCTGAAGCTCATAATCCCTAGGTGTCTCTTAGAATTTTCCAGCACGTCCAGTGACACCGCGAGTGAAGAACCTCTGACCTACTCGCTCTCACTCCACTGATACTCCAGCGATTACCCTCGAAAACCTGTCCGGCTTCCCCGTTTCTCTTTGCGTCGCCGTCTTTCATTGGACCAGGAAGCGGTCATTCAAGCCTAAGTCCGGCCTTTCTTCCCCCAACTCCTTCCCCCCCAAAAAAACATGGCGGGCAGTTTGAACGAAATGGCGGATTCGCCATTTAGTCAAACAAAGGGGGACCGTAAAAAAATAACTAAACTATTAGAAAATTATGTGAAAAGATTATGATTAACTATTAATTAATATAGAGTTAGCTTTTAAGTGAGATGACGATAAATTACTATGATATTACTATTATTTGGTTTAGTTAGAAAAACTTATGGAGTGATGAAAAATAAGAAATCGTTATTCGATAGTTAGAACAATCATCACGACAATATTGAGTAGGATAGGATAATAGAAAAAAGGAATTAACACAAAAAAGGATTAACTTTTAAGAAAAATAATAAAAAAATCTAAAAAAATTGATATTTAAATTTATATTAGTTGACCTGAAGAAACAAAATTCACCAGCCAACGAAAAATTCACCAGCTACTTTACATAATATTCCAAACAATACTTATAAAAAAATCAAAACTTGTCATGACCAATTATCAATGTTACCTTTTACAATGCATTGGATATTCAGGAAAATTGCGCACTTTTCCCAAATCCCGTTTACATTATTTAGGCAATTAAAAATTAGATCACAAGCAGTTTAAACAAATTAGAGCAGAGGCTTAAAAAGATATGAAAAACAAAGCTGTTATACTTAAGGTTAATTAATTTAAACGCTGAAATTATACTCAGTTACAAGAATGATTATTTACTAATTCTATATTAAATTGAAAGTTAATTTATCTACAAACAATAGATTGATCTAGAGGAGTGAGTGAAGAAAACATTTCACGCAGAGCAGACTTTTTATCGCATTTTTAAATGTCCATAAATTAAATCTAGGGAACTTTTCTATAGATATTCGATAGGTCTATCTATTATGTGAAGCATTTGCTTAAAAGAAGATAAAACCTCATAAATAATTGTGATCTACGGAGGTTATGAGTGCTGTAGGTAAAAAATTAATAAGTAAAAATAATTTATATCTCATATCTATGATAATTTCAGTCTAAATTTCTGGATCCTGTGAAGAGATTACGCAGTATTTAACTGTTTAATCCTGCTTCTTAAACCTCAGGCATCTATTATTCAGTGCAGTCTAAAGAAAATTATCTGTGAAAACATTATAACTACTCCAGGATCCTCTAATAAAATAATAATAATAATTATTATTATTATTGTAGTTTACTGGAATGGTTGCGGGAGCTCTCGAGTAAAAACTGGGAAATAAATGTGTCTCTTGAGATAGCCTCTGAATAACCTGTACAGCTAAATATCCCTAGACACCTTTTCTCCGCCAGCACTTCTCTCGAGGGTACGTTCGACCCACATGTATTTCCCAGTTCGATCTCCATCCGGGGTCTAAAGAGGGGAGTATAGGAGCATTGCAAGCCCCCCCCCCAAAAAAAAAAAATGATATTGTTAAAAATAATCAGGTAGTTTACAACTTTAATCTTTTAAAATTTACAATATTTTTGCCGAACAATTCATCTCATAAAACATCTTGCTTTAAAAATATTTTTAAAAAATTAATTATTTTAACACTCGTAGGTTGTAGGCAAAAGGCAGCGAAACTTAAGTAGCTGAATTTCAAGCAGTTTCGATGGAAAAGGATTTTGAAACAAAAGAAAAGGCGACTAATTCCCCATTTTCTTATATTTCTCCCCAAAAGATGTGAGTCTGGATAAGTGTATAGTATATAAGAAAGAATGATACTAGCTCGCCTGTAAAAAGATTAATATTCTTTTCAAGAAGTTCCATTAAAAAAACAAATTTGAATATTATGAAATATATTTTCTGATACTAATAATCACCGGCCTCAAAATATAACATGAAAGAAAGCAAACCAAAACCAATCTGATCGAGTGTCTGTCTTTAGGGTGTCTGACTTTGCATGAAATTGCGAATGTCTCATTAAATCTGTTGTGATTCCTGGGAATGTGCCTTATTAAATGGATTACTTGGATAATTCTAGAGCAATTACAAGAGGCAACACTTAAATAATCTTCGAAGAATGCTTTTATTCGATCAAAATCAATCGGATTCGGTGTCTGTGTCTGGGGTGACTCTTAATTACTTGACTGATCGCATTTTTTGACTGGCCCATCTCCATGACGTATCTTGTAAAACTCTACCGCATGGGTGTCTAAACTATGACCGTTTTAGGGCCACATTGCAAAAAAAAAATTTGCTGGGCCACACATACAATATTTTTTAACAAATGTAGTTTTATTAAAATAAATTAACTTCTTTTTATTATAATTTTTATAAAATTTGAATTAGATATGTATAGGTACATATTTATTTTAAATTTGTAAAAGTTTCGTTTCATTTAGTTTGGATTTCATGAAGATGGAAAAAATTCAAATTAATGAGATGGATGAATTTGCTTTTGTTGAACAAGCAAATCGATATCGGGTTCAATAGACGAGGTTGCAATTCTTAATGCATTTTCAAGATGTTTGTCAGTGATCTTTGTCCAATTTTTGTTTTTTTTTTGTATGCTCCATTCTTGAAAATAATTGTTCACAAATATAGGTACTGCCAAAAGCTGAAGACATTAATAAAGCATGATTGTGAAAATTAGGATATTTATCGCGGGGTAGGTAATCTTTATAAAACTCCTGAAACATTTCCAAAGAAACATTCCCAAATCTTTCTTTCAGTTGAATGTCACTTTGCAGTTCAATGCATTCCATTTGAAGATTTGAAGGTAATTTATTTATTTCTAGAGAAAATGGGGTAGAAAATATGTTGAAATACTCTTCATTTTTTCGAAAATCTTGAAATCTACTTTCAAACTCTTGAATTAAATCAAAAAGTTAATGCAGCATATTTTGCATATTTTGTGCAACTCACAGGTTTGTGCAGCCAAAGTACTGAAATGTGTCAAATCTTTTACTTTTATTTGATTGTGCCAAAATTTCAACTTTCTTTCAAACTCTGTTATTGTTTGGAACATATTATTATTAAATTGATTTTTTCCTTGAAGTCTCAAATTTAAATCATTCAAATGTTCTGTTAAGTCTACTGAAAAAGCTAAATCTAAAACCCAATCTTCGTCTTCAAATTCAGTCACAGGTTTCCCGTTTGTTTCCATAAATATTTTTATTTCAGTTCTTAAATCGTAAAATCTTTGGAGCATTTTCCCCTTACTGAGCCATCTTACTTCTGTATAATAAATAACATCTGCAAATTCAGTGCCCATTACCTTAAGAAACTCTTGAAATTGTCTATGATTAAGTCCTTTTACTCTTATAAAGTTAATTGTTTTTATAACAACGCTTAATACACTTTCCATTTTTAAAATTTTTCTACATAAATTGCCCTGATGTACAATACAATGATATGCCATCAAGATCGTATTGTCGGCAGCGACGGCTTCATTATTAACCATTTTAACGAGTCCCCCATTTTTACCAACCATGGCAGGGGCTCCATCGGTTATGATAGCTGATAAATTTTTCATAGATAAGGAAAACCTTTTCATCGTCGTTTTTAATGCATCGAATAAATCTACAGACTTGGTTGTGTCTTTTAACGATACTAAAGCGACCATTTCTTCCGTGATATTATAATGTTCATCCATTCCTCTTATAAAAATTGCCAATTGTGCCGTATCAGAGGCGTCAGTGCTTTCGTCCATGGCTGACGAATAAAATTGAAAATTAGTACAATTGCTTTTTAAAGACTTTTCAACTGAATTCCCCAACTCCTCAATTCTTGTGGCTATAGTTTGGTGGGATAAACTGATTTTAGAAAAATCCAACTTTTTTTCAGGGCAAATTATGTTTGCTACGCTTTCCATACATTCTTTTATAAATTCGCCATCAATAAAAGGTTTTGATTTTTTCGCTATTAAATTTGCTACGACATAACTTGCTTTTCCCATTTTTTAGTTCTGTGATTTTATCTTTACAGCAAATGCCGAGATATACATCGTATTTTGTGGCATGCTTTTGACTATAATGTCGTTTCAAATTGTAGTAAACTGGAAAACTGGAACAACTTTAAAAACTGGAACAAAGTCCCTACAAATTAAGCAAAGTGCTTTATAATTCTCCTCAATAAAAAAGTATTTCTCCGTCCAATTTTCATTAAAAACTCTTTTTTCATCTTCAATTTTTCTTTTTTTAGGTTCTGCTTTATTTTTTAATGACATGAGATTTTTTAATGACAATGAAACTGAGACACAAGGCACCTACCGGTACAGTAGCGTAACAGAATTCGCAGTAGAAGAGATTCGATTCAATCTCAAGTAGAGAGATCCTGAGCTGTCAACTCTGAAACTCTTTCAGAAATGATTACTGATCGTGGACCGGTCAGGGATCCCTTTTAGAGACTCGGAGAGCATAGAGAATTTTCTGGAACACCCCGAGCTGTAGCAGACGCGCGATTGGGGCAAGTCTACGGTGGTGCGGTGCGTGACGTAGGAACTGGGCAAGTGGCCATGCGCCAAGATCACGCGCAGAACGGGATTCAGCGAGAGAAAAGCCAACGGGTCGGATCGATTTGGCGAACTTTCGCGAACGTTTGATGACTCCTTTTTCTGTGGTCAAAAGGATTAGGAAATGAAAATACAATGCAATATACTGCATACAAACATTGTAATTCTTCAAAAAATTCGCCGTCGAGTGGATACACACATAATTCGAAACGTAAATTCTCATGGCATACTAAGATGTTTTTATTTAAATTTTTATTTCAAAAATAAATGTCAACGAATCGATTATATATGAAAAATATTACAAACATTTATTTTTTTAATAAAAATGTGTAAATTTAAATATTTTCATAATTTGCATTTGGGCCGCATTTTAAAGATTTTCGGGCCGCACTTTAGACAAGCATGGTCTACCGTATAAATTTCTATACTCACTTAAATAGTTATTACTAATGTCAGGGACTCAGAGTTTGATTTCAGAGTAGAGCCCAATAAACGGCTTCCACATTAAAGATGATAGTAAGCTATGACACTCCCAAAACGAGGTGGCGGGGATTCAAAATAGCGATATGACCAGGGCCTTTTTATCGCATGGGCAAATCGGGACTTTGCCCGGGGCCCCCTGATGCTAAGGGGCCCCAAAACTGTCCTCTTTAACATGCAAAATCTCTTTAACGATGTTTCCCAACACCAAAATAGATAGAGCGACAGATAAGTGAAAGATTTTAATTTCGCTTTCTGCTTTAAGAAAAATGTTAAACTCTCAGGTTATATCAGACGTACAGCAGAAGGGGAAAGGCGTCTTCAATTTGATGTGAAATATGTTTATGAATGCTTCATCTTATCAGTCATACACTGTAGTAGCAAATATAGGACTCGCATGAAGAGTTGTTTGGTTTAAATCGTTATTTGAATCAAAATGTAAATCAAACGATTTTTTTAAATCCTCATTTTTAATGGATAGTCATGATTTTTAATGGATAGTCCTCCTGTCCTTGGATAGTTCTTGTTTTTATAAATGTTCGTAAGGGGAGGGGGTCCCAAACAGCATTTGCCCAGGGGCCCCCAGCATTCATAATCAGGCCCTGGATATGACAAATCCTTCAAAGTGGAATAAAGCCTAAAATCTGCAGCCATGATAATCCCAGATGAAATACGGTACATTAAAGTCATTGTGGTTAAATATCTTTGAATAGCCAGCAGCATATCCCTTAAAAATTTTCTTCAGTTGAATTAGATGACCAAAATGTTTGCTACGAAAAAATGCCAAAGTAAGTGGGACATCTAAATAAATAATAAATGAAAAAATACTAAAACCTTCGCAAGATGAACTGCTGCCGAAGCATTTACCAATAAAGTTTCAATTAATCATGATTAAATATTCAAAGGTAATCGGCTATCGCCTTAGTCCCAACTATAAACGATTCCAGCCAGCGATTTGGCGGAGATCTTCAAATCTCATAGCAAAGAGCTTTCGTTAAACCAAAGCTTTTTGCTGCAGGAAAAGCATGATCAGAAAGCTGAAACTTAAAGGAACCACCAGGAACGGGGACTATGACTTTATCTGAATTACCAACTCGGTAAAACTTATTCATCCTGGACAAAGGGAGCATTAATAGATCAAGAGCTTTTTTTAATTTATGGGTGGCAGTGCATAATACTTAGTTGGTGAAGCAATTTATGCAGCTTGATTACGCTGTATTCTCCGGAGAGCTCCACTTAGAAAGTCATGTTGGATATAGTCGTACGAAACATAGCAACAATAGATCTGTCATACCTTTAAATGTCGAGAGACATGCACCTAAATTTGGAGATGGAATGCTTTCCCGATTCTGACAGGACAGGGGAGCTCATTAAATTGTCTTTATGTTCGAGATAGGAGCTTGTAATTCTTCCACATGGACGAGGTATCCCCCGACTCATGATCTTGTGATCTTTACGTTTTTACAAAAAGAATCGAATTTGTCTTATACCGAAAGTATAACTGAATATGTTTAGTCTATAACGGAATACCCGAAACTGCTATAACAATAAAACAACGCTGAAATAAAAGAATAAATGATGTTTTACCCTCAAAATATCCCCCCAAAATATGCTTTGGATAAATCCATTTCAAATCACCAAATTTGGCAAGGTAAAGTTGCTCGACATTTTAAATTTTCCTCATTTTTTTAACCAAGTTTTCTTCATAGTTTTATGAGTTGAAAAACATGATTAAAATTTTTTTAACCTTAAAATATTTTTTTGAATGGCCATTTTTAACCAGCTAAGGAGTCATTTTTTTTGGTGAAAAATGTGTTTCGCGGAAAATGCTGTAGCTGCTTTATTTTTATGCCTATTAAGATAAATAAAAACTAAAATGTTCAGCATGAAATTGTCTTTATTTTAGATCCTTAGGGAATTTTCATTAGACTTCAGGATCTAGGTAAAAAAATATTTAAAAACATTAGAAATAAAAGGTCAAACACCCCATTTCGCTACCCTTATTTTTCATAAAGGAAATCAGACTCACTTTAAATATGTTTTTCTTGCACAAAGCTCTCATAGGGCTACTTGTTGTAAAAATTTCAATCTTGAAAATCTTTTCCTTTTTTTGTACAGCTTATCAAAAACTGTGTGAAGCCTGTTTTTGGAAGTTTTCACTAATTAATGTCCCAAAAGGGACGGAGTAAAAAATTCTCAAAACTTAGGATAATAAACATCTTTGTAATATAAAGCTACCATATAAATTTTATGAGTGAGAATTAACTGGTTTTAGAATGGTAGAGTATTAAATTTATGAAAAAAAAGGTGCTAATTCTTTTGGACTGGTCACTTTCAAAATCAGTATTAAAGCCTGTTGTTCTTGTTTCAACAACAAAAGCATAAATTTTTGTTAGATCTAAACCAAAAACTTTTCCCTGAAGATTAGCAGTTAGTGGAAGAAAATAATTTGAATCAAGTGAACTCAATATGCGCTACTTTGGAGCGCATATTGGAGTTGTCACCGATCATTAAAATAACGAAACTGAATGAAGAAAAGAGATTTCCGCTTTACAGAAAAAGGCAGATAAAATTTCAATAGCTGTAAAAAGGAAACTGAAGATTTAGAGGAATACCAGACTTGCTCTAAATCAGCTTAAAGGGAATATGAAATTTTGATCGACAAACTAAAAGAAAAATTCAGCTTGGTGAATAAAGAGGAAAATATTAAAATCATTTGTATCTTACCAGATTTATGGTCAATAAAAAAAATTAGGGTAAATTTTGGTGTTTCTCAGTATCTTGTAAGACAAACAAGACAATTAATAAAGGAGCAAGGTATCCTGCCAAATCTTTGTTAAAGACCTGGTGGACACAAGATAAGTGAAGAAGTTATCAACTGTGTGATCGAATTTTATTAAGAGGATGAAAACAGTTGTCTCTCCGGGTAAAAAAAAATGTGTCTCAGGTAAAATTAACATTGTGAAGGTATATAAAGAAAAAAGGTTAATCTTGATACCCTTAAATGAGCTTTTTAGTCTTTACAAACAAAGATATAAAGAACATATAATTGGTAGATCAATGTTCTGAGCGCAAGACAGCATAAAGAGCTGTGGCTGAATTCCGGTTATCTACAGGACACGACTGCCTCGCAAAACATCTCCACCGTTTTGACATTCGGGATAGTCCGTTCTGCATGCTCTGCGACCTTCTGGAAGAGATGGACCGGCTTAACCTTCTCCGCTGCCCAACGCTGTGTTCAGCCCAGTTGTGGGAGCGATATTGGGAGGGAAGAGATCGAATGGGCCAATAGATTTTTGCTATCTTCTTTTTTGGACTTTTTCCATCTTTGTTCTGTTTATTTGGGTTAGCTTGTCTGTGTATTGCCCGCCATTGGAGGAAAAATGTTCTGTGCTCTCAGGCCAAAATGATGTGTTCTGCTTAGAACATCTGGCTCTTACAGTGTGTGTAAATATCACCAGAATGTTAAATTCATGATAGAAGGGTGAAAATTAAACACCAATTACCGGACTTTGTTATACTTCTTTGTGTATGACATTGAGAGTGAAACCTGAATGCTGAATAAGTAACAGTGGGTCAAGACAGATAGAGCTGATCTTATCACACATTTTTTACCTAGTGATGAGTTTCTACAAACTCTTGTGGAAAAACTTATCTCATTAAAATCACATCATTTTATACCGAAGCTCCAAGCTTTAGAGAACTGAAAGGAAATCTTACAGATTTTGAATGTATAATTATTGGAGACATCTCAGAGAATTATACTTTTACGGTCCAAGACGAAATTCAAATCTTTCATTGGACCATTTCACAGGCTATACTGACTATACTACATCCTTTTGTTTGTTATTTTAAGAAACAATCAAATCTGCTGTAAAAGTATTATTAGTGACCAACTTATGAACGATAAAACCAATGTTTAAACATTTCAACAACATGTTGTACATGAGGTGAAGAATGTTGTATCTAGAATACAGAAGATTGTTTACTTTAGGGATGGTGCAAGCAGTTAGCACAAAAGCAAAAAGAATTTCATCAAAGTCTGCCAACAGAAACACGATTTTGGCATAGCAGCAGAATGGAACTTTTTTGCATCATCGCACGGATGAAAATTCTTGCGATGGTATAGGTGGAACCACGAAACGGAAAGTAACAGGAGCTAGTCTTCATAGACCTTACAGTGATAAAATATTTACACCGCAGAATATGTTTAAGTTTTGTTCAGAGGAAATAGTAGGGATAAATTATATTTTTATCTCCCAGAGAAAATAATACAAAATGAATCTTTTGTACTAATCCCAGGGACTCTAGGTTATCATCAGTATGGAAAATCTCATAATGGAAAATCAAATTAGGTGCTATACTACTTTGAAATGCCAGAGATTTGATGATGTCAAAACCTCAATTGAGTTTAGAAAAGCCTCATCCATTGACAATAACGACAGCATGGCATACATTTATGATGATTAATGGTGGATAGGCAAAGTTAAAAATGAAAGTGAAGTGGACAATGACATTTTAGTGCACTTTTTTCATCCATCAAGACCAGCAACTGCATTTAAGTTATCTAAAAAAATGATAGTGTTTGGGTTTCTGTCTCTAAAGTCCTATGCAAATTGACACCGATTGAACTGGCAACTATTTCTTAACGAACATTCAGTATCTCAGAAAAGGTAAGCAATGAAATTTCCGCACTGTTTAATACTGTAAATAGATCTTAAAAAGCGAAGAAGTAACTTAATAAAAGAAAAGACATTCACATATTTTTATACATAATTTTTAAGTGAATGAGCAAAATAAAATTATACTACTATTTTTAATACTTTCTATGTTGATGCTCTTATAATTGCAATAAAACATAAGGGATACAATTTATCCATGTAGGTTTTAGTATTTTAAGAAAAAAGAACAATCTTGGATAATATTTAAAAAAATAAAAAGCATCATATAGAGAAAAGTTAAAACTTCCTTCTGGACTGAAGGAAAATAAGCAATGTTTTTGTGCATTTTTAGAGAACTGTAATTAAAAAATTACTTATGTCTCACTCATAAAATTTATACGGTAGCTCTATATTACAAAAATGTTTATTATCCTAAACTTTCAGAAACTTTTACTCAGTCCCTTTTGGGATATTAGTGAAAACTGCCAAAAACCGGCTTCACGCGGTTTTTGATAAGCTGTACAAAAAAAAAAAAAAAAAAAAAAAAAAAGTTTTCAAGATTGAAATTTTTACAAGTAGCCCTATTATATGAGAGATTTGTGCAAGATAGAAATAAGGTGAGTCTGATTTCCTTCATAAAAATAAGGGTAGCGAAATGGGGTGTTTGCCCTTTTATTTCTAACTTTTTAAACATTTTTTTACCTAGATCCTCAAGTCTAATAAAAATTCTCTAAGAACCTAAACTGTAGACAATTTTATGCTGAACATTTTAATTTTTTATTCATATTGATGGGTATAAAAATAAAGCAGCTGCAGCTTTTTCCGCGAAACACGTTTTTCTCCAAAAATGGCTGCTTATCTGGTTAAAAATGACTGCCCAAAAAAATTATAAAGTCAAAAAAAGTTTTAATCATTGTTTTCAACACAAAAAAGCATGAAGAAAACTTGGTTAAAAAATAAGGAAAATTAAAATCGTTGAGTCACACCTTCTTGGTGATTTGAAATTGATTGACCCTTTTCCCTTTCAATCATATCATGAAAACTGAAAATTTCTGATACATTCTCAGATCAAAGTAACATGGAAAGTGTTTTTAATCTTTTAGTAAACAAATTCCTTGAAACTTCCAGAAAAAAACTATAATGGCAAATTCAGCACGTGTAGCTCATTTAAAACTTGTAAAATAATCCACAAATAAACAAGATTAGATTAATAAAAAAAATCTGTCTTGCAAATAGAACCTGCTGATAAACCTTTCAAGTACCTCGTAGTCAAAGAGGGAAACATAGTGATTGCTCAATGTTTTTAAAAATAGTACATGACATTGATTATTTATGAGGGTTATGCACGTTTTATATCGTCTGTAGCACCCTCTCGTAATAAGTTTAAAGTTCCTGCATTTGGTGGTTGATATTATTGCTGCTGCTGTTTGTGTTATGGTGGTGATCTCTGAACTCTACAAAACCTACTGATATGACCTACCCTCACACAATATTGTTCCTTCTAAAACGTGGCCTCTTAGGGGACTGACGCTGTGAACAAGCTAGAGTCAATTTTTTTACCTCGTCTGCTAATTCTCTAATTTTCCTATCATTCTCTAGGACCGTGTGTTGTAAGAGACTCTTTAATTCCTTTATTCCCGTAGCATCGCCACTTGCTCCTGCAAAATTAATTTGGGCAGAATTCCTGTCTAGTGCTGAGCATTCTTCTTCCTTAAGGGCCAACTGCCAAACTTCCTCAAAAGTTGATGGACTTTGAGCTATAACAAATCTACGTATTAACGGTTGAAGACCCTTCAGACAATGGTGGAGCAACATTCTCTGTCGCGTCTCATCTTCCTTGGGAAAACATTTATGGGGATGTCCTAATATTCGGGAGAGGTAGGCCCTCGCCTGTTCCCTGGTACCCTGTGCCACAGTTGTGAACTGCATTAAGACATTCTGTGTTCTTGGGCCATTAAATTTGTCTATGATGGCCTTTTTAAAATCGGGAAGGGATTTTGATACTCTCAATTGGGGGTTGTGAACGAAAAAACACAGCAGCGTCACCCGCTAGTTTCATTTTCGCCACGAACAATGTCTGTTGAGGATTCCAGCCAGCGTGTGAAGCAATCTGTTCAACATAGTCAATAAAATCATAAATTTACAGGTCTGGATTTTCAAAAACCAGAATAAAGCCTATAAATTCCTCGAAATGAGGCACTGAATTTATAGGTACCAAAGTCACCACATTGTTCAGTTTCTGTCGTGATGATTTCTAATTTCCGAATAACGATTTTTCACCACATCATAAGTATTTTCTGAGTTAACCTAATAATAGTAATATCTTTGTAATTTATCTTCAATTTACTTAAAAACTTACTCTGTATTCATTAAGCGTTATTCATAATCTTTTCACATAATTTTCTAATCGTTTAATTATTTTGGGGGGCACTCCCCTTTGTTTTATTTAAATACCGAATTCGAAATTTGGTTCAAATTGGGCGTCATGGTTTTTTTTTGGAGGGATCGGGGGGGGGGGGGGGGGGGGAATGGCCGGTCTTAGCTTGAGTGGCTGCTCCCTGGACCAATGAAAGATGGGGGAGGGAAGGAAAACCAAGCAGTCCGGAAGTGTTTGGGGGCAGTTGGCGATCATCAAGGGTGGAGGAGAGAGCGACAATTTTTTCCCTCTCGCTGCGATGCCGACCGAAGCCTAGAAATTGGAGGTACAACTACGGGATATGATCGATGTCCGAACAACCTCCGTCCAGACGCCATCCAGATAACTTCGAGAGTTTTTTTTTTTTTTTCTACCAGTCGCCTTTGTTTCCCATCACATTGAGCTGTGCCAGAATTAGTTCTCCTGCTATGTCTATATACCCATATTCCTGGTAATGTTTGAGCTGTGCCAGAAGAAAGCCCCGTTCGCTACTTCCTCGGTCTTTCGACAAAGATCCTTCGTAGTGTAGATTTTTTGGGAATCTGGTGATATCATTTCCTTTTATTATTATTATTATTTTTTTTTTTTTTGTTCCGCTAATGACAAAACCCTTCTTCTATGGTTGAGTCGTAATGGCAGTGATTTTTTTTTGTTTTTGTCTTGTGCTTTTTGTAATCCAGGATTTATTGTTTGATTTAGTGCTAGTTCACTATTAATTCATCATGCTAGAACCCCCCCCCCCCCCCAGAAATACTTACTTTTGCTAGTATACAAAATTTCCTTTTTGATAGGTCTAAAAATTTTTGAATGAATGTATCTTATTGTGTAATGATTTCCCTTTTTTTTTGATAGTTAAAACAATGTTTTTAATAAATGTATGTTATTGTAATTAACAGTGTCTATCAAATTAATTCACACATTATAAATATTATGTGCAGAGGCAACCAAGGCTTACTTTAACTATTCGCTCACATGATTTTAGGAACCTGGGTTTGTATAAAAAATATATAAAAAAGCAAATTTATAAAAGTTTTCACTCTTTTTTTTTTTTTAGCAGATAAGATTTAGAAGACCCTAGACCACGATTAAGTGAATGAGAACAAATGGCCAATTTGA
Organism: Dolomedes plantarius; assembly: GCA_907164885.2. Classification (NCBI taxonomy): domain Eukaryota; kingdom Metazoa; phylum Arthropoda; class Arachnida; order Araneae; family Dolomedidae; genus Dolomedes; species Dolomedes plantarius. The sequence continues at coordinate 165,378,899 of OU015492.1, forward strand.
GCACTTTTATTTTTATTTGATTTTATTGTATTCGGATAAAAGTCAGGGTTCCAGTTGTGTGTAAAGTTTACTCTGTGTGTCCTCCACCTTAACCAAAAGCCCCACAAACATTGCTTTCTTAACTATATGTCATTGAAATACACCTAGTCCAAACTTTTGTAGATCAATATACATATTCACCCGCCTAACTTTATAAGAAATTGAACAAGAACAAGTCGTTTGAAACTTCAAGACATATGCTTGTAAAGCTAAAATTTAAACGTATAATTCTCTCTGACACATACACAAAATTATTTACTCGAGAATTTTTTGTTATTACATCTTCAGCAGTCTAATTACTACTCTGAAAGTTAAATTAAATTTTTTCGAATATTTTCAGCGAACTTGTCAAGATTTGCTTTAATAGATTCTGCACTTTGGATTACCGGACCTTTTCTATACCTACAGCTCAGTTCGTAAAGGTTGGATGTAAACATCTGCTGTGCATGATAATATCTGATTGAAATCCTAGACCGACAACAAGTTTCGAGAATATTCTTGAAAAGCTAAATGTAAAAGTAATGAGTCGTATGTGGTAGATTTCAGATGAGGCACCAGTATATTACTGAATTTAAAGTCAAGAAGTCTGTCTAAGATGTATAATTTGTTTTAAAAAAAAACTCTACCTAGTGAAAAAATATACAATGAATGAAACTAAAAAAAAGTAAGAGAACGCTCACTTAATGAACACATTTTTGGCAAGTAATGCACTAAGCCCTCCATGCACAGGCGACAAGTAGTCTCGGACGCAGCTGCAATTGAAAAATGAGTTTAGATTGAAGCCAACAAATTTGTTTTTTAAACTGTTCCTTTGGCAGTGGTTTGAGAGCGAAAGCACTAATTCATGGCATCATGTGAGAGAGAGAGGATCAAAGTTGGGGATCACGTGATCGGCGTTGTTGGTATGCCAGTCGACAGGTGAGCAGGTCATTGCAAAGCCCTTCATTTGTGTCGATGATGCAATGCGTGGAGAGAATGGAGAACGGTGTTAAGTGTACCAAAAGATATCAAGGAGGAAACTTCAGCAGGAGAACAATCATAGTAATTTTGCTCTATAAGCGATTTTAGCTGTGTTCATAATAACATTTGCTGCTGCAAATTATGATGGATCACGAAGAAGATGTTACTATTTTTTAATTTTCAATAAATCATTTACTTTTAATTTGTGTTTCAGCAGCCCTCTTTGAAACTGGTTTTGAAGCCCAAATGGGACCAATATGAAAGTTTAATTCGCCAGTTCATGCATCATGAAGTCCAGGATAAGCATCTTCTTCAATTATGCATTGTCTGACAAGTTTTAATCAACTAAATGCTGGACGAGCCCATTAGATCCTACATTACCGATATAAGAGAAATATGTGCGTGAACATTATAGATATAATGGAAATGTATGTACGTTATAAGTATATATTAGATATACATGTACATTATAGATATAATGGAAATGTATGTACGTTATAAGTATATATTAGATATACATGTACATTATAAAGTTTTGCTAGAAAAGTGTACTTCAGTAAGCTTGTTCAGAGAATAGAAATTATCTCGAGGGTATTAGTAAGCTTAAAGAAATTTGCGTATTAATAGTAATAATTTTAGACATTTAGACTGTGCAGAAAAATATGAATAACATTCCTATATTAGTGCTGCCCAAACATTTGGAAAAAATAATAAATTAATGGCTACTAATGATAATTAAATGCTTACGTACTTAATTCACTCAGCTTCGGTACTTGATCCTCTGCTCGATTGAGACCAATAATTTAGAACATTTTTTTAAAACTAGTTCTGGCTGTCATTGAATAACATTACACTCGCACGCACGCACGCACGCACGTACGCGCGCGCGCGCACACACACACACACACACACACACACACACACACACACACACACACATATATATCTATACATACGTACATGTGTGTGTGTGTGTGTGTGCGTACACTAACTGACTAGTTTATTGTGACTACCTACTCAGTACATCGTTGGAATGGACATATGCGATATTGGTAGATGGCTGTAGGAATCTGAAACCATACTTGCATTTTCCAGTTCTGTAAGATTTGATGGTATCTAGCTACCACATGCCCCTTTCGACTTCATCTAGCAAATGCTCAAATGAATTGAGATCCCGTGATTGTAGAAGCCAACCAAGCAAAGTGATATCTCCGTCATGCTCTTCAAATTATCTGCGGACAATGTGAGCTTTATGGATGGAGCATTGTCCTTCATTGAACATTATCCGTATCTGTCTCTTATGGGGTAAAACCTCAACATAACTGGATGTGCTTAGTCAGACACAACATTTTTTAGTACCGTTGGTCATTCAGAAGATCTTTGACTTGATTTGACATGTCTAAACCAACCCCAAAAAACATCTCCCAAACCAAACAATTGCCTCCACCAGCTTGGAGTGTTGTGGTAGTGAACTTAGGGTCCATACTCAAGCGTTCGTACTGTAATGACTTGACTGTCCCCACGGGGAAATTCCAAGGGACACCTCTTTGTAACCTAAGCTGTTTCATCAGTGCCGAAAGGTGACCTCCCGTTTAGCGGCACAAAAGCCGTGACGTAGTGACTCTTCGATATACTTCTGGGATGAGAACATCTTTTGAAACGATTCCCTAGTTGACAATGGAGTCCGGATGAAAGGCTAGTGTCGGCTGGTCAGACGCTTGGATTCACGGAGAGGTAAATGAAAGGACACCCCACGAAGAATGAGCGCATATATACTCGCCACCTTGATGCAAATGGGAGGCAGTTGACGATTTTCTTTGCAGGTGTGAGGCGATTTGCTGCGAACGCCGAGACGGGCGCGTGCCAGAGATCGAGAATCGGTCCATTTTTCCCCATGATGACATCCTGAACAGACGTGTTCTTTTGTAAATACTATTTAATTTTAAACTTTGTAAATTAGCCTATATTTATTTTAGAATGCCAATAAAGCATTATGTAAATATTAAAGGCTGTCAGTCTTGTTGTTAGGCTAAGTCCTTACAGTACCCTGTCACCTGCCTGGTATGGTTGAAAATGGGATTCATCGGACTACATTACCCTTTTCCATTTTTTTTACTGCCCAATACTTCTGATCCCTTGAGAACTCGGGACGTTTGATCTCATTAGTTGACGGTGAAAGGTGCTACGAACAAAACGTTCAAAGGCCATCGGAATTGGTCCCTGATTAAGATAAGCTGAAGTTTGGGAGTACGGTTCCTATTCTTTGGACTGGACAAGGCTAGATATTATCCTTTCAGCTCGAGAATCCAGTAGCTAGTGACGACCACACGCCTTACTTTAAGAGCCGGTTTTTTTTGTTTGGTAGCTCCCTCTTTGCAAAAGTGAACAACAGCTGCTGTCGAACAATTCCCAAGAGCAGCAGTTTCGTGGATAGTCGCTCCCTTGCTGCTAGCATCCACAATCGTTCCACCTTCAAAGTCCGTTAAATTGCGTTTTTATCCATTCCTTCACAAGCAATACATTTCAACTGTCTTTACAATCATCCAGAATTCCCCTTTTTATACCAATCTCACTCTCTAGCAGCAGCAGCATTGGCATCATAGCTGGTCTGCTTAAAATTGTAATGCGGTCCTAATAAATTGTCCACTCAGTTTGTATATAAAAGTTGACAGGAAAGCAAACAAGAGCAAGATGAACAGGAATGAAACATTCTAATGATAATAACTCTTTGTCAACAGCGACAACATTATCATTAGACTCCAATTGTTCATTTTTTTATTGTCATTATTTTCTTAATTTTTTTTTATAATTCAGTTTAATATATATATATATATATATATATATATATATATATATATATATATATACACTGCTGGCCACCCAAATTGCAACACCAAGAAAGACAAGAGATATCACAACAAAATTTATTTTGTAGATAACATGTTGACCAAGTTTCAAATGATTAAATTTATAGACTTCTGTGAAGTGTGGTTCCTGCCAAAATCAGTAGCCAGAGTAGCCGCCATTGTTGGAGATCACCGCTGCTACACGCCTCGGCATTGATTCAAAGAGACTTTGGATGAGTTCTTGGGGTACAGCAGACCAAGAAGCTTCCACACGTTGCCAAAGTTGATCTGCTGTGGCAGCTGGGGATGGAATCTGGGTCAATCGTACAGCAACCATGGACCACATGTTTTCTATCGGCGAAAGATCCGGAGAGCGAGGCGGCCAGGGAAGCAATTCAATCTGGCGATTAACGAAGAACCGTTGGACAATGCGTGCCACGTGTGGTCGCGCATTATCCTGTTGAAATATGGCTGTGGGCAAGCCCTGAAGGTAAGGAAGGACAACTGGCTCCAACGCCTCGGAGATGTAGCACTGGCTGTTTAAAGTACCGGCAATGCGTACTAGAGGTGTGCGAGAGTGATATCCAATACCGCCCCATACCATAATACCCGGTGCAGGACCAATGTGGCGGTGCATAACGCAGCTGTTCAGCATCCTCTCTTCACGGTGTCTCCAGACTCGAATGCGACCATCGTGGTGTTGCAGACAGAAGCGTGACTCGTCAGTAAAGACAATTTCATTCCACTTTGCCGTCCACATCCTTCTGTCATCGCACCATTGGCGGCGGAGACGTCTGTGGTTCTGCGTCAAGGGTAGACAAAGCAATGGACGTCTTGCGGACAGACCACTCTGCTGTAAACGGCGTCGAATGGTACGCGCAGACACTGGATGATGCGTTACAGACTGCATGTGCTGTGCTATGGTTCATGATGTGACTGAGCGATCCGTCACTGCCATGCGCACAATTTGCCTGTCATCACGTGAAGTGGTGCGCTGAGGTGGATGCGATCGAACACGCCGGTCCGTCGTACCCTCTTGCATCCAACGATCACATATCCGCATTACAGTTGTTTGGTTTCGTCCAACACGACTACCGATTTCCCTGAAAGATAATCCACAATCTCGGTAGGCTACTATCCTTCCTCTGTCGAAGTCGGATACTTGATCAAAAGATGATCGCTGTTTTCGACGAGGCATAATTGATCTATTTTTTTGAAAAAACCACAAGAAAAACACAATTGCTGAACTTGAAATCGTCGAAATCCCCAAGCCTTAAATAGTGCTTTGAAGTGGCGCCACAGGCGCGCGTGATGTGCGTCTGCACTGATATTCTAATCATTTGCATATCTCACCTCCGCTAATGAATGTTGTAAATTTCATGTTATTTGCATGTTTCCTTCAGGGTGTTGCATTTACAGTGGCCAGCAGTGTATATATATATATATATATATATATATATATATATATATATATATACATACACATATATCTAAGGGTGTGTTTGTATGTGTTATTTAAGAAATAGAAAGAAAACTAAAATAGTTCGTAAAAGTGTATGTATTTCAGCGAAAGTCTTCATGTATTCTTTTGAAATAAGGCAAAGTGCTACAGTTCATATTTTGATTTATTGCAAACATTTTTGCATTTTCAACAAAAAGGTCGGTTCCAATTAACCCGAAACCAAGGCTTTATACCGCTTAAAAGCAGGTGTTCGAGATGTCTCTTTTTCTGCTAAGAATAGTAATCTGTAGATAATGCATATTAACCAGCATTCAATTACTGATTTTTGATCCATTATAACGAACTTATCCATGAGTTTACTGGTATACAGTGACATTTAAATTGATGGATTATTTTTTTTTCAAACTGACATGCATTTTTACATATGTTTCGATTAAATTACATCGCTGAAAAAGCTTAATGTATAAAGATTGATGTATAAAGCTTATTATTTTTTTAAATTCTCACATAATATCCTTTTGAAGAAAAAAATACTACACGATAATCTAAATTTCGTAAAGAATACGGAGTCAAAAATTATGGAACTGTTCTCGTAGTATAATTCTCTGATCTGCATGGTATCTACTATCAGAGAATTTTAAGGGGACAGTGGACTTTCAAAATTGTGGAATTTGTCCAAAAATTCGATTTTTTTTATTTTATTGAATTTTGGAACTACGGACGAGTAGGAATGTGTTGCAAAAAGAATTTTTAATTTCTGTGATTACTTTCCTAGTTATAGGCATTTGTATTTAATTTAGATATTATGTGGTTACTAATAGCAATAACTTTAAATGTATTTTTCTCAAAATAAAAATTTTCATATCTTACGAATAGTCAAACTGCTCCAGGCGCATTTCTAATTATCGTATTGCTTTAAAATTTAAGTTTTATATACTTAACACTATATCAAATAAATCTTATTGAAAAAATTTATGCTTCGTAGCTCAGAATTTTTTAATTTTGTACTTGAAAACATTATTTATAGGTATTTTGCGTAATAAAAAGGGTGTTTTCACTATTATTATTTTTTCTCTTTATATTTTTAATTAATGCTTAAAATAAGCAATAAGTTTCATTATTAGTTCTATAAGGTATGCTGTAAATAAAAATTACCATATTATATACAAAAGAAATGCGCATGGAACATTTTTAATTAGACCAATTTTTGATAAAATTAATAATTCCTAATTCATAAATTATTAATATTTCATCTTTAAATTTTAACCACTTTTACATATCTATGGTACTAATGACATATTCAAATTTCAAGCAAATCCATTCAAAATAAAAAAAGTTAATTTTGAAGGTTCACTGTCCCCTTAAACTGTTGTATTTAGTTTTCGCAAGTACCCAGGACTGATGGTCGCCATACACTTTAAAAATAGTAATCGATCGCACAAACAACTTGCACAAAATTCTGAATTCGATATTTTATAGTCAGCAGCATGTATAATGGTACTAACCGACAAATATCAACAGAGAATTTTTTACTGATCACTCCTATCCGCATTGTCCGGTTAACTGTTCATTGGTAAGTTTATAACGAATATTAATTTTTTCCCCTTTCTCTCAAGTGGAGTAGCAAAGAAATTTCTCATTATTCTACTTTAGATAAGTTACCCGTGATTCGTCAATAATTAAACTACTGCACAACAGGGCAACTATCAACAGAGAATATTAATCATCCTCAAAGTACGTTGCAAATGTCGGTCTCGATGAATCTAAAGAATGCTCTTAACCTTAACTCCCTTTCTGAAATATTTTAAAAATACTTATACAGTTAGCTTATGTCTGTAACTTAATCCTGAATATGGTTAAAATCGAAACTTAAACTTTATCAGCTTAAAACGTTTCAAAGCATTTGCAATAAATTTTAGATTGGATCATCATCCAGGTACTTTTTTTTATTTCCTTGCCAATGCGATTGGCACTTGTCCTGGCAACTTTCGCCCACCCACAACGCGAAATTTTGTTTTCAACTTCTTTATTGGGGCACCGTATAGGTGAACCAACACTGCCTCTTATCAGAAGAGCAGCACAGGAAATTTCCAGTCCTTAATCGGGATTCTATACCTAAGTCCACTCCGTGTAAGCTCGTGACATCAACCACGATACGATATAGGCAGGACATACTCAATTATATTTTCTCGTTAATTGTTTTTTTTTTCAATCATGGAAGCTATGAAATGTTATAAGGCGTCGAGAAAATGTGCATGCTGTACGGGTAGGGAAAGTAAATAAGTAAACGTATTAAATGTATGAGGAATCCAGCGGATTCAATAAAAAATAATATTATGTCACAATAAAAATATTAATAATTTATTAATTTATTAATTTTATTTATATATTAGATCAAAATAAAATTTAGATTTTATAATTTGTAGGATTATGTTCTGGTAATTTTCGCCTCTTTTTTTTAAACAATTTTACTGGCCTGGAAACGGGACCCGAATAAGCATCAAAACTTTACATTATTGGGAATATTTCTCATTGTTCTATAATTTAAATATTATTTTTAAAATATACTTTCTCATACTCATACGTGTGAGAAATTATATATATATATATATATAAACCGTATATATATATATATATATATATATATATATAAACCGTATATATATATAAAAGATCCATAACTGACTGACTCACTGACATACGACGCACAGACCAAACCGCTGGACCTAAAGGGCTGAAGTTTTGCATGGCGATTCTTCTTATAGTGTAGGGGTGCACTAAGAAAGATTTTTGAAAAATTCTTCTTAGATTTTTTAAAATTAAATTTGTAAGCTGTTTTAGTAACTTTTTTTAAGTTTGCATTTAAAATAACAATTTGAGGGTTTTAAAATTTATATCACGAGAACGATCATAAAAATTCTTTTAAAATGAAATCTTTTTCAAATCTTTACCTCCGTTTTCTGATTTTTTGTGAATTTTTAAAGATTAATTTTTAGAATTTAATTTATTAAATACTGATCACGTGATTTCTTTTTCTGGTACTTTAAATAAATTTATCGTCACGTGCATAACAACTAAATAGACAACAATTATTTTTTTCTTCTTGCTAATGCGGCAGACGATTGAACATTATCCCCAAAAAGTTTTAAAATACAGTAAAAGATATGTTCCTCAAACTGTGCTATATTAACTGTACTATATTCTTTAGTATGTCCTATTAGATTTAATTTGAATATTTTCTTCTACATTATTTTGTCTATGTAAATATCCCTTACGATTTTTTTATAAATATGTATATTTTTTTACATAAATTGTATACTTTGATCGTCGTATTTACTATATATATATATATATATATTTGATATTAATTGCATACAATGACCGTTGTATTTAATTTGAATGTACTCCGTAGCGAAGTGCGGGTTTTCAGCTAGTATATATATAGGTTAGGTATTTCAAAATATTTCAGGAATACAATATTTTACTAATAGAATCTCTATCGAAATATTCAGATGACTAATAGTACTGGAAAGTACGTGATCATTTTTCTTTCCAAAAACCATTTCTGATCCCGAAATGAGTCATAATGAACAGTTTCACTTAAGCCTAATTATAAATTAATCTCGGAAAAAAAATCTTGTATTTTCCTACATTCCGTGACTATACCGATGATTTAGCAATGGTTTAAGGAAAGATTTTAATCAAATAATTAGAATTATTAACCTATTCCTAATAATTAAAAAAACAATAATAATTCGGTGGTCGTGATTCGGATAACCCAGTCATCAATTAAAGGATTATTAAGTAGTGGAAGTAGCTTGCACGATTTTCGGCACGATTTCGGTAATCTTAGTATATTCTTTTTTGGATGCGGCAGACGGATAATTGCCTCATTTGAGCTATTTTTACAGCAGATATTAATGAGAACATTTCATGAGTGGTGAAGTAAAAAGATAGCAATTAAAAAATAAAATACATAAGTTTAATTTGTTGTACTTGAAGAGTATAATTTAGAATAAAGGGGTAGCTGTAGAGGATTTTATAAATACATCTGTAATAATAATTAGGATTTAGAGCAATGAAATGGTTTATGTTATTTTTCTATTTTTAGTTTAATCCTCTAGAAAACCAAAAGTTTAAATAAAATCTGAATTTAGTAGGGAATTATACCATGGTAATCCTACCGAATTAAGTAACGCTAAGAGCATTATTTTCCTCGCATACGTTTTTACTAAAAAGTTCGGAGGTGCACTAGCTTTGTCCAGTGTTCAGTGTATTTCTAAAATTTGCTAATGTAATATTTTAGAAGCATGGAGCATATACCCAAATAACCTCACTAAATATCCTGGGAACTTAAACACAACTGACGTCTTGTGTTGAGAGTTGAATTTTATTGCTAGTCTAAACCTACGTCATACATCATATTTCAATAAGCCCATACAGGGCAGGGCAAATCCATTGTGGCGCCCGAGGCAAGTATTAAAAACGGCGCCTTTTCAAAATTTTCGAGAAACTCTAAGTAATGAAAATATCACTATTAGAAACAGTCTACTAAGTATTTATTTATTTTTTTAAATTAAAATTACTAAACTTAAAAGGAGCAGAAAAAGTAAATAAATATGAACATAAGTCATGAAATGAAAATAATTATTAAATCATTCTTAAAGCCTTTATTGGAGCAAACTGCTTGGTTGCATCTTGCATCTCTATAATTTATTTAATTTATTATTTAAGATACCCTAAAAATTTCGTATTTTTCCTGTCTTATTTTGGCGTTATATATATATATATATATATCTTATATATATATTTATTCTGTCCGTGTGTATGTAACTGAACTCCTCCTAAACGACTGGACTGATTTTTATGAAATTTTGTGTGTGCAATTTAGTTGATTCGAGAATGGTTTAGATTCACAATTTGATCCGATAGAATATGTTTTTATATTTTTAATTAATTAATAAAAAACCAACAATTTATAAGGGGGTGCGTCCGGTAAATGGAAGCTGTTACAGTTTGTGAAATCACCCCTCTAGATAATGGCGTCCACGTTAGGTTTAGTTAGAAAACGGCGAGCGAAAAAATAAAAATAAATAAAATCAAAAAGTTTCAAGTCACATATTAAACCAGAATAATAAATGAAAATAATGATCTTCAAGTCAGATTTATACTCTAAAATGTATCAGATCCAACGGCATATTGATACTCTCGACACGCGATGGAAAATTCGAATCAATCACGTTTAGGGACACGAGATCTTTTTTAATCGTTACTTGAATCCTCCTCGCCTATATCTTTGTGTCTATTGAAGAGCTAAAGACTAAGCTTCTATCCTGCTAACTTATTTCTGACTAAAAACTCCTCTGACATGTATAATCACCAGCCCACAACAACTTTCCAATAGCGAATATGTTTCACTTTACCCACTAGAACACCGTGTCATCGTGGCGCGTTCGAAAGGTCGCCAAGTTGGAAAGTATCATGCTCTCAACCCGGTTTCGAATCCAGAGTTGTGTAAATTTTGCTAGACCTGTTATTTCAGCTTTTTTTTTTAAAGGCTTTTTTATTTCAGCTTTTATTTTATAATTTTTTTAATTATTGAATTATTATTTTATTTTATTTTATAATTTTTTTATTTTAATTTTTTGAAATTGTTATTTTTTAAAATTATTATTTTTATTTATTTTTATTTTGTTCAGCTTTTTTATGATGAAATACCGAATATAGCTGAAATCTGAGGAGTTTATTATACATTTATACATTTTTAATTGGGTTTTCATATTATTAATATGTATAACATTTCGTATGCTTTTTTTTTTCTATGTTATTTATACTGTGATAATTTTTAAATTGATTTTGGTTAACAAACATTCTTAAAATCCCGGGCATCGCCGGGTACTTCAGCTAGAATTACAACGTTTGAACAGGACAACGTCTGTCGGGTCCGCTAGTATATATATATATATATATCAGCAGCGTACGCAGAAATTTTCAAAGGGGGGGGTTACTATGAAAAAGTAGGTTTGAGCAATCAGTGCAAAGCTTAAATCTAATTAAATAATATATGTAATTAGAACCAATGGGGGGGGGTCAAACCCCCCCCCCTCTCCTGCGTACGCCACTGATTGATATATATATATATATATATATATATATATATATATATATACCCTGCATTCCCTATTATCCAAGTTGATGGAGGTGAGGAGTAGCTCGAAAGACACGAAAAATCCGATTTCTATTTCATTTTATTGTTTGTTTGTTTGCTTTTTTGTTTTTTCAAAATGTAATACTCCACTTTCTTTTCTGTTTTATTAATTCAATTTATGTATGTAATCCGTATTTTTCTTTTGTCTTACCAATTCTGTGATATATCCTTTGATATCACTATGAATTTCTCTCACAGCTATGATATCATTGTATTCAGGACCGGATTTAGATGAAAAGAGGCCCTAGGCTATTCCACTTATGAGGCCCTTTCACCTCTCATTTTTAAATTTGTAAATTACACTGCTGGCCACCCAAATTGCAACACCAAGAAAGACAAGAGATATCACAACAAAATTTATTTTGTAGATAACATGTTGACCAAGTATCAAATGATTAAATTTATAGACTTCTGTGAAGTGTGGTTCCTGCCAAAATCAGTAGCCAGAGTAGCCGCCATTGTTGGAGATCACCGCTACCACACGCCTCGGCATTGATTCAAAGAGACTTTGGATGAGTTCTTGGGGTACAGCAGACCAAGCAGCTTCCACACGTTGCCAAAGTTGATCTGCTGTGGCAGCTGGGGATGGAATCTGTGTCAATCGCAGAGCAACCATGGACCACATGTTTTCTATAGGCGAAAGATCCGGAGAGCGAGGCGGTCGGGGAAGCAATTCAATCTGGCGATTCACGAAGAACCGTTGGACAATGCGTGGCACGTGTGGTCGCGCATTATCCTGTTGAAATATGGCTGTGGCCAAGCCCTGAAGGTAAGGAAGGACAACTGGCTCCAACACCTCGGAGATGTAGCGCTGGCTGTTTAAAGTACCGGCAATGCGTACTAGAGGTGTGCGAGAGTGATATCCAATACCGCCCCATGCCATAATACCCGGTGCAGGACCAGTGTGGCGGTGCATAACGCAGCTGTTCAGCATCCTCTCTTCACGGTGTCTCCAGACTCGAATGCGACCATCGTGGTGTTGCAGACAGAAGCGTGACTCGTCAGTAAAGACAATTTCATTCCATTCTGCCGTCCACATCCTTCTGTCATCGCACCATTGGCGGCGGAGACGTCTGTGGTTCTGCGTCAAGGGTAGACAAAGCAATGGACGTCTTGCGGACAGACCCCAGACCACTCTGCTGTAAACGGCGTCGAATGGTACGCGCAGACACTGGATGATGCGTTACAGACTGCATGTGCTGTGCTATGGTTCGTGATGTGACTGAGCGATCCGTCACTGCCATGCGCACAATTTGCCTGTCATCACGTGAAGTGGTACGCTGAGGTGCAGTGGCGCACCCAGGATTTTTTCTTGGGGGGGGCCGAGATGAATGGATAAAAATATTTATAATGCATGGGGGGGGCCGAGATGAACGAATAAAAATATTTATAATGCAAAATCAATATTTCTACTTCTTTGGGGGGGGGCCAGGGCCCCCTGGGCCCCCCCCCCCCCTGGGTGCGCCACTGCTGAGGTGGATGCGATCGAACACGCCGGTCCGTCGTACCCTCCTGCATCCAAGGATCACATATCCGCATTACAGTTGTTTGGTTTCGTCCAACACGACTACCGATTTCCCTGAAAGATAATCCACAATCTCGGTAGGCCACTATCCTTCCTCTGTCGAACTCGGATACTTGATCAAAAGATGATCGCTGTTTTCGACGAGGCATAATTAATCGTTTTTTTTGAAAAAACACAAGAAAAACACAATTGCCGAACTTGAAATCGTCCGAACTGAAATTCTAATCATTTGCATATTTCACCTCCGCTAATGCATGGTGTAAATTTCATGTTATTTGCATGTTTCCTTCAGGGTGTTGCATTTACAGTGGCCAGCAGTGTACATGAGAGATAATAAAATACATCATTAGTGTGATATATATCAATATATTAAATGAAACATGTTGTTAGCGGTACTAACCTATATATATTCAATACATTGAAGATTAAACCAAATTTAATTCAGATAAATTTATTTCATAATAATTCGCATTTAAAGTTTAAGTATGAATTATCATGAATTTTAAGTCTTAAACTAAACCAAAAATGGAACTTTATTCAAACAAAATCCAGATCACAAAAATGAAAATATCAAATTGTATATCATATTAAATTTTATGTTAATAGTTATATTATTTAAGAACTGATTCAATCCATGTATACATTTAAAACGAAATAGTAGATTAGAGGAATTTCTTTCTAAACTTTTTCACACAGAATTCTTCTATAAGTTCATCAAAATCTATTTTTTTGAAGGTCTCATTTTCGATGCAATTTTGCTAACAATTTGAATGTAGGCCCCTCTTGATCTTGAGGCCGTAGGCTGCCTAGTTAGCCTATAGGAAAATCCGGCCCTGACTGTATTCATAATTCCATTGACTCATATATACTGGCAAAGTGTCGACATACGGTAGCGCTGTGCTGCGTTTGATCAGATCACCAGGATCTTCTTCACTCTCTTCATCTTCAAATTCGTCCTGAGAAGAATAATCAGATTTCATATTTTTTCTCCGCAAGGATAAACCGCACACGTATAATCGAGAGTTCTCTATATACATATATATGTAGTTAAACTCTGTTACAACGAATATGAAGGGACATATTCTTTTGTTGTTAAAAATGGCAGAAAAAATATAAATAGAAAAAACATCAATTCTCTCCCCTTTTTTTATTGTCATGTTGTAAAAAAGAAGTTGATTAATTTTCTAATAGTGTTAAGCGTTTTATCGTCAATCGTATAACAACACTGTTCCTTGCTATCAAAATTTTCAATTTAAAGATTTATTTTTAACTTATATCTCAATACATAACGTAAATAACTGGGTTATAATGATTAATTACTTTAAAATTAGTCTTATTCTGGTAGCATTCAAGTCATGGTGTGTGAATCTTCAGATACATGTATATATTTTTGCAGTAACATCCCTTTTAAATTTTAAGTAAGCAATTTGGATCGGTGGCGCCGTGGCTTAGTTGGTTAAAGCGCCTGTCTAGTAAACAGGAGATCGTGGGTTCGAATCCCACCGGTGCCTCGCTTGGAATAATTTTTGACCCACCACTACCGGATGCACTTTTAACAGCCGAGATAAGTAATAGTACACTCAAATAAGCGATTTCTTTTAATTGGGATTTTTTTTACCTTTTGTCTTTTGTTAATTTCAGATTATCAAAAAACTAGAAATTTATAAATTGAGCTTTAATTTATGAAATCAATAGATATCGTGATTACTCAAACTTATTTTATTGTGTATCAACATAAAAGCAATCCTCTTAGAAACTACTTCACAATATTAGCTAAGATTTTTCCTTGTGAATAAAGATTTCCTGTCACCAATTAATGGGTAAGAATTCTTACTTTATGGTAATCAAAACATATAAGTAAATAAATAGATATAAAATATCCATTTAAGATATACAAAATTTACTAAGAAAAAACAAATTGTCATTTTGTATTTATCTGGGCTATAATAATTATAATAAATGAAATAAAACAACTGTGATAGCTCTCTTTCTTTATTTGAGCACTAGATGGCGCTACAAATCTCATGAAGTAAAAATAAATTCAGCGCTTGACAATGTAGGTGAGATGCATCTAAGGAAGGAGAATTGAATGAGAAAAAAAAAAAACTCAACATTTTTTCTGAATAGGAACTGTACAAATACTTAAAATAATTTTAATAACAGTTGTTTTAATGTCCCTAAAATTTATATAAGCACTTCCGTTTTATTGCTATAAAATATACATAAACGATCTATTATTAATATATTTCAGGATATCCTTAAAAGATGCCAGTATTTTTTGTTCTTTCATTTTCAAGCAGTACAGTTTCATATAATTTATTTATTTTTCAGACATTTCATGTGTATGAATTTTAATGGTAAGGCATTCAATAATGATTTTGCGAATTGTTTCACAGACTTTGTAAATTGTTTCGCGGGATCTTGGAATGGAGTTGTAGTAACTCTCATCCCTATTCGCATAAATAAAAGAAATAATAAATAAAAGTACAATCAGTCAAGCTCTATGATAGCTTTCGTAATTGCAAAGTGATATTATGTCAGTAAAGCTCTATAATAGCTCTTTTAATTGCAAAGTAATACTATAATTACAAGTAGAAAGTATTAAAAGAATATTTAGATATGTTAAGCATAAAAATAAATTTTAGAATATATTTTACAACGATATCTTTTTTTCTTTTTTTTTTTTTTTAGGGGGGAAGGGGGAGGGTTAAAGGTTTTTTATTTGGTTTAAAAAAAAATCCGTAAATGCAAAGTGTAGTTTTTATTTTTTTATTGGGTAAAAGAAAATATGAAAGTTGCAGCTACCAAAAACATTTAAACGAGAGCAAAAATTATATAACCTTCGCCAGGAATTTCTTATTATTGAGTTCATTGCGAATCTCTGAAGTGTTATGTTCTAGTTTAATAATTTTCATTTGGTTTATGACAGAGAATTATCGATTAGCCAATAATTATAGTTGGACTGAGAAATTTCGAAAACTGTTCGAATAACCTTGATCTTAAGAAATTGTTACTTACACTAGGTCAACCAAAACCTGTCAGACCTATGCATATAGGCCTGACTGAAGAAACTGAAATCCTTGCTTTGCTTTATTTAATTTTTGGACATTGGATTTCGGATTTCGTTTATCTAATAATTAAACTCGGATTGAGAACATAAAAAAAATTGTTCAAATAATTCTAAGTACTGTTTTTTAAAGAAAGAAAAAAAAACTCTTGACAAACCTGTCGACTTACACATAACTGCATGACTGAAGAAATTGAGATTCTTGCTTATAGAATTTTCGGACATCGGTTTCGGTTATCTAATAATTATATTTGAGCTGAGAACCTACTAAAAGTATTCGAAAAAATCTTCAGTACTAACTATAAGGTATTTATTTATACTTCGTTAGCCAAAATCTGTCAGATTTATACATAAGCGTCTGACTGAAGAAGCCGAAATGGTTGATTTGGTATATAAAATTTTTTGACATCGATGTCGGGTATCGGTTAGCAAATAATTACAGTCGGATTGAGGACTTACTAAATCTGTTCAAATAATCTTTTATTTATACCTGATGGACCAAAATCTGCCAGATTTATACGTAAGTGTCTGACTGAAGAATCTGAAATGGTTGATTTGGTTTATAAAATTTTTTGACATCGAATTCGGGTATCGGTTAGCAAATAATTACAGTCGGATAACTAAAACTGTTAAAATAATCTTTTATTTATACTTGATGGACCAAAATCTGCCAGATTGATACATAAGTGTCTGACTGAAGGACCCGAAAGGGTTAATTTGGTTTATAAAATTTTTTGACATCGATATCGGGTATTGGTTAGCTAATAATTACAGTCGGATCGAGAACTTTACTAAAATTGTCCAAATAATCTTTTATTTATACTTGATGGCCCAAAATATTTCTGACTTGCCCATAAATGTCTGTCTGAAGAACCTAAAATGCTTGCTTTGCTTTATAAAATTTTAGGACATCTGTTCCAGATTTCGGTTAGATAATAGAGTTACACAAATAACTTTTTAAAACTGTTCAAATAATCTTAATTATTGATTTTTGAAATTATTCATTTATATCTGATCAACAGAAATCTACCAGACTTGCATATACACTGAAGTGCCACTGAATTAGGGATACCTACCTAGTAACGAGTTGGGCCTCCTCTGGCCTTGATAACGGTTGCCACACGACGAGGCATAGATTCAACAAGTTTCTGGAAACGTTCCACGGGAATGGCATGCGAAATATTGGCTAAAGCTGTCCATAATTCAGTAATGTTCTTTGGTGCTGTGTGATGGCCTTTCACGCATTGTTCCAAAACATCCCAAAGATGCTCAATAGGATTTAAGTCTGGGCTTCTAGGTGGCCAATTCATGACAGAGAAGTCAGAGGAATGCTCATCCAACCAGCCAGTAGCCAACCGGGACTTGCGAGAGGTACAGTTGTCTTGCTGTAAAACTCCGTTACCGTGCGGATAACAGAACAGCATAAACGGATGGAGGTGATCACCCAGCAACTCTACGTACCGAATTGCATTGAGGGAGGTTGGTACACGACCCAAAGATCCCAAACTGTGCCACGAAAAAACACCCCAGACCATGATTGAGCCACCATGCCCTTGTACAGTTCCAGCCAGGCATGCAGGATCCATGGCTTCATGAGCCTGACGCCATATTCTCAGCCTCCCGTCGGCGTTAAGTAGTCGAAATCGAGACTCATCACTCCATGCTCCTCGTTTCCAGTCCTCTACACTCCAGTCTCTGTGCTCTCTTGCCCAGGCAAGACGTGCAGCCCGATGGCGAGTATAGAGCAATGGTACTCTCGTAGGTCGACGGCTCCCGAAACCCATACGGTGAAGCGAGCGTTGCACAGTCCGTTTACTGACTGTACGACTGGCACAGTCATTAAACTGGGTGGTAATTTGAGCTAATGTTTGGCTTCGCTGGCTACGTGAAATACCGTACTGAGCCGTCTCTCACCACGCACTGTCAAGGCTAATTGTCCTTTGCAGTTTGCCCGATCGCTAGTTTTTTTTCCACCATCCATATATTCTTGGTACACTCTTGACACTGTCGACCTTGAAAATCCTAGCTGTCTGACGATTTCGGAAATTGAATGGCCCATGCGTCGCGCACCTACGATTTGTCCGCGATCGAAAGTGTCTAAATCAGGCAGTTTAACCATACTCGCAATTCCAACAACTAATTCAGAACAACCACAGTACGCGCTATATATGCAGTTACCACAGTGCCCTCACTTGCGCATACATGATGCGCAGCGCTACACAATTTGCATGGGCTTTGCTATCCCTAATTCAGTGGCACTTCAGTGTAAATGCCTGACTGAATAAATTGCTTTACTGCAGGGTCCAGTTATGAACGCTGGGGGCCCCTGGGCAGATGCTATTTGCCCCCCCCCCCTCTTACGAACATTTATAAAAAAAAGAACTATCTATGGACTATACTATTAGAAGTACTAGGTACTCTAAGCGTGTGGAGAAAAGTTGTTAAAAATCAGGATTAAAAAAAGTTTGATTTAAATTTCGATTCAAATAACGATTTAAACTAAACAACCCTGCGAGTCTATATTTGCTATTTCAGTGTATGGCTGATAAGATGAAGCATTCATAAACATGTTTCACATCAAGTTAAAAACTCTTTTCACCTTCTGCTGTACGTCTGATGCAACTTGATAGTTTAACATTGCTCCTAAAGCAAAAAGCGAAAGTAAAAACTTTCACTTATCTGACACCCTGTCTATTTCATTGTTGAGAAACATCGTTAAAGAGATTTTGCATGTTAAAGAGGAGAGTTTGGAGGGGGGGGGGGGAGCTCCCTAACCAGGGCCCGATTTAGAAATTTCTTGACTATAGGCACAAACTCGGGATAGGGGCCCCCTTACACTGATGTGGGCGTATAATTTCCAAAATTGACACATAAAAAAAATAATCATGAATCATTGTGAAAGTACCATTTTACCAAGAATTGGCTATTTGAAGCCTATAACGTTATCAAATAACAAAAAGCTATACAACATATTTACTTCATCATTAAGGTATGTGCACCAATACAATACAACCAGAAAACTTATTAATCGCTTATATACACTATACATATAACTATACATATGATGAACAGATCAATCAATCAAATTTGAAAGGATGTATAGAAAAAATTGCTATTAAAATAGGTAAAATAAAAAAAATTTGAATGGGGATTTTTTTTCGTTTAAAATAAAAATTTTGGGGGGCCCCCAACATTCGTGGGGCCCGTAGGCCCGGGCCTACTGGGCCTAATGGAAAATCAGGGCCTGTCCCTAACATCAGAGGGCCCTGGGCAAAGTCCCGATTTCCCTATGCTGCAAAAAGTCTCAGCTTTGCTGTATAAAATTTTCGAACATCAATTTCGGATATCGAGTTCCTGTTAGCTAGTAATTATTCTCGGACTGAGAACTTCTAAAAACTGTTCAAATAATCTTAAGTATTAATTTAATTTTTTATTTATACCTGACCAACCAAAATCTATTAATACTGCAAGGTACTTATGTTATACTTACACATAAGTGCCTAGCTGAAAAAGCTGATATGCTTGTTTTACTTATAAAACTTTTGAAATGTGGAGAAATTTACTCATAAAAATATAATTATCTAAATGGGAGAAAACGTATAGCAAAATAAAATATTATTAAGTCATTAGATAAAATCATTAATTTTCAAAGGAGAAAACTGTTGCATTTCGACTTCGATTTTTTAAAGAAAAGAAACTGCACTGTTTATCTGCCTATCCTAGGGTTATCTAACTTATAATACATATAAGGTAGTAAATAAAGCAGAGGTGGATTAAACATTCAAATGGACTTAAGTAAAATGCAAAATTTTTCTCTCCCCTTACAACCTTCGCAACAGGATTTAACAGATTTCCATCTGTATGTAAACTACAAACAATTTCTTGGTCCCGTAAATTAAAATTTCGTCGGAATTTTTTAATCACCTGTCTCGGAATCAATAATTGTCATTATTTATTTTAACCCTCCAATGAATACATATACATATACATATACATATACATTAATTGGATAAACTTTCGTTAACAGTTGGATCATGCACTACTCTAAGGCTGTGAAGAACTCGAACTATTTTTCGCCCAAAAATGAAAGTTTATTTTAAGGTAACCTATATCCACCCACATGCTATTAAAAACTCAAGAATCATCATTTCTCATCATTTTGAAAACTAACTTCTTTTTTCGTCAAGGAATGACAGCATTACAGGTTGATTAGCCGTTTCTCAAAATAATCGAAAATTTTGCTTTCTTTTTGCTCATCTTAATCGATCATCTTAATTCCATTTATCAATTACTCTATCTCCTCATTTAAGTGTAACTTAATTCTTAATAATGCCTCTACTCAGAAGTATCGTATTATCCCAAATATCAACACATTGGCAACCGCTGACGTGAATTAACATCAATTCGAATTCTCTTTCTGATTGCTGTTGACGTGGATTTACGTCATTTTAATTTCTGTCTCTGATTGCCGTTGACGAAGTGAATTTACGACATTCCGTAAGCTTTTAGAGGTGGTTGCCGCTAAGTTATCCCATTTAACTGTTTTTGGAAAATTGTTTCTTGAAAATAAAGTGTCAGTCAACGGGAGAGAGTAGAAATTGAAGTAATTTTGTAATACTGAGTTCGCAACACAGTTAATGCCTTGGTCACAGACACAATGTTCGCAACACAGTTAATGTCAAAGCTTGTTGGTCAAAGCTTGCACGCTGACAGAAGTCTGAGGTAACCAGCGTTGGAGTTTCTTTGTTTTAACCAGCTTTTAGTGTCAGAAAAGTGAAAAAAAACTACCGACTGCAATTGTATTAAGCTGTAGAACCCTGTCTTAGGTGTACTGCGCAAACAGTTGGGACTTATTTTCATCAATTGAATCACAATAAAATTATTACTTTCAGCATTAATAACAAGAAACAAATACCTAAAGCCACCAATTTTTTTGCGTCTGTAAACGCAAGATTATTGTGCCCTCCGGTACTAAATTATTAAAAGTAACGTACGGCTACGTCAGCATCAGGCAGATAAGCTCACTATATGTTTATGCTATTTCTCATCGAATGAATCGTAAATTAGTATAATTTTGACTACTTAATTTGCGGGATGCCGTTTCTCAAATCTTCGATATGCGTCCGTTTTTTTCTTTTTGTTGTTGTTGTTTTAACATCAAGCGGTTCAATAAATTTTAAAAAATTTAAAACTTGTAAAACTGTAACTAAGATTTTCAATGCTGCTATTTCATTTATTTCTTTGCTGGTTTAATTCCAACCCAGTTTGTTAGAAATGCAGGACGTGGTTTCATCAGAGAGAATATTAAACCTTGAAACTCCAAAACTGAACTGACAAGAACCACATTTAAAAAAGGGACTCCTTTAGCAGGTTCTTCTACCCTTTTTCAGGTTGCGAACCCCGAAACTAAATAAATACCTTTAGAATTATATGTTTATTTGTGTAAGTCGCGGCATACACCAAAGGGAACCGACTATTATTACACTGTTTTCAGAATACCTAGATTTTATGTTCCTCCATGCAATTATCTCTAGTGCTGAAACGCCTTCTCCTTAGTTATTAATGAAGCGCCAGACGAATGGAAATTGTGATAGATGAAAGAAAGACCGTCATCATATGCTGCTTGGGACCAAAGACGTAACCGAAATGTAGTTTATCTTTATCTACGTTATAGTTGCAGTCAGTCTAATAAACAAAATGGGACAAATTTATGTTGCTGTTACAAAAGTTTAATCTCCCAGGTAAGAATACCTCGTTCACCTTGGTATGAGTGAATCATAGCTAACACGAAAAATAAATGTATCAAAAGAAAATACGTAAATGTTTAAAACAACAAAAAAAAACTGAATATTTGAGATCTCTGAATTTGCGTCTCCCTAACTATCTATTATTTTTGATTGAATCTATCTGTTTGCACAAATCTTGTGAAAAGCAGTCAAAATTATATCAGTACGAGGCGTGTAATAGGAATTAATTACCCAGATTACATACTGAATTAACAACAGGAGTAGTTAGTAATAATTATTATTCTACCCCGTAATCTGTTGATTGTCGGGATCAAGCAAAATCTACAGGACCACAGACACAGTAAAAAAAAAAACAAAGGGGAGGACCAGAAATAGCGATGATTAGAAATTATAAAATAAAAAATACTTTCAAATCTTACTAAATAGCTTTATACATACATTTAAAATGTAGTTGTACTGTGAACACTCGAAATTTTTTGATTCTTATTGTTCACGAGAGTTGATTTTGGGATTGACAAAGGAGCCCCTATTCAACTAAACTTAAATTTTTAAAAACTGCTAAACTACAATTATAATTTTTTATTATTTAATGCATTTACTTTATGATATATATATATATATATATATATATATATATATATATATAAGGAAGGATCAAATGAAAACGGAACAGTGGTTATAATTTGGTTTATTTGTGTAGAGGTAGAACAAGAGGTAAGGAAGACAACCCCTACTGCGGAAATTGACTTGCCCTAGGCAGTCGAGCAGAAGCACGTGATATGCAATGGCGGTCGGCCTACAGTATCGTCCGGCAGCAGCATGTCTTTACAGCATCTTCTCAGATATCGTGCTGAGGACGATTTCCTGAACAAAATTGTGACAGGTGATGAATCTTGGTGCCATTAATTCCAACCAGAAAGCAAAGGACAATGCCAATAGTGGAAACATCCGAGCTGCCCCACCCCTGCCGTGGTCAAACTATCAACGCTTCTCATTACTGCAATACTCTGAACCGTTTGCGTGAACCAATCAAGGCCTAACTGCCTGGCCTGTCGTCCTCTGGAGTGATTTTGCTGCATGACAATGCGCCGCCACGTATGGCCGCTTCGACACAGAACACGTCTGCGAGGTTTTGGTGGCCAGTGTTGCAACACCCACCGTATAGCTCGAATCTATTACCATATGACTTTCACATCTTTATCCCGGGGAAAAAGGCTTTGAAGGGTCACCTTTTTCACTCGCACACCGAAGTCATGGACAATGTTCAAAACTGGTTCCGATCTCAGCCAAAGGACTTCTAATAGCAGGGTATTCACCACTTGGTGACTTTTCCCCCAACATGGAGGCGCTTGTTTTCTTGATGGTCGGTGTCGAACCCTCTTCACTTTTACGGGTTCACTTTGGTTCGTTTGATGTCAAGACGTTTTCAATGGTACACGAGTAAATTTTCACAGCATAAAGTTCAGTATCATACCAGTGAATATTCAAAGTTTTATTTCTTTCGTAAGCACAAACACAACCATCTATAAACTTATTTTACAGTATTATAAAAATATCTCACTACTTCAGTCATATCCCAACGACTGTTACCTAACAAAGACCTAGTGCATCTTCGGGGTAT
Source organism: Dolomedes plantarius (assembly GCA_907164885.2). Taxonomy (NCBI): domain Eukaryota; kingdom Metazoa; phylum Arthropoda; class Arachnida; order Araneae; family Dolomedidae; genus Dolomedes; species Dolomedes plantarius. The sequence continues at coordinate 165,402,374 of OU015492.1, forward strand.
CAATACACCCACGCACTGTATTCGTCTGCCCAACTCTCTCAAGAGCCAACACCGCAGACTAAAAAAAACCATACGCCTTCTCTCGCGTGGGCACAAGCACTCTCTTTCACGTCCCCCTGACTTCTGCTCGGGATCTCGTCTTCGAACACCACACGAATCCCTTATCAAGCCGGGGTCATTGCCCTACCCCCCTGCTTTCTTGAGAGGAAAGTACAGGGACAAAACAACAGGAGTTGACGCGGCAGACGGTATCTTCTGACTTGGCTCATGTAGATCCGCAAAGTCTTGCAGACTACTTCTTTAATTCAGGAGCACAAATTTATTACCAAATATTTTAAACCATTTTAGGTGAGCCAGCGTTACTTCCTATGAAGGGACATCAAGATAACGACCATGCCTTATTCGGGATTCGAACCCAAGCCCACAGCATGGAAGAGTAGGATGCTATCCACTATACCATGTGGGCGGCTTAATAGCAAATATTAAATCTGCGGTTACAACTTAAGTCGGTACACGATCTATCCAACTTCGGCTTAACTGAGTGATCTGTGAACATAAATTTTGAGCACCCTGAACACTTCCGCTTTTCCCGTAAATGCTTCTTTGAGAAGCGTTTTGGTGCATTAAAATTAATTTTAAATATTTCAAGATCTTCCTGCTCTCGGACATGAACGATTATCCTAACTTTCATAAATATTAGTCAAATAAATTATAACTTAGTATTTTATAATTACAAGATAAAAAGAACTTTTTATATACTACGTTTTTAAATTTTGTGTTGAATTATATAAATTTGACAATTCTATGTATTAATAAATATTAAAAAAAATTTTTTTTTTTAGAATATCCCATCAACTTGAAAGAAGATGATCAAATGTGTGATAAAGAGAGCAATTATAAGAAATTTTCAAACAACAAAATTGACTGAAAATGAATTCAAATTCTGCTTAAAGATGGCTAAAAGTATTAAAAGAATGCATCGTCATCGTGTTCTGAGCTATTCTAAAAGTTTCAAATGTCTAGCTAGTCGGGAAGTTAGTTAAAAATCGATTGCAAGATTTGTACTAGACAAACACACAAACAAGAAAGTGAGTTAATAAAATCATGGTAATAACTTAGTTCGTATTTTCAGGGTGCGGCAGAAGGGACTGCCACATTTATGAAGGTCACTGATAAGGGAGAGGGAGGCGTGAGAGGTGGCAACAGTCCGGGCGGGTTTTCTAGTTGTCAATAGACACTATGAGTTGGTCCGGTGAACATCTCGGTTTCGTTATCAAGGCGTTCTTTAAAAACAACGATTCTGTAACTGCGACACCGGGGGCATTTAGGGCGCTCTTCGGGCTGTGTGCAATTTATGCCGTTCTTCGTCGAAAAGCAATCCTGCGATTGGTTTCAAAGGTGAGATCAGGCTGGTCTGCATTACCAAGGAAATCAATTGGAACATTAGAACACCTGAAAATGTTCAACTAGGCGTCAAATCTGCTATTCGGGAGGAAGTTGCTGCCATTCCCCCAGAGATGTCCAACAGAGTGATGGAAAACGTTTAGAGAACGGCTTCGGTAGTGCATCGCAAATAACGGGCACCTGCTGAGTGGTGTTATTTTCAAAATCCAGAGGCAAAAAACTAATTTATAAGTGCTTTTCGAAAATATAAAGCCTTTCTTCTGTAAACTTTTTCGTTCGTTTTTCATTACACTTTGAAATGTGGGAGTCCATTCTGCCGCAACGTGTACATTTTTAGGATGTAATCAATGACGGATTAAAAAAATTAATTTTGTGGTAGTAAAAGTAAGAAATGCGTCGTTAATAAAACAGTTTTTGCATATAATCGAAATAAAGCTAATTAATGCAAAATACCAATTTTAAATACTTTGTTAATAATGAACAAATATTTCATAGAATATATATCTAGTTTTTAACATTCCTTTTCACAAATAGAGGGCCTAAACCTAAAAGCCAAACCAGAAGGAGATAGTTACAGCATTGTTCTAATTTATTCTGTATCTCATTGTATTTGTTAATGATTTATCAAATTAACAATTGATTCTAAAAAAACTGATATATCAGGGAAAAAATATCATCCCCGAAGAAACACGTTTTTCTGATAGGAAAAATGGTAGTCAAATCCATTATATAAATAATTGAATATTCATAAATATCATAGGTACTTATTATGACTAGGTAAAAAAAAGGATCAATTTATAATGGAAAAATAATACTTCAATCCGTCGCCCAGTGGCTAAGTGGTTAAGGCACCATCCTGCCATCGATTCCCGCATAAGCCTTGGTTGTATTCTGGGGAACTCGTCAGTCTTCCGCCTGCAAAAGCCTCGTCTAGAAAGGGGAGCTGCAACCCATCGTCCATCGCCGGTGTCATCGTTTATTCTTAAAAATTCTTCTGTGATTGTGTGATTTATGTTTCTATTTCTTTGTATTCATATGTACACCGGACTGGGGTGTGACGTATAGAAGTCCAACCTCTCTTGAAGCAATGGCACCCCCTCTTCTGAGGATAGTTCTTTTATTCGCAGACGTGACAATAAACTCTTAAATCAGGCATCGTGATTGGCAATTCTTAAATTTATCATATGAGTGTGTAAATATATAATGGCAATCAAAGATTTAAATTACAATGAGCTAATTTGATATAGGAAAGAAAATTAAATTGCAATATAATTCAATAAATAATAGATAAATAATAAATAATTTTTGTCATATTCAGTAAATATTTTCATATTTCTAGGCACTTAATTTAAGACTCTTAAATACATGACTGTACTTACGTGAAGTGCTGTTAAATATACTATGACAATTTTTAGAATAAAATAATAATTAAATAGTTTAAAGATAAAAATAAATATGTAGCTTATAGGATTATTCTTTCAGACTGTTAGAAATCGCTGTAAGCACCTTTCCAACCAACAGAAAGCCTCAAGCTCGGAAATGAATTCCCTGAAATTATACTACCTTCCTACCAAGGACTTGAACAGCTTGTTTTTAAGGCTGCTGTGTACAAACCCTATTGGATACGTTCACCTCAATGTTAACCTATGGAGAAAATTTGTCGAAGGATTGCCGACTTGCATGTAAAGATTTTTCATTTTTAAATTGCATTTCGTAATAGAGAAAGAAATTTTACACCTTGGGACATTTTTCATTTTTTAACAAAAATCCAAATAATATTTTTTAATTTAAATTATTCGGGAAAAATCTGGCTTAGTGTGTTTTAAATGCTCACAAATTCCTTTGGTGGACTAAATTTATAAAATGAATCCTGCCGTGAGGGGCAGAAAAGTTCAGGATAGCTGAAAATGCAATTTTTATTGGATAATCAGCATTTGTGTAGCTGCAAATAGTAGATACGTTTTCTTCAAAGGTTAACACTAAGGTGAGCGAATCCAATACGGTTAGTACACAGCAGCATTAAGTTCGGAAAGTCCCCTCTCTAATCAATTGATGCGTCTCGCATCGATTCAGCCATCCGTTGAGTAAACCAACTACTCCAATTTGCTTAAGATTATTTTAATAGGGATTGAAGGGGGGAAATTATCCTAAGTTATGGTGATAAAGAAAAAGATGGCAATTAGTTGGTGACTGATAAAGAGAGAGTAACTATGGGGTTCTAAGAAACAGGATCTGGATCCGGTTGAAAGGCATTATCTGTTTAAGGTTTTAATCAAGAGAAAAAAAGAATGGATGATGGATTAAGAAGGCATGCTAACAGAAGATAGTTAGTGAATGGAGAGAAAACTATTTTTCGTCGGGAAACATTTGGTATGATAGATGCTTTCAAGGAAAATCCAAGGCAGTATGCCATAAAATTGTAAGCTATTGTCGGGATGCTGGTGGAATGTATTCAACAAAGATTCAACATAGGAATGTAGTGTATTCAACAGTTTCAAGCTAAACTGATGGGGAAAAATCACCAGTCAACAAAAATTTTTAGTCTGAAGGAGAAAGGATTGTTTTTTTTTTTCTGACAGCATATGGAGGTAGAACAAGTCCAAGTCCTCGCGGGGATTAAATTGCAGACTTTTGGTTTCGAGGGTATAATATATAATGCAAGAGTCTCATGTCCAATTTGCCCCCTTCTGAAAGAGACAATATACAACTTTTAACAATTATGAAAAGAGAAAGAACCTCCCAAAACTACTCATTTTGAAACTTGGTTTACTAATTGTTTAACCAACAGAACCAACAGGAAGTTTGAAGAAACTGCATTTCCTGGACCAAACCCTCTAACGCAGTTTTATCTTACTGTACCAGCGTGTAGTGCATTGGCGAATCTGTTTGATTAGTAAACCTCGAAATAGATAGGGTTTATGATCCGAGAGTTCAATGACTATGCTAAGTTTGAAGTTCTTTCCCCCGAGAAATTCAGCTCCTCATTTCAGCAGCCGTTAGTTTGATTGTTTAAATATTGGTAAAGACTTTTAATCCCAATTCAGACAGAATGTCTTGAGAGGTTCTATTTCCGATTTTTTTAAAAAAAGCTAACGCTTAGAGTTTGGTGAATTAAAAAATAATTTAACTAAGCCCATTATTAAACTTAAATTTTTTCTTAAATATTTTTCTCACGTTGTTTTTAAAAGTCTCTCAAATAGCACCCTTGAAACCCAATAGAGTGGCTAAAAGCCTTTTAATAACATACCACACAATTAAACTGTTCAAAACGCAATTTTACAAATGTTCAAAAGTCCAGTAAAAATCAAATATAATTTCATGAAACTATTACAGTCGAACCCCGTTATAACGAACTTCAAGGGACCAAAGGTTTTGTTCGCTATATCCGGGGGTTCGCTATATCCGAACCGTTAAGAAAATTGCTAGAGTTCACAAAATGTATAACTCATTAGTTGCTATGTATATTCAATAATGATGTATTGAAAGAATGATAAAATCTATTAAAAATTATCATTAATGAATTAAATTGACTAAAATCGATTACATTAAACTGACACAATATTAATTAAATTAACTAAAAAGGAAGACAAATGGAAATAAATTGATTTTATCTTTAATAGTTGCTCACTGTTACGATACATAAATAATCGGTAATCTTCTGCTGACGTGATGACGATTTCAAAAACATTTTTTGAATTTCTTTGTCCTATACATCAAATGACTCCAACCCTCTTTCTTCCACTGTTTGTGTTGACAAAAACTTATTAATTACACTCATCGCTGCTGTAGCATCTGAGACGGTGGAGATTTTGTCATTTATGTACTCCTCTTCATCAGCATCAGAAGCAGAATCTTCGATTTCAGTTTGATTCATTTTAATTTCTTCCACAATATCTTCATCAGTCAGATTTTCACATGTAATGACTTCATCATCACATGTTTCGAACAATTGCACGCCACAATCTGAGAATGAGGAAATTTTGTGCTTTTCTATACACATCGCGATAGGTAAATATTCATCATTCTTTGCTTCTTCAACGTTTGTTGTATCTTCAACATTCTTAAAAAGTTTAAAAATTTTAAAAAAAAATCAGTTGTCGACTGAAAAAAAATGTTCGTTATAGCCGATTCTTAAGATTTCGGAGGTTCGCTATAAAAGGATAAATTAGCATTAAATACAATAGGAAAACGGCGGGACCAAATTTTCGTTCGTTATATCCGGGAGTTCGTTATATACCAGGTTCGCTGTAACGGGGTTCGACTGTAGTGGAATTCGTTAGTATTATTTTGTGAATTTTGGACCTTCATTGTGTAATCCGATCGGTGCATATGGGAACTCACTCTGGCAGTCACAAAATCTAAAATATTCTGATAACTCTGATAAAACTTTAGTCTCGATATTTTTTATGAGATTTTGAGAATGCTTCATTAGGCATTAACAGTTATTCACATCTATTTCTACCATCTTTTAATACATACTGTATTTTTCGGACGATAAGATGCACCTCAAATTTATGGGAGGATTTTTAGGAAAGAATATTTTGTATTTTGTTAGGTAAATAAAGATATTTTCAATTTCTTACTTAATAAAAATTTTAAAAAAATCTATAATAAATATAATGAACGGTGTATATATAAAATACATATAATATATACACTATCTGGCCAAAAGTATCTGGACACCCAGTGTCCGAGAGTCCTGAGACATATATTAATATGATGTTGGTCCTCCTTTTGCATCGATGACAGCCTGCACACGTCTGGGGAGACTTTCCACAAGTTTTTGATAGGTGTCCATAGAAATTGACTTCCAGGCGTCCATCACAGCTGAAGTGACTGCTGGCAGTGAGGATGGTCGATTTGGCTGGCTACATAATCTGCGTTCTAATTCGTCCCAAATGTTCAATGGAATTTAGATTGGGGCTCTGAGAAGGCCAGTCCAGTTTTTGAACACCCATTTCGTCAAATCATGCCTGCGCAAGTCTCGATGTGTGAATGGAGCAGTTATCCTGCTGGATGAGAAATGGGCCTTCCCCGAAATATTGCCATAGAGTTGGGAGAGCAGCATTGTCCAGAATGTTCCCATATATCTAAGAGGTTATGTTTCCAACCACAGGAACTATGGAACCCAGGCCAACCCATGAAAAACACCCCCACACCATGATGCTGCCACCACCTAACTTAACAGTCGGCACAATGCAGTCACGTAAGAAGCGCTCTCCGGGCATCCGCCAAACCCAGACGCGTCCATCGGACTGCCATATTTTAAAGCGAGATTCATCACTCCAAATAACATTTTTCCACACGTCCACAGTCCAATGACGGTGAGCTTTGCACTATTGCAATCGACGCTTCGAATTCTGGGGAGTGATGTTCGGCTTATGAGCGGCTGAACGACCATGGGATCCCAGGTTTTTTAACTCTCGACGAACAGCCCTACTGCTAGCACTAACACCTGGTGAACTTTGGAACTCCTGAGTGATTTCAATCAAAGAGGACTTGCGATTTTGTTCCACTACCCTTTTCAAAGTTCTACGGCTGCGTTAATTAATTTTTTTCGGCTTGCCACTTCGTTTTTCTGCAGTTTCACTGCCTCGACGTTTCCACTTCACAATTACATCACTCACAGTGGATTTTGGCTTCTGTAGAATGTCCGAAATTTCACGAACTGATTTCCCACAAAGGTGGCATCCCACTATAATGCCACGATCAGAGTCACTAAGCTCCTTTCACTTACTCATTGTCTCACAAACGCAAAAATATGACGTCAGTTGCCAGATCCACCTCTTTAGGGGGTTTCCTAATACTTTTGGCCAGATAGTGTATAACAAATATATACAATATATATATAATAAAATATTCATTTTAATTTAATATTACTTTCGAACAAGACACACCCCGATTTTAAGTCGATTTTTTTTTGTAAAAAGGTGTGTGATATGGTCCGAAAAATAGCGTAGTTCTGTTATCTCCATCAAAGTAATTAATGACATAAAATTCGGTAAAATGAAAAGAAGTAAAACTTTTAACGTATTATTTACTGCAATTAACATTCACGCTTAGTGCATTAATGACTTATAACTGTGAAAAACTTATAAAAACTAGCCGCTGCGCGACCAGCATGGTCGCTTTTAGTTTTATATTTTCTTTTGCAAAACAACTCATCTGAAAGTAATATATGTAAGGAATGTTACCATTACCTGTCATCATAAATATACTTTGTTAAGGGACATTCTCTATAAGGCTGATTCTAAAACATTGTAATTTAAAAATGCGAATTTCCATTATTTCTGAACAGAATTGAAGATAAAGACTGAGAAATCCAACACCAATGATTTTATAAATTACATCCCCCTCTGTATGTAATTTTTTTGAAAATTAAGATATCTACACTTTATCATTACATCAAATAAGAAATTGTTGGGGAAAATTTTTTTCACCTAAAAAATGGAGTAAAATTTCAGCAAGCACTAAAATATAGCGGAGATTACATCACTCTCTGTATGTACTATTGTTCACAATTCAGATATCTACACTTAATCATATCAAATAATAAAATGTTGGGAAAATTTCTTCACCTATAAAATGGAGTAAAAATTCAGCAAGTATTGAAAAAAGTGTAGAAAATTAACTATTTCTGGCTATCGGTTGCTATACCGGCGACAGTTAAGCGTAACCTCGCGAACATTTATGCTCTCTGTTAATGAATTATTTCTTCTTCGCTTTCTTTCTTGAGACTGTTCCCAATTTTCATTTGATCGTGCAGCTTGTTTTCGAGCATTCCTGATTTCAGTGCGTAAATCCATGTTGATACGCGGTTGTAAACTGCGGACGGCCGCTAATGTTTACATCTGGTAGTGGCAGCCGTTGCCATTCGGAGTGTAGAAATATCGTCGATTTTTGTGCCGCATACCTACGCGTTTTATATATATAGATAGGAATATATACTAATTTTATAGCGTAGCGGTTTGTGAGACCGATGAGCTGGGGAACAGTAAAAAAGACAGATGAGCCGACGTAAGGGGTAATATTTGAGCGGTGCCCAAATAATCTTTTATAAAAGAGATCCAAATTGAGTAACAAAAATTGGGCAAAGATGCATTTGTTCTATTCACTGAAATTTCAATTCTAAATTAGTTCACGGAGAGCTTCGAATGATGAGTCTTTTGTAACTTTTACAAGAAATTTATTCAATAAGTAGACGGATGCACACAAACCACAAACAAAACATTTATATACTCAAATCAGAAGGTGGGACGATTGAAAATCTAGAGCCGACGACACACGACTGCACATGGTGACTCTCGGGGCATAATTGCCCAATTTCATTGTAGAAATCCTCGAAGCCAAAACCCCGGCGTTGCCACTCCAAAATAAACAACTAAGCTGTTGATCTCGAGCCGACAGCATTTTAAACTGAAAATTCTGGTCAGTTAGATATCATACACAATATACGCACAATTATTGTTATCTTAACTACAATTTAAAAAGAACTGTTATCAGGATTTTTAATACGAATTAAAGACGTAGTACTGGCAAGCATTTTGAAGCCTCTGAACTGAAAATTTCAAATAATTTTTGGGGCTTTTTAATTTTTGTTGCGAAAAAACTCCCTAGCTGAACAATAAAATAACAGAGAAAATAAAATATAAATAAGTCATGAGACTTTTCATTGCCTGATGTGTTTTAAACAATAACTGGAAAATATAAGGGTTCGACACAGATTTGGAACTACACTCTGCAGTCAATGTTTAATAAAATCAGAGAAAAATAGTTCAGAAAAATAAGTGCTAGAAAAGGGGTGTATTTGAAGTCTAGTAGACCAAATCCAAAGGAATAAGCGGCTATTTGTCCTGTCAGTGCTAATGGGCATGCGAGAAATAATGTTTTATTCACCTTTATATCATCACATTACATAAGCGAGTGAGACAAAAGCGCGATCTTTGTGAAAAGACATTAAAAGATAAGTTTAATTCAAAATAACATACCCTTTCGGGATTCACTGCACTTTAATGGAAGACAAATTTTCAAGTTTTGCACTATAGCCAGCTTTTACAATTTTCCATCACAGCACCTATAATTAAATTCAATTTGACTTTTTACAAATTATTTTTACTCCTCCAAATATTTTTACATTTGTCTATCTCCGATTCGTTAGCGGAGGAGATTATGGGGACTAAAAGTATCAAAATCTTCAATCATTTTCAATACCTCTGGAAATACTGATCTATCTGTTTTACACAAGTAGAGGTCAATTTTTAAATTGCACACAAAGCTTGCATCACAGAAAATATAAGAGAATCAGCCAGAAAAAGAATTGAGAAGTATTTTTTTTAAATAAATTACAAATTTACCAATTTTTATTTACATTGTAATTCAGGAGGAGAATTTTTTTTTGTTATTGTAGCAGCTAATTCCTGTTTGACATTGGGGGGCACTTGTCAGTAAAGACATTCTCACTTTAACCGTGAGAATCATTGGTTACTTTCAATGGGGGAACTGTTGAGGTGAACCAACACCACTACCCATGGTTTAACCTCAATTTTCATCGTACATCCCCAGGGACAACATCTGAGGAACTCGTACTTTCACACACCCTCTCTGACCTCTTAGAAGGATTTTCCGGTCTATAGATTTAACGTGTACATATCCGACCCAGACACTAATTCCTTAAATTTGAACATTGATTTTAATTGCGACTAGTGTTTTAATAAATATTATAAAAAACATTCCCAATTCTTTATATTTTTGGAATTATCAGCCATTAGTATACAAGCCCCTTTGTTTATAGGGGGATTGTAAGAGTAAGGTAATTCTATTGAAATTTAACCTTGAATGTAATTTGTGAGTATACAATGTAAATCGTAATTCAGAATTGCAATGTATCCATAATGTAGAGGTAAATGTTATTGTAAGTGAAATAGTAATTGAAATTGAATCAAAAATGTAAAATTGTTAGTATATAATGTAATTTGTGAGTATACAATGTAAATCGTAATTCAAAATTGCAATGTATCCATAATGTAGTGGTAAATGTTATTGTAATTGAAATAGTAATTGAAATTGCATCAAAAATGTAAAACTGTTAGTATATAATGTAAATTGAAATAGTAAATCGTAATATGTTGTTAATGCAATGGTAAATGTAATAGTAACAGTAAGAGTAATTGAAAGAGCACCGTGAATGTAAAATTGTATGTATATAATGTAAGCTGTAATTGGAAATTGTAATATGTTCACAAGCGACTTGAAATATGCCGTATAAGCTTATAGCTGTGGAACCTTTAGAATTGTTCATAGGGGGTCAAGAACCCGTTAAGCTTTGTTAGGCTCTGGAAATTTGTATAATTAGTCCTCGTATCTTCAGTGGGCAAGCATACACGGAATGCAGCTTAAAATGGTCAAATAGGACAACTTACTGTATACTTGTATACTGTATACTTTATAATGGCCTGTAAATGGTTAGGTTTTCAGAATATCTTCTCAACTGCTTCGATGCAAATGTAATCTCTGTAAGGGCCTGTTTACACAGGAGTCCGGTAGCCGAAGCGTTAAAGTATTGAAATATATTTAACCAATAACATACCTCCAAACGATTATCAGCGAAATTTTCAACGCCTGTGATTGGTTTATTTCCGTCTCAGCGCCATCTTTCCTTTTACGCTTCCGCTACCGCACTCCCATGTGAACAGACCCTAAGGCCGTCTGCACACGGAGCAACTCAAAAGAAACTGATAACTGACTCGAATCACAAACCAGTCCGTGTTGAGTCGTAACCTATGTAATTGAATGGAGCCACGCACACGGCGCAACTGGTTACAAACCCGTCGACCGGGTTTGTAACCAGTTGCGCCGTGTGTAGTTGATGAAGATAGAGTAGTTGATGAAGTTAGAGTAGTTGATGAAGTTAGAATTTCTGGTCCCTTTGACAACAAAGAGGGTCTAAAATGCATCTTTTCCTTAGGGCTGCTGTGTACTAGCCCTATTGGATTCGATCACCTAAATGTTAACCTATGAAGAAAACGTTTCCAAGGATTGTCTATGTGGAGTTAAAGATTTTCTTTTTAAATTTGTACTCTGTAATAGGGAAAGAAATTTTGACACCTTGGGCAATTTTTCTTTTTTTTTTAACGCAAATAATATATTATAATTCATATTATTCGGGGATGGGGAATCTGGTATAGTGTGTTTTAAACGCTCCTAAATTCCTTAGGTGGACAAAATTTATAAAATAAATCCTGTTTCAAGGTGCAGAAAAGTTCAGGCTATCTGAAAATCCCTTTTAATTCGATTATCAGCATTTATGTAGCTGTAAATAGTAGACAAATTTTCTCCTTGGGTTAACATTGAGGTGAGTGAAGCCAATAGGGTTAGTACACAGCAGACTTAATATTTGCACTAAAAGCCATTCACTTTCCAGTTCACCACCTTAAAGCTAGTTAAGTTGAAAATATTTAAGAAAACTTCGTTTCTTCCTTTTGTGTATATTATTAAAAAATTAAGGTACCTTGTTAATCCCAAATTACAAACTAATCATTGAAAAAAAATTGCGGCTGTTTAGTTAAAAGTAACTTCCTGAAATTTTTCAAGGTCAGTACGTGCAATATCTGCTACTATTCCAAATTTGGCAACCAGAAAAACAAAAATTTTGAGCAAATATATCAGAACTCAGTAGCTCAGAATTGAGTAAATATATCAGAGGGCTAAGGTCTTTTTATTTCCAAACAGATAATGAAATGATGATAAAAGTAAACTCTTCAAACCCAGTTAGGGAATGGATAAGAATGGAGAAAAACAAGAATAATCTTTAAAAATAAAGCAGGACCAAGGGTACAAAAAACATTCCTGGCGTGATAAGCTAAAAATATCGTTCTTTATATATGCATATATATATCATAATTAGATATAAGAGGAAAATTCTGAACAGTAAATTCTGACAAAGAGAGTGAGGCACTAATTTAGAACAAGTTTGATTCCCCTTAAACAATTAGGCATTCACGGTACAACGTACTTTCCCTTATAAGGTACACATTTATGCTGAAAAATAATAGAGAACAAAGCGAAATGAAAGCCAACATTGCATACACATACATATATACATATATGCATACAAATATCCATAGATCCATACATACATACATACATACATACAGTGGCTCCCAAAAGTGTTCGTACCCTTACGATTTTCAATGAAATAGGTTCTATCCATTAATCAAAATGAATATTTCAGAATGGGTATTTAATAATAAAATCTATAATCTATTCTTAACAAAACTACATGAAATATTTTGAAAACTTTATTTTTAAGAAACCAATAATCAAAAAGTAACAAAAACTTTATCTCGCAAATGTCATCGTACACTTGTAAAAAATCTCTACATATCAGTAAATATTCTAATTTTTCATTAAATTAATATTTAGTAGGATATCCTTTAGCATCCACAGCAGATTTTAAACGTCTGGAAATAGATTGCACCAGTTCTTTTGTAATTTCTGCATCAATGTTCATCCATTCTTCCATCATAATTGTTTTTAGTTCGCTTTTCGTGTGAATGTCGTGTTTTCGTACTTGAACCTCCAGTTCTCTTCAAATACGTTCTATTGGGTTTAAATCTGGCGATTGAGGTGGTGTTTTCAAAACTTGTGGGCAATTATAGAGACACCAGAGGCGAACGTTGAGAGCCGTGTGCTTAGGATCGTTATCTTGATAAAAAAACAAAGTTGTTTCCAATACCCAAATTTTGGGCTCATAATTTTAAATTGTCTCTTAAAATATTTATATAAACAGCATGATTCATTATGCCATCAATAAATACCAAATTACCTAGTCCTGAAGCTGACATGCACCCCCACACAAGGACACCTCCATCGCCATGCTTAACTGTTCCTACTAAGTTCTTGGGATTAAGTTCCTCATTTTTTCTTCTCCATACAATTATACGCCCATCGGAACCAAAAATGTCAAACTTGCTTTCATCGGCAAATAAGACATTATTCCAATACGTTTGGGGCTTATTTATCATTGATAGTGCGAAGGAAAGCCTAAGCTTTCTGTTTTTCTCACTCACAAAAAATTTTCTACGGGCAGAACGCCCATGTAATCCATCTGCTCTGAGAACTCGTCGAACAGTTTCAGGTGAAATTGAAGTAGAAAATGTTTCATTAAATTCTGCAGAAACTTTTACAGCACTCAAACGTGGAATTTTTACAAATTTTCTAATTATAAATCTCTAATCACGTTTTGTTAACTTTGCCGGACGACCTTTTCTTACCTTGTTTTCTATCCGATTTTCTTCTTTAAAGCGTTTTATCACATACTGCACAGTAGAATGGGATAAATTAAGTCATTTAGCAATTTTCCGAACTGATTTACCACTACTATGATAAAAAATAATCAATTTTCGAATGCTGTTTATTGTTTCTTTACGACTGCGAGCCATTTTTAAATAATAAATAGAATATTACTTAGTAGGCAAGCAAAAATTAAAGGCAAATGATATTTTAAATGCCACCACAATTCAAAAATAAAAATAAAGTGCCAGAGAATAATTTTAATTATGAATTTATCCGAAAATATTTCAGTGTACGATGACTTTTGTGAGATAACGTTTTTGTTACTTTTTGATTACTGGTTTCTTAAAAATAAAGTTTTAGTATGTTTTTAAAATATTTCATGTAGTTTTGTTAAGAATAGATTATAGATCTTATTATTAAACACCCATTCTGAAATATTAATTTTTATTAATGGATAGACCCCTATTTCATTGAAAATCGTAAGTGTACGAACACTCTTGGGAACCACTGTATATATACAGTGATTTCCGCTTATAAGAATCACCGTTGTTATTACTTTTTTTGATTCTTATAAGCGGTTGATTCTTATAGCCGAAATTTAAGTTTTTGGACAGGCATACACACCTATATATACATATATTAGATAATTTACCATAAAATTCTCTTTAATTTACGTTAATTATCTTTTATTAAAATTATTTTTTATAATTTTAAAAATACAACTTCATTTCTAGACCAATAAGTAGATACACATGATTATAGTAAGAGAAGAAAAAAATCCAATATTTGTTACAACGTAGCAGCTTAACAGTTTTAACATTTCAACTACAGGAAGGGAGCAAGAAAAAGTTTTCTATGGTAGTTTGACGTAATGAAGTTTTCAGGAGGCTGCTTCAATACTCTTTCAATACTAATAGTCGCAGACGAAGATTCATCTTCTAGCTTACGTTTCACGATTTGATAACGTGCTGAATCTACTAATGCCACGTTTGCCTAAGTGATAGTGGACACTTCGCCGAAGATTTATGTGTTTCAGGGTCCAGGAAGCCGCAACCAGAATGTGGGAGGTGGGGAAAAAGGGCCCCTAGTTTTTTTGTCAGTGCAGAAAAGTGAAATCGGACCCGGACGGGGAAAGATGCCCCTGGGTCAAGCTAATAGGACAGTGTTGTGCTAAATTGTTTAAGGGGAAACTATTATGTTATGTCTAACAAAGAAAGGAATGAATTTTAAGACTATATTCCATCCCATCTTATCAATTTTTCTTTAAAAAAAAAAGAAAGAACTTCGTGCCTTTTTAGGGTTCAAGTGGCTTTTTTAGAAAAATGAAAGGAAAGCGAAGAGTGTAAACTGATTCTTATAACCGGTGGATTGATTCTTTAAAGCGAAAATTTTAACATGGAAATAATACATTTGTTTTTGTTTTCGCGATATTGATTCTTATAAACGGTTGATTCTTATAACCACCGCTTATAGTGATCAGTGGTTATAAGAATCAACCGTTTATAAGAATCAATATCGCGAAAACAAAAACAAATGAATTATTTCCATGTTAAAATTTTCGCTTTAAAGAATCAATCCACCGGTTATAAGAATCAGTTTACACTCTTCGCTTTACTTCCATTTTTCCAAAAAACCTACTTAAACCCTCAAAAGGCACGAAGTTCGTTCTTTTTTTTAAAGAAAGATTGATAAGATGGGATGGAATATAGTCGTAAAATTCACCCCTTTCTTTATTAGACATAACATAATCGTTTCCCCTTAAACGCTTTACCACAACACTGTCCTATTAGCTTGACCCGGGGGTATATGTAATAAATTTTAACCACTTCTAATCGCCAGTAATCCGACTTTTCTCTCTCTGTGGTAACCTTTCCGTCCTTTACCAATACTAACCTACCTCGCCATTTTCTGGCAACCCGTTTACAGCTCCTTCGATATGCTCGCGCAGATGAGAGCGGGACTCCATGCTGTAAAGGAGGGGTTCCCAACCTTTTTGAACCTATGAGCACATTCTAGAATACCGGTCGGACGACGGGCACCCTTTATTTTTTCAAGGGGAATTATAGTTGGACATAGTTAAAAAAACATACACATAATGTTCAAAAACATTTAATTCCGAAAATATAATTTAACATATAAAAATTATTGTTAATATTTTTGTGTAAAAAAAATTATTACTAAATAATTCATACAAAATCTACAAAGTATAAAAATTCTTTATAAAAAATATAAATATCAAAGTCAATGTGATTTTTGGCATTGCATTTCACTGGCCATTGCTTCGTAATTAGGAGAGTATTATGATATTCCTGCTCGCGCGCGTGTAAGCAACCAACCGTCAAGGTGTTCATCTGTAAGTCGTGATCTGTACTTTGATTTTATGATATTCACTGTCGAAAACAATGATTCACACAAGTATGTGGAACCGGAAAACGATTTTATTTTATATGCTGCTCTTTTCAAGAATGGAAAGTTGTTTCTGTCAACTATATTCCAGAAATTCTCATCTGATGCAATGGATTTTTGGACAACGTCGTTCTGAAGATCCAAAATTTCTATCTCCAGTTCTTCTGTCCTTACTTGAACAAGCTCTGAAATGTATGTAGCTAGTTCGGTTACATTTACTTGATAAGTAAAAGGATTAACAGAAAAGGTGACCATTGGCTCGATGTTGGATAAACTGTTGAAAGTGCTTTTAAAAACTGGTCTTGAAGTAATTGAAGTAATTGAAGTTTGATAACAAATGTTGATTAGTCAATTTTCCCTTCACCTATCATTTTTTTTCATATTTGGAAAATGCACAAGGGACTTCATTTTCAAATGTGATATCCAAAAAGCTAGTTTAGCTTTAAACGAGTTTATAGACCCTATCATAGTAAATATATGTTTGTCCTTTCCCTGCAGCTCTAAGTTTAAATAATTCAGTTTTTCCATTATATCTGTTAAAAAGGCTATATCCGCTAGCCAACGAAGGTATGTTAGTTCGAAAAAAATTTATTTTTGGCTCTGAGATAATTTTTTATTTCTTCAATTAAATCTACAAATCTAGGGCACAAATCGGGCACACGCAAAATGATCGGTGGGAGCCATGGTGCTAGCGGGCATAGGGTTGGGGACCCCTGCTGTAAGGTGATGTTTTGACTGCTATAAACTGCTTTATTCGTTGTATTCGAATCATATTGTTTTCGGCTAAGATGCTTATTTCAGGAGATGACCATTCGGGTCATTTCATGTATTTGTGTGCGTGTGTATAAACTTTATGTATAAATGTTTGAAAACCTTTGAATAAAGATTTCACTATGGTTCATTAAAACTTAACCTAAATTGAAAAAGAGGATTTTTAATATGAATACTACTATATTAAAGCGGAAATATTAGCAATTATGTATGTAAGAACGATGTCTGTAAATGCTTACACCGAAAGTTTACGCATGAAGAGAAAGGTTTCTAAAGAAAGGTTGTTAAATGATAAAATCTCTTTCTTTATAAGAAGTAGCGTCATCATCAATGAATAGTTAATTAAGAATTCGTTTTATTAATTAAAAAAACAGTAATAATATTTGGAGATAGTTTCGGTGTTATATATTAGTTTCGATGTTAATCTCCGTACTGATTGCTTTTGTGAGACAAAAGCTAATTTAAATTCTGCAAGAATGTTGATCATTTAAATCTGTAATGAGAAAACTACTAATTTTGTATCTTATAAAACCATCAGGATAGGTTTTATTTCTAACCCCCACCTGGTATACACACATACTGCATTATTGTGCGTGAAAAATAAAAAAAAACAGGAAAAAAACAAATGAAACGTTTTCAGAAAACAATCGAAAGCAGTAGAGAACTTCAATATCTATTTCCGTCAAAAAATTGCCAATCCATTGTCTATCCACGCATTCATTTCTTAAAAGAAACAATTAAGAATCTGAAAGGGCACGTGGTTTGATATCGACTTTTTAATTATTTCTCCGGTGATACGAAGTTATTATATTATATGTCAGTGGTGCGAAAACTGTAGGTCACGACTCATAGGGGAGTCGCGAAAAATAATTGTTGTGGTAGTGGATAGTCAGAAGTAAATTTGTATCATATCGAATTATTTAATTGAAAAATATGCTTTAAATTTTCTACAATCACATATTTTGAATATTTTTAATTACATTAATAATAATATATTATAAAATATCAATATTTTTAATTGCATTTTTAATTACTTACACACACACACACACACACACACATATATATATATATATATATACATATATATATATATAAATATACATATATATATATATATATATATATATATATATATATATATATATATATATATATATATATATAAATAAGAATAAGATGAAAGAGAAAACCAGTAATAGCTCTAAAGCTACTTGCAGCCAGGAACAAATAACATGAAAAGAAAAGTATGGAAGAGGTTTTAGACAGCATTTCTTCATCAGCGGTGTCAATGCTGTCTAAAAACCAATGGATTGATTCCGATGAGTATGATCTATACAATAAACACACTCAGACACCGTACAATCCATGAAAAACAGAAGAATTGATTAATAATTGAATAAAGATTAAATAAAAGTACTTAACCAAAGAACACCAAGCCTGGCGCTAGACAGAGTGGAAGATATATATATATATATATATATATATATATATATATATATATATATATATATATATATATATATATATATATATATATATATATAAACCCCTCAATGGCCGTTCTGACAAAGGGGCATGAAATTTCTAAAGAGGGAATCGGAAAAATAGGCCCCGTAGGCAAAAGGTTAATAAGATTTTCTTCCGCAAAAGACTATTCTTGCATTGCTTCCATTTGCTTCTACCTATCTGAGTGAGACTCGGTTTTCAAATCTGGATATTTAAAATAGTTTGTCAAAATGTGTTTATATATTTTTCTCTTTTTGTTTAAATTTCATAATTTTTTTAATATTACCTCTACCAAAATTTTTTTTCTTAGGGGGGGTCAAGGTATTTTTTTTCTATTTAAAGGAAGTGGGTCACCGTCGAAAAAAGCGCCGCACTGCTAAATATTATGAGAAAGCAATATTCTAAAATACTGTATGATACTGTATGATATGTCTTATCTCATTCACAAAAATTAAGGCCTTATTTGAATAGTGGTCCAACTCCATTCTTGTTCATTTTGAGATACAGAGCCTTAAAGTCTAATGAGTGCTGAGAAATGACTGCTGGTTTCTGATTTGTAATGCCGTCTGTTGGCAGCAGAAATAAGCTGGAAGTGCACTAGTTTAAAAATAAGATAGAAATGACTTCTATGAACATGAAAGTGAGGCTAACTCCATTCTTTTAAAAAGTGGAGTTGGACCACTATTCAAATAAGGCCTTCAAATAATCTCACGCCAAAGCTAACAGAAACACTTGTGAAGGAGATCAGCAACTCATCAAAAATCACATTTCTAAGCATTTCAACAAATAATTTAAATTTTACAACAAAACTGTCCATTTTGAATAATAATTAACTACACGCCTAATTATTACCTACAAGCTTCGTTTATATTCTAAACACCTGTTGTAGATATGTGTTAGAAAAAAAGAGCTAGAAGATTTAAGGTGTAAATGAAAAAATAAAATTAAAAAATATATATAAAAAAAAGTATATAATTCTGAACTACAATATTTAAAACCGCTTTCACGCATACAGATTTTACATATGGATTCGGAAAGGGAAATCAAATAAAAAAATACAGAAATTTACCTAAAAAAAATACAACGCTGATAGTAAATAAACCCAAGACTATATTTTTTCAAGTATAATTTATCGAAAGAGATGTCAACAGAGATACGTGATCTCAATCCAATACTAATCTTTGAAAAGAGTTTATAAACGACTTTGAGAAACGATAGATGTGCCGACAATAATAATTTTTATCATTTATTTCTCTTTAACTCTTCTTTTTTTATTGGCTCTAAAATAAACACTTTGAAGTTAAACGCGGCTTACTGAGGGACAGTATTTATCTTTTTATATAAAACTGCGAAAATGTTTACAATTATTCAGGGATACTTTTTAGATAGTATCAACATTCTCTCTTCATTTCTCAGAGTTAAAACGTTCGTTTGACTGGAATAGTCCCTTGCCAAATTGCCCGTTTATTTTCTCCATACTGAAGAACATCGCTGTTAATTTGTAGTTTTTTTTTTTGTAATTTTTAAACTTTTCTGTATTTTGAAATCTACCCAAAACTCTGATATTTGTGTATATCACATTCTGCATCTCTGAGTATGTCTTGGTGTGCCTTGAATTTAAAAATATAACAGTTTATAATTAGATTTTATCCCCACTATTTACATTTTCACAATACACGCTTAATACCCTAAGGTCTTGACTGGTTTTTTATCAGTGGTTTCTAACCGGTGATCCGGAAGAACTCAAGAAGTGGTCCACGGGGTGAAGAGTAATAATAAAAAAAAATGGTTTCGTCGTTTCTAATAAACGACCGCGAATTTAAAAATTTTTTAATTTTAAACTAGGAACAAAATAACTTTTAGTTCCCAATTTTTTTGTTCAAATTCAGGAAAATTTCCGTATTTCTTCCTCTTTCTGATGTTTTGAGTACGAAAAAAATCCTTGTTCTGCTTAAATTTTATAATATATTTTCTGTGACGTGGACTCGCAGCATCCCAGCAACTTTACAGCTAGTAAAGCAAATGCAAGCTGGAAAGTCTCGATCAATTTTAAGTTTCCGTAGGCTTTTATGTTTGCTAATAAGTTTTCTTTTAAGTTAAATTTATGATTGTTGTTAAGTTTATTTGTAACTTTTTATTAAAGTTGTTTATCACAAATAGATTGTTTATTCAGAAAGTAAAACCCATTCTTGCCTCTAAAAGGATTGCTTGGGAGATGGTCCAAGACAATTTTTTTTTTGGACAAGTGGTCCCTTATCAACAAAAGGTCACATGAAATGACCTCCTGGCGTACGGACCTTTCTATTAGACTCTGCCGGGAAAAAGTTAGACTTTTACGGCATTAGTTATTCAACTTTTACGGCAACTGTTTCTATATACCATATTTCCCGGCGTGTAACGTACACTTTTAATACAAAAAATAAGATCGAAATTTACGGGGGCGCATTATACGCCGGATATAAAAATGATAGATTTAAAAGTAAGGCAAAGATGAACATAAAAAAACTACATTTCTATATATACCTAAATGCTGTTTATTTAAAAGAAATGACATACCTTATGAACTTAAAAATTTTAATTATCGGATAACATGAATACTTCGTTATATTCGTCTTCCGTTACATCATCGAATTATGTTTCCTCTTCACCATCACTGTTACTCTGATCCATAAATAAATAATCATCTTTCGTGCCATCTAGATTGCTAGATATACTACCTTTTTTAAATGACTTCTGAATCATGTCGGTTAAATTTTATTCCATGCTTTTATTATCCACTCACACACTATTTCAAGACTGGCATGACACATTTGGCCTCCGGTTGTAAACGTTTTTCCACCTTCGAACATCCACGTGTTCCACTGTCGTATTAAATTTCCTTTTAATGGTATATTGATACAAACATCTAAAGACTGTACTAATGGCATTAATCCGTCTGGAATAACTGTCATGTCTGTGATAAACTCTTTCATCAATTTCTTAGAATTATTCGTTAGATGGGATCTGAACATGTCCCAAACTAAAAGACTTTCTGGGTTCTTTAAGACACCAGGAATTATTTACTCCCCCAAGCATTTCCCCCACACACATATTGTTCCCCTTATGTCTTGACGATTTTATATATCATTGCTCAAAAGCCTGGGAAAATCCTTTGTATGAATGACTTCAAAAGATAAGAATATCGCACATGTACATTACAGGTTTCTTCGTCAAGAAAAGGGTGCGCGTTATACGCTGGAAAATATGATATATATTGATATATATATATATATATATATATATATCTGTGGCTTGGTACAAGAAGTGCCTAAGTCAGTTTTTTCCAAGCTGGCTTTGTTTGCTTATGTCTCTTTAAAATATATTACTTTGAATGTAAAAAGTACCTAAATCTGTCTGATGCTTTAAAAGCGTTTTCTAAACCATTGTACAGACTTGGGTACTTTTTACATTGAAAATAATATTTTTTTAAAGAGACATAGGCAAACAAAGTCAGTCATCTTGGAGAAAACTGACTTAGGCACTTCTTGTACCAAGCCACAGATATAGTTTCTATAAAAACAGAACTTTATATATATGTTTAAGAAAACTTTTTAAAAAAATTACTATGGTATGCAACAATTCATCCAAAGTTGAATGCTTGAAAGCTAACATTTATATCAAATTTCAAAACTGCCATATGCACATCTAAGAAAATTAGCCTTGAATTTAAACATGCACATCTTGACTGTTTATAGAGTTATACATTGCATGACTACCAGCGATCATTTCTCAGGACCATAATCAAGACTTGTGCAAAAAATTCTCAGAATCTCACATCCGTTTTGTGCACCGCGCAACCACCCTTAGTGTTACACGTGCTATTAAACTGATTTCATTTGAATTGAAACAACTTCTTCCTTAAATCAAATCAAAACATCGTCGCTAAATCCTTAAACGTGCCTGAAGCTTAAACTCAGCTAAAATGATTTATCACACTCACACACGTTCAGATGAATGCATTTCAAATTACATTCCAAATACTATGCCACTAAAACACAACTTTGACTCTCTGATTATTGATTAGTTGCCGACTAACACCCTTAATATATAAATACTGGCTGAATACCCGTGCTTCGCTACGGAGTACATTCAAATTAAATACAACGATCATTGTATGAAATTAATGCCCCCAAAAATATTTATATAAATACAACGGTCAATGTATGCAATTAATGCCAAAAATATATACAGTCGAACCCCGTTATAACGAACTTCAAGGGACTAAAGGTTTTGTTCGCTATATCCGATGGTTCGCTATATCCGAACTATTAAGAAAAATGTTAGAGTTCACAAAATGTATAACTCATTAATTGCTATGTATATTCAATAATGATGTATTGAAAGAATGATAAAATCTATTAAAAACGATCATTAATGAATTAAATTGACTAAAATCGATTACATTAAACTGACACAATACAAATTAAATTAACTAAAAATGAAGACAAATGGAAATAAATTGATTTTATCTTTAATAGTTGCTCACTGTTTTTATACAGAAATAATCGATAATCTTCTGCTGACGTGATGCTGATTTAAAAAACATTTTATGAATTTCTTTGTCCAATTCAACAAATGACTCCAACACTCTTTTCACTGTTTATGTTGAAAAAAACTTATTAATTACACTCATCGCTGCTGTAGCATCTGAGATAGTGGAGATTTCGTCATTTATGTGCCCCTCTTCATCAGCATCAGAAGCAGAATCTTCGATTTCAGAATGATTCATTTTAATTTCTTCCACATTATCTTAATCAGTCGGATTTTTACATGTAATCACTTCATCATCACGTTTCGAACAATTGCACGCCACAATCTGAGAATGATGAAATTTTGTGCTTTTTTATCCTCATCGCGATAGGCAAATCTTCTTCTTCAACATTCTTTGCTTCTTCAACATTCTTAAAAAGTTTAAAAATTAATAAAAATTCAGTTGTCGATTGAAAAAGATGTTCGTTATAGCCGATTCTTAAGATTTCGGAGATTCGCTATAAATGGATAAATTAGCATTAAATACAATAGGAAAATGGCGGGACCAAAATTTTCGTTCGTTATATCCGGGAGTTCGTTATATACCAAGTTCGCTATAACGGGGTTCGACTGTATATATATATATTTCTAAAAAATCGTAACGGATATTTTTATAGACAAAATAATGTAGAAGAAAATATTTAAATTAAATACAACGGTCAATGTATGAAATTGATTTGTATGTTTAATATCCATAAAACATACTAATTTGAATTAAATTCTTAAAAAACTTCCATCTCAATTAGAGTAGTGGTGAAATTTTATCTTTTATCGTATTTCAATATTTTTTTGTCAATTTATTTCGTTGTTATGCACGTGACGCAAAATTAATTTAAAGTATCAGAAAAAGAAAAGAAACCACGTGATCAGCATTTAATAAATTCTAAAAATTAATCTTTAAAAATCCACCAAAAATCAGAAAATTGAGGTAAATATTCGAAAAGGATTTCATTTTAAAGGAATTTTTATGATCTTTCTTGTGATATAAATTTTATAACCCTTAGATTATTATTTTAAATGCAAACTTCAAAAAAAGTTACAAAAACAGCTTCAAAATTTAATTTAAGAAACCTAAAAGAATTTTTCAAAAATCTTTCTTAGTGCACCCCTACACTATAAGAAGAATCGCCATGAAAAATTTAAGCCCTTTAGGTCCAGCGGTTTGGTCTGTGCGTTATCAGTCAGTCAGTCAGTTACGGAACTGTTTTACATATATAGATTTACAGATTTTGAGTTGTATTTTACGTATAGATGGTGTAAAACGATTATCAACTCCTCAGTGAAGAAAGACCTTTCGCATATCAATTAAATTCATTAATTATAGAATTCATTTAATTTTTACACGAAATATTAACTAAGTTAATGAGGTGAGTTTAAAATTAAAATTACTCAATATCACAGAGAAGTATCTTATTTTTCTCAATAGAGGGATAAAATTCTAAAGAAAAGAAACATTTTCTTACGAAATAAATTCAAATATAACAGTATCCTCTTTAAAAGTTAAAATCTTTTTATTATCAGCTTCACCGGAAACTTCTTATGTTGCCCGAAAATTTTGTTTCTGCTCGTATTTCTCCGATTTCAGTGGATAAAAAAGACCGTTTTATTTTCCTTTCGATAAAAAAAAATTATTGTCTGTGTAAACGTCAATGTCATAGCAGTTTGACGGAGTATTGTATAATTTTTCATAAGTATATGGTCGATCCTTTTTTAAATAGACTAGAAGACGAATAAAAAAATTACTTTCCTCTTTATAACCTATAAAAAATTTACCTTCAATTTTTTTTTAAAATTTAATGTTCGTAAAAGACAAAATCAGGTGAAATAATTAATATTTAAACAAAGGCAACGAAGTTAAAAGTAATTATAAATAACAGTTTACTAAAAACAGCGTAATACAATGAATAAAGCATTATTGAAAAATTACTCGCTGATGAATTTTTTCTGCTTATTTAAATTTATATGATAATGCACTTTTTGAAAAATAAATTTCTGATTCATGCCTTTACTACAAAAATTCATCTTTTCAAGTGGCAATGGCTATATCAGGAAGGAAAAATGAAAAATAAAAAATAATGCATCTCAATCGTAGTCTGTCATCAACACATTTATCATTTTTTGGGCTAGCATCTTGGTTTTATTGCCCTATTACGTTATTTATGTATTATGTAACAGGAGATAAAGAAAATCCACTCCAAGTGTTGATAACGCTTTCAAAGTAAACACAGAAGGTTCCAAACAGCATAATCTTTTTCTAATTTCCATTGTTAGATAAAGAATAAAGCAAATTCACAAGGAAAAACATTTAAAAGACCATAAAAGTTTCCTCCCTAAACCCACATTATTTTTTTTTACTCGCGCTATTTCAGAATGAGCGTATTCATCAGTCCAAATCAGTAAACAAAACTTTTCATGCCATTAATAGCATAATCGCGCTATGTAATAAATTTTGAAGTTTAGTTTATGCGTGACCAAAGGTTTTAGAGAAGCCCCGGGGTCCTCCGAATGTTCTATAGAATATTACAACATTATTTCCCTTATTATTAACAGATAATATAGGGTGATTCCCTCCGCAGCGGCCCCGAATATTCTGTAATCACTCTCGCTAAGATGAAGCAGTCTGAACCAAACAAACACACTACATACCTTGACGTATGTGTAATCGATTGCATTACATGCGATGCTGGGAAAGATCTTCGTTTTCTATCAGACACATTTAAACGCGGCGCTCTATGTTCCTGAACGTACTGGTTAGAATAACTGGGGTGGGTGGGGGATGGCGGCAGCAATTTCAAGTTGGATCCAGCTTGAGATTCCACTGTACATCGATGTACGGTGGAATCTCGATCGATCGTTTCCCGAATCATCGTTTTCCCGTATGTGTCGTTTATGTCATCCAGTCCCAACAATACTATTTCTTTCTTATGTTTCCGCTTCTATCATTTTCCTGCATTGATCGTTCAGTTCAATGAGGTCCCTTGAGAAACGATAGATCGAGATTCCACTGTATTCCTTCAAATATTCCACAGTGCGAGGCTTCTTCCGATAGACTTCTCCCAAAGGAAGAAGTCTGGTAGTGTCAGATCCGGTGACCGTGGAGGCCAAACCCCCTTGGAAATTAACCCGTTGCCGAAGAAGGATTCAATTTCCGCCATGCTCCTTGCCGATGTTTGACACGTTGCTCTATCTTGCTGGAAGTAACCGTTCGTTAACTCACTGCCATCCAGTTGATTCACGAACTGTTCAAAAATGTTCAGGTACGCAACGGTGTTCACGGTGGTGTCAAAGAAAATGGCACCTATGATACGCAACCGCAACATCGCGCACCACACACCAACTTTTTGATCATGGAGAGGTGATTGGTGAGTGGCAAAGGGATTTTCAGCGACTCATATGAAAGGAGAAAGGAGATTATGCATCGCACGTATTGCTATCGATTTCATACGTCAAGGTATGTAGCGTATATCTTTCGGACTGTTTCATCCTAGCGCGATATATTACAGAATATTCGGGTCCTCTTGCAGTGGGAATCACCCTATATAAATATTATTCTCGCATTAAGGGGAGTGGTCACTTTTAAGTACCTTTAAAAGTATCTTTTTTAGACCATGTTCGATTGTATGTACTACACATGATTTTTGCTTGATTTAGATGAAATTTTTATAGAAACTACCTGACATATTGTTTATTATATGTATGCAATATTTCAAGGTAATTACAAAAAATAAAATTATTTTTTATGCATAAAATTGAATATTTTTTTAAAAGTCGAGTATTTTGCAGTCAACTGCTGTGCGTATTCTGTCAAAATAAATTATTAAGGTACAGTAATAATTGTTTACAATATGTTATTACAATACTCCAGGCAACAAAATCCACCAACATTTTTTAACCTTAACATATTTTAATTTTTTTAAAGAATTTTTTATAAGCTTTTACGCAGTCAGTTTTGAAATTTCTAATTAAAAATAACACGTATTAAAATGTTTTAATATATTTTAGAATAATGTTGGTGGATATTGTTGCCTGACGTATTGTAATCACGTATAGTAAACAATTATTACTGTACCTAAATAATTTATTTTGACAGAATGCGCACAGAATTTGACTGAAAAAGGCTCGATTTTGAAAAAATTATTTAATTTTTATGCATAAAAAATAATTTTATTTTTTCTAATTACCTTGAAATATTGTATACATAAATATAATAAACAGTATGTTAGGCAGTTACTCAAAAAATTTCATGTAAATCGAGCAAAAATCATGAGTAGTACATACAATCGAACATAGATCTAAAAAAGATAATTTTAAAGGTACTTACATAAGTGACCAGTCCCCTTAACCTACAGTGATGAAGGGGCGTAATTGAAAGATAATAATTGAGCAATTCAGCAACATCTACAAAAAAATTTACTCTTTGCAAGTTCTAACTGTTTATCTGTTCCCATGAATATTTGTAACGAGAAATTTTCTTTAAAACGTTTAAAACACTACTGAATGATTATATGAAGATTTAAAATGATTTCCAAAATACCAAAAAAATAGAGAAAGCCAATTCGCAAGAATAGAAATATTTCTTTCACTCTAAGTAAATCAGAACAATTCTTACATTCAAATATTAATGTTATCTAAACAGTTTTCAGAAACGTTCACGAAAAGTAGGCCGTTGTTTACAAAACATAATTTTTTAAATCAGAGCGCCTCTCCCGAAGCTTCTCTTCCATGTAAAAATGTCTTTCATCTCAACTCTCCAACCCTCTTCGAACCGCCAGGAATATTTTTGGAACGCGCGTTACACTTGTTCTCTTTGAGCTTCATTGCTATCGGGGAGTGCTTACGACATAACGGGATGACTGAGATGCCTCGAGCCTCATTTACATACTTTGGATCCCGGTGAGGTAACTTTCCTATCTGGTGCTGGTGCGTTAGCCTCTGTTACAGTTTTTCTCAGCGACACAACGTCAACTTGCCAAAAATAATCCCCGCTTGGGAGAGCGCTATTCGCAAGGAGGCAAAGAGTGGCAATAAACAAGGTATTTGGAGGAGATCCAGGAGCTGAGACATTGGCAGAGATAGGAAATGAGGCATGAACGAGTCGCCCCTTTTTCGCAGGATGTTTGTCAACTTGTACCTGTGGAAAGGTTAAATGAAGTAACTTGTAGAGTCGTTGAAAATTATGTGTTTAGCAGACAGTCGGTGCACAAGCAATCTACTATGGCCATTTCCAGAATGAAAATTAGCAAAAAGGGGTCATCCGACAAAGTTTAGCTTTATCCACTCTCCAGTCAGTTATGGAATGTGTTTTAGGAACATAGTATTTAACGTCATGTTTAAACGAAACCCCAACAAAGATATAGCTATATTAATATTCAATCGCAATGGCTAATGTAATTAGTAAACAAACAAAAAAACAGAATTGTAAAATGCAGATTTTCTAAAGCTATAATTTAGTGGTAAAATAATAATATGTTTGCAGTCTTCTGTATACAGTCGACTCCGGTGAATTGGACCACATTGGTACGCGATCATTTTGGTCCTAATAACCGGCTGGTCCTATAAAACGAACATTCCCTATGTTATAAGACGGGATTCGATCCGAATAAGCGGTTGGTCTGATTAACCGGTGGTCCAATTAACCGGAATCGACTGTATGTTTGTGTTAGATATACATGTGTTACACATGAAGGAACAAAATGAGATTTAAATTATTATTTAATCAATTGCTCTGTGTGTAAACAATTAAACACGTATAACTCTGTATATTCCGTTTTTTGGGGGGATTTCTTTTATCAAACGGTGAGATTATTTAATTACTTTAGAAATATAATATATGAAATAGCCTATTTTAAATTTTACCTATATTTCATTATTTTTACCTAAGTATCAATTTTTAGTAGAATTACTAACAGCTTATGTATCTTCAAAAAAAATTTAACAAAGCGTATATTTTTCTCTGTCGGGGTTTATAATGATTTTCACAAGTGAAATAATCAGTCTGACTTATTATAGGAAACTCTTTTTGACTATTCATGTTACCTCACTGCAAATTTTCAGTGGAAAACAAAAAACCAAAAAATAAAAATCCTAGGAACTTATAAATTCTAATAAACAAACTATCCTAGGAAACAAAAATCCTAGGAATTGGGAGAAAGTAAGGCAGAGAGTGAAGATGTCAGTTCTCCTGGTTTTGAAATGAGAAGTCATTTTCAGAATAATTTTATAAGATGCGTACAGCACCCAAGCTCCCAAAAGCACCAATGGTTGGTTGCTTGTCGTGTCCATGGACAGTCAAGCTATAGATGGCACTTTGGGCGGTTCACACAGCCTCAGCTATCTGGAGGCAATTGTCCGCATAAAGGTCCTTTTGGGGACAATCACTAATCTGCTGCATTGCAGCCATTATTGCAGGGCAAGAGAAAAGATGATCAGGTTCCATTTCGGTGTTGGGGCAGTATCTGCAATTAGTATAAGTCCTGGTTTCATCCTGTTGAATTCTCATCCCTCTGAAGTGTCGAGTTCTCAGTCTTGTTAAGGTTTTTGTAATCTTTCTGTTGGCGTTTAGTTCGCAGATCTGATATTTTAATTCGATGACCTTATTTTTGAATTTATACTTTACAACCGAGTTAATGTCACAAAGTGTGATAGATTGAGGCGATTCCTCATTTAGTTGTCTCGCTTCTTTAGTCAAGGCGTCAGCTTCCCCGTTACCATAAATGCCAACGTGTGACGGTATCCATTGCATGATGCAGTGTTTATTATGTTGATTGATTTGCTCCAGATCATTACGTATATTATGTGTTTGTCTTGAGAGAGACCCTGCAGAATTGCCTGAAGGGTGGTCCTGCTCTTCCAAAACGCACCAATAAAAGTTTGAATTTAAAGAATAGCTGAATGAAGGTTTGCTCTTCGATTCGTCCTCTTTGTTGTCGTTCAGGAAAATCTATTCAGTTTCATTGATTCGATACTTTAATCTTTCCTTTTGAAGTCTCAAACACAGTTGTTTTATACGTGTTAAGGGGTTCCCAACTTTCAAGAATAAAGGTTTTTTCAACTATAATTTTATACTGTGACCATATTGAATGCGAAAACTTAGGCTTCAGAAAGGGGGGGAAACTTTTTCCGAATAATCTATTATATTCACTTCGATTACTCTTCGAAGTTTGAGATCTTTTATTACAAGTCAGCGTGGAGAGGTATTTTTACAAAGCTATTCGAAACCATATATTTTTATTAGTCTCGAAGTATACTGGGAACTCACATATGATCTCTAACACAGGTCTATCTGCAGGCATTAATATTTATATTCTTAGGTTTCCCTAGGGATGAAATACACTTAAATTCCCTCTGAAAATATCTTAATATCATAGGGTTACAAAATCCGTTAGCAGCAATGAGTAAGATTGGCCCAAACAGGGAATATAATAATGGGATTTCACCTTCCTTTGGTTTAAATAATCGAACACTATCTCTGAGCAAAAACACTTAAACCTGCCTTTTCACGTTGCATTGTTTTGTTCAGTTTTATTCTTTGCATATCGTTTCCCCTTTGTGGATCCCGGTTTAAGAGAAAAATGTCATTTCGACCTCCCGGTAGAATATCCTTTTTCTTTGCAACCAAAGACGAACGGGAAGCGCAGAAAGTATGAATAATTTGGAGGTGACCTTATCGAATCCACCCGATAGGGGATTATTACGAAGGATGGGACGGGGCTGAAGGGAAGGTTCTGCATCGTATAAGTATTTCGTGTGTTTCATATGAAGGCCAGATAGTGATTTTAACCCAAAAATAAACTAGTGTTGAGCTGAGTCAGAATTTTACAAATCTTATTTATCAATGTTTCCTGTATCACAAACGCATTTTTACCTAAATCCATACAGTTTTCATAAAGCAAATGAACTTCTCTTTATCTGTGAATGGCGGAGCATATCTCTAGCAGTACAGTCGGACGTCCACATATCAAAGTTGGCGGTTCCACAAAAAATATGTATAGAAACGAATCATGTCAAACATTATAGTCATAAAAACATTTACAGATCAATCTGTTCTTCCTTAAGAATTAGTTCCAAATACCGTTTTAGTTAATTTTTCTACAGATCTTTAAAAACAAGTACTGACAAGAAAAGTGTATTTACCATATCTCAAAAAAAAAAAATTATGTAAGATTACGGAACTTTTACATTTGTTTAAAAATCTCTCTAATGTTTAAAAATCTCTCGTTGCACAAAAAATTTCGATGAAAATTGATCATAAAAGTGTTCAGATTTTTATAAACATGGGGAGGGGGAACTCTAACTCATCTTGAAAAAAATTGATAAGTCAAATTTTGTTGGATGCACAGAAACAAATTATCTCCGTTGGAGGTTCATAGTATAATTTTCAATACAACGAGCTGTTGGATATTTTGAGGTCTAAATGTAGTTATAACGAAGATGTAGGACGGTGTAAGTAAATGGATAGATTACGGAAAGTTTTTGGGTTGACTGTGTACCCACGCTAGGATTTTATATTTTTGGCTCAGGTTCCACCTTTCATATTTCACTAGATCCTTCATAAATTTTCATTTCCTCAGTATTTTTGAGCTTATTTTGGCTGTCACCAAACACTGCAAGTAGATTAAAATAATTAACTCTAAGAGTGTAGAATGAATTGTTGGACTTAGGATTTTGAAAAGGATGATGACATTATTGGATAATTATGGTGTTCCGTCGGGGAAAAAATTATACGTAGAAAGAAAGCAATTGACGCTTATTTTTCATCTTGGCGAGCAAATTTCGGGCAAATTTGTTAAAGTTCAACTTTTACGTCTAGCTTGCAAATATTTGTATATTTTTATCCCTTTACAAAGGTCTTCCTGGACATTGATGTAGATCGTAGAGGATTTCAAATGCGTGAAATTAGAACACAAGTATTGTCGAGCTGACCACCCATAATCTAGAATATCTGTTAAATCTGGAATATAATATAAATGAAAATGTGTAACGACATGAAAACTGGCACAGTACTCTTTTCACTGGGGCTGCAGGACTGCATGCTTAATTTATTATTCTTCTGTGGTAAGGGATATTTTCTCTTGTAATATAGTTGTGTTCTGATGCATTCTGTGCATACAAGGTAGATTCTATAACATTCTCTTTGGTTTTGCCTCTGACTGTTGCAACTCTCTTTTGCATCGCCGTTGCACACTTCAGCCACCATGCCCTCTTCCAGATTTGTTACAAATAACGTCTATCTTGGGGATCTTGCATTGTCCCTATGGGTCTGAATGTGAGAGCACGTGGTGCTTGCTGGGGCAATGGTCGAGGGTGACTTTCTACTGTGCTCTACCTTCATATGCAGGTATAGGACAAAATAATAGAAACACTCATTTAAAAATATGTCGCTATTCGACCGTCCAATACCACTCCGCCACGTGTCGCAACAGTCTGCCATGTAGTGGCGTCGAAAGGGAAGGTATCAGTCGACCATTCGCCGGTGTGACAGTTGTACGAGGATATTCTGTTCCCAACAAAGCGCCATTACGTCCGACCTGTCCGACGTGCGAAGAGGCAGGATCACTGGAGATCGCTTCGCTGAAGCGTTCGTGTCGAGAACAACCAACCTTGTGGGTGTTTCAAGGACCACTATGTCAAGGGTTATGATCGCCTATACGAACCTGGGAAATATGTTTTCTGTGAAGCGGTACAGTGAGCGAAAGTCGAAGTTGACCGACCGGAATAAACGAGTGTTGAAGAGGATAATCGCCCCAAAACACAAAACTATCCTGCCGCAGATAACCTCCGAGATGAACACCCGTCTCCAGAGCTTCGTATCCACCAAAACAATTCAACAGGAGCTGCATGCTGCGACCATTCATGGCAGAATGTCTTCCGAAGCCGTTAGTTTCGCCGCCGAATGCTATGAAGTGTCGACAATGGAACCGAGGCCACCAGAACTGGACACAACAGCAATGGGAACAGGTCATCTGGTCTGACGAATCATGATTTACGTTTTTTCAGACCACCAGACGTGTATTCGTCTGGTGAACACAGGCAGCAGCATTTCAGGTTGACTGTCTGGTTCCTACCGTGAAGTATGGA
Source organism: Dolomedes plantarius (assembly GCA_907164885.2). Taxonomy (NCBI): domain Eukaryota; kingdom Metazoa; phylum Arthropoda; class Arachnida; order Araneae; family Dolomedidae; genus Dolomedes; species Dolomedes plantarius. The sequence goes on from OU015492.1 coordinate 165,435,404, forward strand.
GGGGGCTCTGTGATGGTGAGGGCGCCATATCTTAGAATGGCTTGGGGCTACTCGTAGTCCTGAAGGGGAAGATCGCAGGCGAGCATTATCGCAGTATTCTCGCAGATAATTTCTACCTTATGCTCCAGGCTCTGTTTTGTGGAGATCGTCCTGTCTTCCAAGATAACAACGCTGTTCACGACTCGCTGTGTTCAGACTTGTTTAATTGAGCATGATGATGAAGTGGAACATCTCACGTGGTGTTCTCGGTCCCCTGATCTCAACACCATTGAGCCTTTTTCGGGTTTTTAGAGAAGTCCATACTCGGTTTCCTTTTTCATGAACATTAATTGAGCTTGAGATCGCTCTGCAAGATGAATGGGTACGAATTCCCTTGAACTTTGTGCACGACCTTTATTTTAAATCCCATGTCTAATGCAAGCTGTAATTAAGGCAAAGGGTGGCCCGATCCCTTACTAATAAAAAAATGCATTATTTCACGGGTGTTCCTATTATTTTGTCCTATACCTGTATATATATATATACTAGCTGAAGTACCCGGCATTGCCCGGGATTTTAACAATATTTGTTAACCAAAATCAACACAGTATAAATAACATAGAAAAAGTATATGTGAAATGTTATACACATCTCAGAATTCAGGAATTTCAGCCTTTCATCATTGAAGCACTAAAATCTGAAAAGTAAAAATGTCAAATTGTCTAATGTTTGCTAACCAAAATTAATTTAAAACTAAACACGTTATAAATAACATAGAAAAAAGCATGTGAAATCTTATACACATGAATAAAATGAAAACCCAATAAAAAAATATATAAAATTAAATAAACTCCTCAGAATTCAGCTAGATTTAGCCTTTTATCATTTGGGCAAAAAAAGAAGCTGAAATTACAGGTTTAGCTGAAATTTCCAATAGAACCATGATATGACTCTAGCGTTGCCTCTTAAAAAATGAACTGTTTGATTGAGGGCTGCAAACCATGCAACTCCTCTCCACATTAAACTCCTATAAACATCCTCTACATATTAAATTCCTTTTCTCTCCATAATAAACTCCTCATAATTTTGGTAGATTCAGCCTTTCATCATAGTACCACTAAAATCTGAAACATCCTCTCCAGAAATATAAATTTATTAATTACAATAATTAAACTCACGCAAATGTATGAATTACATAAGTTTTTTAACCAACATTTGAATAATTCGTAAATGAAAAAGCATATGAAAATAAAGATAATAAGAACTTCCGGAATCGAAATTAATTACCCTTAATTTTTAATTAATAAAAAACCAACATAATATGAATAAAAACGATAGCTGTTTAAAAGCATATGAAGTTAGCTTATGATATAAAGATAGTAATAATAATATAAACCGCGTGCATAAAATATTTAGCTTTTCAAGCGAAATAAATTAATTTTTAGAAAAAAACTACTTTTAATCGAGAAATTAAATACATTGCACAAAATTTTGATTTTACCAACTTTCTACCCTACAATTTACACCCTACTTCTTTGAAGTTGGGTGTTGAAACATCCACTTTGAAAAATTTACACCCTACTTCTTTTAAATAGGGTGTAAATATAAAGTTTTAACAGCGAACTGAATGCCAGTTAAAAATTATTGTTGTTTAAAATCATATGAAAATTACGCTATTATAAAGATAAAAAAAGCATAGGAAAATAATGCGTGCGCATGAAGTTAACGTTACGATATAAAGATAGTAATAATAATATGTATATATAAAACAGTTCCGTAACTAACTGACTGACTGACTGATTGACTGACTGACATACAACGTACAGACCAAACCGCGGGAAATAAAAGGGCTGAAATTTTGCATGGCGATCCTTCTTATAGTATAGGAGTGCACTTAGAAAGATTTTTGAAAAATTCTTAGATTTTTTAAAAATTAAATTTTTGAGTTGTTTTAGTAACTTTTTTTAAGTTTGCATTTAAAATAATAATAATTTGAGGGTTATAAAATTTATATCACGAAAAAGATCATAAAAATTCCTTTAATATGAAATCGTTTTCGAATCTTTACCTCCATTTTATGATTTTTAGTGAATTTTTAAAGATTGATTTTTAGAATTTAACCTTTTACATGCCACACTATGATCAAGGAATAAAGTACCATATTTTGCTGCGTAACTTTGGTCGATAACTTCCAGGAAGTCGGTCCAACAGGTGTACTCCACTCATGCCTTTATTATATAATTTTATAATGTTAGGTTAAGGAAAATCAACTTTTATTTTAGCTCGGACATATCTTTTTGCTCTTCCTAATGGTTCGTGAGTGATAAAATTTGATGTAATAGTTACAACAAAACTATCGTTCCAATGGCACATATAAACTTCTCCATCGCATCGGTAATCAAACTCTCCACGTTGAAATTTCGATATTTCTTTTGCTGTTTTAAGAGAACATTGTCCCGTTCTGGAATCTCGCACTGTGCCGATTGCCTTAAAGCCTTTGTTAGATAAATCTGTCAGCAGACTGTACGATGTAAAAAAAGTTATCGAAAAATATTTTGCGTTTCTCTGGATTGTCAATAAAAGATAATAGTTCGGAGACAACTTTTGATCCAAGTGGCAAATTTTCGTTTTTCGAACTTTTTCCACCGTAGATAGACATAGCATAAGGATAACCATTTGCTGAGCAGATCATCCAAACTTTGAAACCAAAGCGAATTGGCTTTCCACGTATGAACACCTTAGCCGAACGATGTCCATAACACGGAACCATGGATTCATCGATACTCATATTTTCATGAAAAAATCCAAATTGACGAAAATTTTTTCCAACCTCTTTATAAAAGGGAGAAATTTTTCCTAATTTATCGCCTGGTTCCAATTTACTATTATCAACAATGTGGAAATACTTTTTTAACATCCGAAATTTATTTCTGGGCATTGTATTGTTAACAATTAGGATATGCAAATCTTCCTGAGAGCTCCAATATGTATTTTCATCAGGTACTGAGTGGTAGCCACTAAACAACAGTAATCCAAGAAACTGCCGAATGTCATTTGCATCGAAGAGTCTCCTTTTTGTAGGGCATACAGCTTCGTAAGTTCGGCTGAATTTTCTAAGTAATCAGACGGCAGAATCACTGATCACGTGTGATATCACTGCTTTTGTATATCGTTACATGCCAATGTTCCTTTTTTGGAACATTCTTGAGGAAATATTTCTTGTTATTATTTTAATTTATTTTATTAACTCGTTAAACTTGTCCTTTGCAAGTACGATGGGCAAATTTTTGGGTGGATTTGAATTTTTAGGAATTTTATAGAATTTTTTTTCTTACGTACTGTAAAAATTGTGAAAAAAGCTGATTTTTAGAAATTTTTCTACGCTAAAATATTCATATTTGAAAAAAAAAAGTGAAAAAATCAATCATGCCTTCTATAATATAGGGTAATTTTTTCAAACTGACAGATATCACAGTTTATTTTTAAAAAAATATTAAACATGGTGTTCCAAAAAAGGAACATTGGCATGTAAAAGGTTAATTTATTAAACGCTGATCACGTGATTTCTTTTTCTGTTACTTTAAATAAATTTATCTTCACATAACAACGAAATAGGCAAAAAAATACTTTTTTTCTTGCTAATGCGGCAGACGATTGGACATTATTCAAAAAAATATTAAAATAATGTAAAAGATATGTTCCTCAAACTGTACTATATTAACTGTACTATATTCTTTAGTATGTCCTAGGAGATTTAATTTGAATATTTTCTTCTACATTATTTTGTCTATAAAAATATCCCTTACGATTTTTTTATTAATATATTTTTTTTTACATCAATCGTATACATTGATCGTCGTATTTATTATATATATATATATATATATATATATATATATATATATATATATATATATATATATATATATATATATATATTGGCATTAATTGCATACACTGACATTGTATTTAATTTGAATGTACCGTTCGTTTAGGAACACCTCCTAAACGAACGTTTAGGAGGTGTTGGTTTAGGGAATACTAAAAGTTTAAAATAGTGGCGCCATCTATTGAACATCTGTGAATCGAGAATCGCATCCTTCAAAAATTGTTGGTTATCCTAATTGTTAGCAATACAATGCCCAGAAATAAATTATTGATGAATGTTTGTTAACCAAAATCAATTTTAAAACTAAACACAGTATAAATAACATAGAAAAGATTTAGCCTTTATCATTGGAGCAAAAAATAATGGAAAGTAAAACATAAAATATATAAATTTATAATAAACCTACCAAAATCCATTGAAAAACTAAACACAGTATAAATAACATAGAAAAAAAGAGCATACGAAATGTTATACACATTAATAATATGAAAACCAATTAAAAATATATAAATGTATAATAAACTCCTCAGATTTCAGCTATATTCGGTCTTTCATCATAAAAAAGCTGAAAAAAAAAATTTAAAAAAAAATAATTTAAAAAAATAATAAAATAAAATAAAAATAATAATTTAAAAAATAATAAAATAAAATAAAGATAATTAAAAATATAATAAAATAAAAGCTGAAATGAAAAAGCCTTCATAAAAAAGTTGAAAATACAGGTTTAGCAAAATTTGCACGATCCCATACTCGAAAACGAGTCCTACGGGGTACCAAATAAACAGTTTTAACGAACACGCCACGATTATACACAACACTGTTGAGTAAAGTAAAAAATATACGCAATGAGTTTTCTGGAAAGTTGCTATGGATTGGTGAATATACATACATTTATAGAGTAAGAGGAGTTTTAAGTGAGAAATGAGTTAGCAGGATAGAAGCTTAGTCTTTAACTCTTCAATAGACACAAAGACATAAGCTAGAGGGATTGCAGTAGCGATTAAAAAAGATCGTGACACTTAGCGTGGTTGATTCGAATTTTCCATCGCGTGTGAGAGTGTCAATATGCCGTTGGATCCGATTTATTTTAGAGTATAAAATCTGACTTGAAAGATTATTATTTTCATTTATTATTCTGGGTTAATATATAACTTGAAACTTTTTGATTTTATTTATTTTTATCTTTTCGCTCGCTGTTTGCCAGCTAACCCTAACGTGGACGCCATATTCAGAGCGGTGATTCCACAAAGTGTAACAGCTTACAAATTGTTGGTTTTTTATTAATTAAAAATCAACGGTAATTAATTTCGATTTTTGAAGTTCTTCAGACCCTCGGCTGTTTTTAAAGACGCCTGCATGTAAAATTTCACGATCGTTGCTCCTAAACTGTGGATCTCTATACAATTACAGAGAGACAAACATTCATTTTTATATATTAGATATGTGTGTGTGTGTGTGTGTGTGTGTGTGTGTGTGTGTGTGTGCGTGTGCGTGGGAGGTGTGTAAGTTTGATGGCCTAAACTGAACCTTACACGGGCTGGGGCGCTATAATTTATTTAGCGTTATTACGCTTTCCGTTCCCATAGAGATGAATATAAAAGGTTAACAAAGGTAATTTACGAGTAAACAAACTTTTTGGGAGTCTATTTTCCTCAATCAAGTAAGAACACTTTTTTAACAGACTAATGGCCAGTTACGAAAATTATTAGTTATATCACCATGAAATTCTTTCAATATGGCATTGTTTGATTTTTAGTATCGTAAAGTCTAAAAGTCTACATTTTACATGCCCGGGCAACGGTGCAGTGCCACAGGTAGTAATCCCTTCATAGATAAAATACATTGGAAAATTTGAAAAAGGATTTACATAGAAAGACAGAGAAAGAAGAATATGGGCTTCTAAATTAGTAGGTAGGGCAATGTTAAACAGTAAAATATTTATACATTTAAACTAAATTAACTTTTCCTTTGAAACATGAAAACGAGGGGTCGGGGGGGGGGGACGAGAGTGTTAGGTTTTTTGAGGCACAAAAACAATTTTAAGGCTGTAATAAATATGTTACTGATATTCATACGTATGAGAAAATATTCTATACATATATATTTACGCTCCGAATTTATTAATGTTTCATAGGACCGTACTTCCCCACTGGAAGCTATTTAATATTGATCTCTAGCAGGAAATTTAGATGTTTAACACACCATGGGCTCATAAACCGGATGAAACACAGTTAAATATAAACAGGCCTATACGCTTCACTATATAATATCAGACGTCTTTCAGTCTTTCAAATCTAGTTCAACCGCCTTTTCCTACCAGATTCCTTTTCACATCTCAGCTCTGTGATATAAAGAATGCCATGAAACGTCCCGACGCCGTGAGAAGAATATGGAAGGGATGATAAATAACGCTCGAGAATAATACTAGCCGTGGGGTGCGCAAGTTGGCGGGGTCAAATGGTAAAACCGTTCCACTTTCCCCCCATCCTGCTACAGGGAGACAGCCAGTTCCAAAAAAAAAAGTTGTTTATGAGAGATTTTTTGGACTCGCTCAAGAATTAAACAGGATCTGTGAGCGGAGGTTTATCTCTGATTAGACATTTTATGATACAGGTGCGGGATGAAGTCGTCATTGAATTTAAGATACATAGTTTCAGTGCAGTGTTATAGTTCAGTGCATAGTTTCGTCAAGTGTTCTAAATAATAAATATATAACAATTGTAATATATGCCCTTCTTTCATCAGAAATCCTTTTCAAGAAGGGGTAAAGCAGAAAACGTCAAGGGCACAGATTTGCTTCTTAGGGGAGACACAACTACGAAAGGAAGGCTTAAGGGCGCAAGGCACCTTCTACTTCGTTCTTTTTAATTTTTGATTTTAACTCTGTATACAAAATGAAAATACTTGATATTATTTTTTACTACATTTAAGGCAGTTAGAATTCACGAATAAAAATTTTGTGGCAGAAGAAAGCCCATTTTCAAAATTTTCTGGTGTTATACTAGCATTTTTCAAAATGTTCTGTTCCGATAAATTTTCGTTTGATTTCTTCCAAATTTCTCAGGATTGTTAACCGAAGTATTTGTCACAAAACTGTGCATAATTCTTTGAAACCATAAATATTTGCCTAATTTAGAGACCATGAAGTTAAATGAAAAGATGCAAAATCATAAACAAAAATTGGCCCTTTCAAAAAGAAAAGTATTATTTATGGTTTTTCATTCATACAAAAAAAATTCAATGTACAGTTATGTTTTCATATATATATATATATAAAGGTAAACCTATATAAAGAAATTGAGGTTTTTAATATAAGTTAGCAGGGAGTATTTTGAAAAATGATAGTAGTATAAAAATGAGAGTTCCGCAACAGGAGCAGGAGCAAGAAGGGGGAGGGGCTTAAAGTGGGCGGAGCTAACTGAGTGACGTGGACCAATCAGAGTGCAGCTGGCCACCTGGCGGTCGATTTGGACCAATCAGGAGAGGGCAGCGCTGCTATCGCCCCCTAGCGGGAAAGAGTGGAACCTTGTAGTTCAGCAGAATCTTGGAGGGAGTATGTGCTCCGCGGAGCGCCCCCTATAGATCAAATAGGGAACTAAATTTCGTACAAGGATTGGAGGTCAGGGTATATTTTTTTCAGTGCTGCCATCTGATGCTGAAAGCTAGAACTACATTTTTGGGGACTTAGAAATTTTTTTAAAAGTATTTTCCATGGGAATTGAACCCGTTAAGGAAATATTACCTGACTACTTTTAGCGACGTAATACCGTTACGCTATGAATCGTCGGAAGTTCAGCGAATTATATTCTATAACAGAGAGAATATTTTTATAAATTTACTAGAATTAATTATCAAAAATAAATATAACGACATCTATTGTTTAAAAATGAAACTTAGAAAATTTAATACAAGGTTTTGTGTATATTTTTCAAAACTTTAAATATTTTTAGTCGAATTCTAACTTAAAATATATATTATCAACTTAGTAGTTCAAAAAAGGGCTTATTTTCAGGACTTTAAAATTGTTTTGCTATGTTTTTTAACGTGATATATAATTTTACATAGATACATTCACAAAATAATACAAAATAATAAGAAATTTTTACATAGATACGCTAAAACGAATATTTTTTTTCTTTTACTTGATATTTTTACACATGAAATTATTTTACAACAAGCGTTAAGTTTAAAATATCTATAATTTTTCTTAAGAATATTACTTTGCAGTATAATATAATTTAGATAGAGCTTTGAATCCATTGTAACATTTAGTATAGAAAAAATTATTATTATTTGATCTTACCTTGAAAAACATTCCATGAAAAGCTAACAAGGGGATATTTTTACACATGAAATTATTTAAACAAAGCGGGAATTCCTCAGTAGAGTTATTTTTTCCTATTAATATTAGAAATAAAAACTGAAATATGATTCAATCTAGATAATTATTTAAATTAAATACACATAACATACCAATCCATACTATTAAATCTGCAAGAGAAGATATTAAATTTACGCTAAAAAATTTTTTTAATTGTCGACATATGCATACTGCAATAGTCTACATTATTATCAAAAAGTTCATTGAATTATATTCTATAACAGAGCGAATATTTTTATGAATTTACTAGAATTAATTATCAAAAATAAATATAACGTCAACTATTGATTAAAAATGAAACTTAGAAAATTTAATACATGGTTTTGAGTATATTTTTCAAAACTTTAAATATTTTTAGTCGAAGGGTTTATTTTCAGGACTTTAAAATTGTTTTGCTATGTTTTTTAACGTGATATATAATTTTACATAGATACATTCACAAAATAATACAAAATAATAAGAAATTTTTACATAGATAGGCTAAAACGAATATTTTTTTTTTCTTTTACTTGATATTTTTACACATGAAATTATTTTACAACAAGCGTTAAGTTTAAAATATCTATAATTTTTCTTAAGAATATTACTTTGCAGTATAATATAATTTAGATAGAGCTTTGAATCCATTGTAACATTTAGTATAGAAAAAATTATTATTATTTGATCTTACCTTGAAAAACATTCCATGAAAAGCTAACAAGGGGATATTTTTACACATGAAATTATTTAAACAAAGCGGGAATTCCTCAGTAGAGTTATTTTTTCCTTTTAATATTAGAAATAAAAACTGAAATATGATTCAATCTAGATAATTATTTAAATTAAATACACATAACATACCAATCCATACTATTAAATCTGCAAGAGAAGATATTAAATTTACGCTAAAAAAATTTTTTAATTGTCGACATATGCATACTGCAATAGTCTACATTATTATCAAAAAGTTCATTGAATTATATTCTATAACAGAGCGAATATTTTTATGAATTTACTAGAATTAATTATCAAAAATAAATATAACGTCAACTATTGATTAAAAATGAAACTTAGAAAATTTAATACATGGTTTTGAGTATATTTTTCAAAACTTTAAATATTTTTAGTCGAAGGGTTTATTTTCAGGACTTTAAAATTGTTTTGCTATGTTTTTTAACGTGATATATAATTTTACATAGATACATTCACAAAATAATACAAATAATAAGAAATTTTTACATAGATAGGCTAAAACGAATATTTTTTTCTTTTACTTGATATTTTTACACATGAAATTATTTTACAACAAGCGTTAAGTTTAAAATATCTATAATTTTTCTTAAGAATATTACTTTGCAGTATAATATAATTTAGATAGAGCTTTGAATCCATTGTAACATTTAGTATAGAAAAAATTATTATCTGATCTTACCTTGAAAAACATTCCATGAAAAGCTAACAAGGGGATATTTTTAGACATGAAATTATTTAAACAAAGCGGGAATTCCTCAGTAGAGTTATTTTTTCCTTTTAATATTAGAAATAAAAACTGAAATATGATTCAATCTAGATAATTATTTAAATTAAATACACATACCATACCAATCCATACTATTAAATCTGCAAGAGAAGGTAACAAATTTATCTCACAATGTTAATAGAGAAGATTCTTACATTATCTGAAATAATACAGACTTTATCATGTTTAGAAGATATTTACAAGAGTTCATTTTAGAATTAAATGAATCATGGTTTGAATCCTACAACAGTAGGGGGTATATGCAAACATGAAGACTTTAAATTATACAATTACCATCTAGAACCTGAAACTTAAAAAATATATGCACCAATTTAAGTATCTTTATATAGTTTATGTACAGTTTTGAATATATTTCAAACCTTAAACGTTTTTTCAACTTTGAAACTATATTATAAGTTAAGACGCTTACTAAAATTAAAAACATTTTATAGAGGTAAAGACTTGAAAGATAAAATTTACAAGTTTTAATCCTAAATATTATATTTTATCCAGAAATGTAGACTATTAATATATGATTTTAAACCTAACATACTTTCAACGATTATCTAAATTGCGATATAATGTTAAATTCCACTGATATTAGTCTATTAGTAGTAAGCATTTCATTAAAGGTTAATAGAAGTATTTAATAAAGTTTTAATATTAAATGAACATCAAACATATATTAACTTAGATGTTTTAACCCCAAACAGTAATTATTAAAAATAATTATAAAATATATGATTCAAAACTTTAAAACATATTATTATATATACAATAGAAGATGTTAAATTTGTATTGAACTTAAATTATAAGATTGTTTCTACCATCGTCGCTTGATATATAACATTACAGTTTTAAATATTCTGCAAACGCTATGAAACATTTTGTATAGAAAATAATTACCATTTGATCTTACCTTTAAAATCTATAGTTTATGCACTTAATTCATATAATTTTTTACAAAAACAAGCTTTAACTGTATAAAAAGATATTATATTTGTCCCGCACATACATATAAACATTATTCCACAGAGAAGATATATTCATCCCTCACATACATATAAACCAAAAAACATATTAAAACTTACTAGTTCCCTTATAAAGGTTTCACGACTTTAAAATTTTTTTTACTGCGTTTTAAATCTAATCTATAATTTTACATATATATAACCACTAATAAATTGTTTTACAAACAAAAAAGCATACATCACTCCTAAAATTTTAGTTTTCTTAACAAACAAAAAAAAAAAAGCAAAACTTTGATCAAAACAAATGTTTATTATGTTAAAAAATCAATCACCTATTTATATTACTTTGAATAAGTTTTACATCAGAAATTATTTTCCGACAACTGTTAAACTTAAAAATCTAATCTTAAATTTATTCATCTTTGCACACTTTACAAAGAAAAGCATACATTTTAACCAAAATTTTAGTTTTCTTAACAAAAATATCTGCAGAACTTTGATGTAAAACTATGTTTAATACATTGAAAATCAATGATCTATTACCAACACTTTGAAATATCATGCAAATGCTAACTTAGAATAACTTCTAAATGAGTAAATTTTAAGGTTTGCCTAAACCAACCCCTACATAAGATAAGTGCAATTCAACGTTAGATAAGATAAGTACGTTTCGTCAATAGATAAGATTACTGGCACCTACTATTAGTCACACATTTTTCTAAAAATATTTTTTAAATTATTTTTCTAAAAAATTATTATTCAAATTAAAAGATATAAATATAATAATTAATCTTTAAATACTATATTGAACACAGAAAAAGAGTACTCACAGTTGATGAATGGACTTTAGTCTTCTAATATATCCTCATAAAAATATTTATGAATCATTTTCAAGTTGAACTTAGCGAAAAATTCACTGCTGTTATAGACACATGTGCAATAATTTTGTACAATTCAGCATATTTTTAACATAGATGTTGAAAATAGCAGCTTTACCCACTGCACGATATTTTTCATTCTCGCTTATGGATAAGCAACTATGCTGGCGCTGTGATAGATGGTCAATTTCACATCCATGACATTCAAATAATTCACTGCATGCACGTATTAAACTTGTTTTTAAGACTTTGAAATAATTTTCTTTTGCAGCAAATAAGTCGCAATGATTTTTTACAACATGATCCGTTTTTATAAACTTTGTATTGTAGCATATTAGGAATGCTTTCACACAACGAACTGTTTTCAACATAACTTATAATATCGTCAGGATATTCTTCCATTTTCAATATCTGCTCTCTATTTAATTTAATAGACCAGGTTTTAATTTGTAACCAACTCCGTTTTCATTAGCAAACATTTGTTGTAAGCAACATTGTTCGCCGACGTTTACACCTATTAGCTGGTTGTTACAGATGAATGATTTCTTTATAAACAATTTTATATATTGAAATTTTATTCATTAGTTCCCACCATGTAGCGACAATCATCACTACTGCATTTTCGGTAGGGATATTGCTAAATACATCCGTGAAATGATTCAAAGTCCTAGGTATGTCTTATCCAATTGCAACGTAAATCAACCCCTCCTTTATAATAAGCGCTTTTAAGAATTACCATCTTTGAAAAGAGAAATAACTGAATCACTTACGATTTGTTAGTAAATGTTGAATGATTATTTTTCGTGCAATATAATTTTTCAGGAGAGATAAAAAAAAGTTACTTTTACTTTAATATATAACATTGCAGTTTTAAATATTCTACAAACGCTATGAAACATTTTGTATAGAAATTAATTACCATCTGATCTTACCTTTAAAATCTATAGTTTATGCACTTAATACATATAATTTTTTTACTTAAAGCATATTAAAACTTAATAGTTCCCTTATAAAGGTTTCAAGACTTTAAAAATTTTTTACTTTGTTTTAAATCTAATCTATAATTTTACATAGATATAACCACTAATAAATTGTTTTATATAGAAAAAGCATACATCGCACGTAAAATTTTAGTTTTCTTAACAAAAACCTTTAAAAACTTTAATCGAAACGTTTATTACGTTAAAAAATCAAGCACCTATTGAATAACTTTGAACAAGTTTTACATTAGAAATTATTTTCTGACGACTGTTAAACAAAATTTATACTATAAGTTTAAGACACTTCCTAATACTTACAATTTTATCATTCTATAAAGATTATAATTTCTTTTGAATCGTTTTCAAATATTTATAATTTGTTTTAATAATAGCACAAAACTTGAATAATTTTGAATTAATTTCATATAAATTCTCTCTCATTAAAATAACATAAAAATAAGTTATGTGTTTCAAAACATGCATACAACTTATGTGAGAACACTTCAAGTTAGAAGATGTGATAGCTCCTTAAATGGAACATAATTCAGAGTTTCACACAGGTTGAGATAGTGCACATTCATTAGTAAGTTCCAATGCAATCAATATTTCGTTAAATTTCCGAAGCAGGGATTCCAAGATCGTTAAACTTAAAAAAAGTTTAAGTAAATTAATTAAGAATATCCAATTATTTTAATTATTAAAAATTATCATAGTTCAAAAAGATATGACATGATTATATTTTCATTTTTTAAATACTATTTCGAAAACGGAATAGTTTAAATGTAATTACTTTAGGATCATTCTAATGATTAGAAAAACTTTTATACCAAAAAACTAAGAAAACCTGAAAAAATATTCAACTAATCCCGGGTTTATTACATTGAAAAAGTATCATTAAAAATAATCAATCATAATACGTTTAAAATAAATAATAAGTTTACGTTAATATCCATTTACGTTCAAAAATAAAGTTAAAAAACATAATAAGTTATCATCATTTATGTTTAAAACATAAATGATAAAATATAAATAAAACAATAAAATATAAATTTTTAAAAATGGTTAGAAGGTCATAAACAGAAGTACTACATACCTACTTTTTTCAATCTCAAGCATTTAGCTTCTAATACATTTTACAAGTTCAGAACCTGAATACCTTATCTCATCTATTTCCAAAGCGTAGTGCAATACCGTCTTTAGAAACCCCCTAAGTGCAATCATTAGGGGGTTTTCCAGGACTCTATTGCACTACGCTTTGGAAATAGATGAGATAAGGTATTCAGGTTCTGAACTTGTAAAATGTATTAGAAGCTAAATGCTTGAGATTGAAAAAAGTAGGTATGTAGTACTTCTGTTTATGACCTTCTAACCATTTTTAAAAAATTTATATTTTATTGTTTTATTTATATTTTATCATTTATGTTTTAAACATAAATGATGATAACTTATTATGTTTTTTAACTTTATTTTTGAACGTAAATGGATATTAACGTAAACTTATTATTTATTTTAAACGTATTATGATTGATTATTTTTAATGATACTTTTTCAATGTAATAAACCCGGGATTAGTTGAATATTTTTTCAGGTTTTCTTAGTTTTTTGGTATAAAAGTTTTTCTAATCATTAGAATGATCCTAAAGTAATTACATTTAAACTATTCCGTTTTCGAAATAGTATTTAAAAAATGAAAATATAATCATGTCATATCTTTTTGAACTATGATAATTTTTAATAATTAAAATAATTGGATATTCTTAATTAATTTACTTAAACTTTTTTAAGTTTAACGATCTTGGAATCCCTGCTTCGGAAATTTAACGAAATATTGATTGCATTGGAACTTACTAATGAATGTGCACTATCTCAACCTGTGTGAAACTCTGAATTATGTTCCATTTAAGGAGCTATCACATCTTCTAACTTGAAGTGTTCTCACATAAGTTGTATGCATGTTTTGAAACACATAACTTATTTTTATGTTATTTTAATGAGAGAGAATTTATATGAAATTAATTCAAAATTATTCAAGTTTTGTGCTATTATTAAAACAAATTATAAATATTTGAAAACGATTCAAAAGAAATTATAATCTTTATAGAATGATAAAATTGTAAGTATTAGGAAGTGTCTTAAACTTATAGTATAAATTTTGTTTAACAGTCGTCAGAAAATAATTTCTAATGTAAAACTTGTTCAAAGTTATTCAATAGGTGCTTGATTTTTTAACGTAATAAACGTTTCGATTAAAGTTTTTAAAGGTTTTTGTTAAGAAAACTAAAATTTTACGTGCGATGTATGCTTTTTCTATATAAAACAATTTATTAGTGGTTATATCTATGTAAAATTATAGATTAGATTTAAAACAAAGTAAAAAATTTTTAAAGTCTTGAAACCTTTATAAGGGAACTATTAAGTTTTAATATGCTTTAAGTAAAAAATTATATGTATTAAGTGCATAAACTATAGATTTTAAAGGTAAGATCAGATGGTAATTAATTTCTATACAAAATGTTTCATAGCGTTTGTAGAATATTTAAAACTGCAATGTTATATATTAAAGTAAAAGTAACTTTTTTTTATCTCTCCTGAAAAATTATATTGCACGAAAAATAATCATTCAACATTTACTAACAAATCGTAAGTGATTCAGTTATTTCTCTTTTCAAAGATGGTAATTCTTAAAAGCGCTTATTATAAAGGAGGGGTTGATTTACGTTGCAATTGGATAAGACATACCTAGGACTTTGAATCATTTCACGGATGTATTTAGCAATATCCCTACCGAAAATGCAGTAGTGATGATTGTCGCTACATGGTGGGAACTAATGAATAAAATTTCAATATATAAAATTGTTTATAAAAGAAATCATTCATCTGTAACAACCAGCTAATAGGTGTAAACGTCGGCGAACAATGTTGCTTACAACAAATGTTTGCTAATGAAAACGGAGTTGGTTACAAATTAAAAACCTGGTCTATTAAATTAAATAGAGAGCAGATATTGAAAATGGAAGAATATCCTGACGATATTATAAGTTATGTTGAAAACAGTTCGTTGTGTGAAAGCATTCCTAATATGCTACAATACAAAGTTTATAAAAACGGATCATGTTGTAAAAAATCATTGCGACTTATTTGCTGCAAAAGAAAATTATTTCAAAGTCTTAAAAACAAGTTTAATACGTGCATGCAGTGAATTATTTGAATGTCATGGATGTGAAATTGACCATCTATCACAGCGCCAGCATAGTTGCTTATCCATAAGCGAGAATGAAAAATATCGTGCAGTGGGTAAAGCTGCTATTTTCAACATCTATGTTAAAAATATGCTGAATTGTACAAAATTATTGCACATGTGTCTATAACAGCAGTGAATTTTTCGCTAAGTTCAACTTGAAAATGATTCATAAATATTTTTATGAGGATATATTAGAAGACTAAAGTCCATTCATCAACTGTGAGTACTCTTTTTCTGTGTTCAATATAGTATTTAAAGATTAATTATTATATTTATATCTTTTAATTTGAATAATAATTTTTTAGAAAAATAATTTAAAAAATATTTTTAGAAAAATGTGTGACTAATAGTAGGTGCCAGTAATCTTATCTATTGACGAAACGTACTTATCTTATCTAACGTTGAATTGCACTTATCTTATGTAGGGGTTGGTTTAGGCAAACCTTAAAATTTACTCATTTAGAAGTTATTCTAAGTTAGCATTTGCATGATATTTCAAAGTGTTGGTAATAGATCATTGATTTTCAATGTATTAAACATAGTTTTACATCAAAGTTCTGCAGATATTTTTGTTAAGAAAACTAAAATTTTGGTTAAAATGTATGCTTTTCTTTGTAAAGTGTGCAAAGATGAATAAATTTAAGATTAGATTTTTAAGTTTAACAGTTGTCGGAAAATAATTTCTGATGTAAAACTTATTCAAAGTAATATAAATAGGTGATTGATTTTTTAACATAATAAACATTTGTTTTGATCAAAGTTTTGCTTTTTTTTTTTTGTTTGTTAAGAAAACTAAAATTTTAGGAGTGATGTATGCTTTTTTGTTTGTAAAACAATTTATTAGTGGTTATATATATGTAAAATTATAGATTAGATTTAAAACGCAGTAAAAAAAATTTTAAAGTCGTGAAACCTTTATAAGGGAACTAGTAAGTTTTAATATGTTTTTTGGTTTATATGTATGTGAGGGATGAATATATCTTCTCTGTGGAATAATGTTTATATGTATGTGCGGGACAAATATAATATCTTTTTATACAGTTAAAGCTTGTTTTTGTAAAAAATTATATGAATTAAGTGCATAAACTATAGATTTTAAAGGTAAGATCAAATGGTAATTATTTTCTATACAAAATGTTTCATAGCGTTTGCAGAATATTTAAAACTGTAATGTTATATATCAAGCGACGATGGTAGAAACAATCTTATAATTTAAGTTCAATACAAATTTAACATCTTCTATTGTATATATAATAATATGTTTTAAAGTTTTGAATCATATATTTTATAATTATTTTTAATAATTACTGTTTGGGGTTAAAACATCTAAGTTAATATATGTTTGATGTTCATTTAATATTAAAACTTTATTAAATACTTCTATTAACCTTTAATGAAATGCTTACTACTAATAGACTAATATCAGTGGAATTTAACATTATATCGCAATTTAGATAATCGTTGAAAGTATGTTAGGTTTAAAATCATATATTAATAGTCTACATTTCTGGATAAAATATAATATTTAGGATTAAAACTTGTAAATTTTATCTTTCAAGTCTTTACCTCTATAAAATGTTTTTAATTTTAGTAAGCGTCTTAACTTATAATATAGTTTCAAAGTTGAAAAAACGTTTAAGGTTTGAAATATATTCAAAACTGTACATAAACTATATAAAGATACTTAAATTGGTGCATATATTTTTTAAGTTTCAGGTTCTAGATGGTAATTGTATAATTTAAAGTCTTCATGTTTGCATATACCCCCTACTGTTGTAGGATTCAAACCATGATTCATTTAATTCTAAAATGAACTCTTGTAAATATCTTCTAAACATGATAAAGTCTGTATTATTTCAGATAATGTAAGAATCTTCTCTATTAACATTGTGAGATAAATTTGTTACCTTCTCTTGCAGATTTAATAGTATGGATTGGTATGGTATGTGTATTTAATTTAAATAATTATCTAGATTGAATCATATTTCAGTTTTATTTCTAATATTAAAAGGAAAAAATAACTCTACTGAGGAATTCCCGCTTTGTTTAAATAATTTCATGTCTAAAAATATCCCCTTGTTAGCTTTTCATGGAATGTTTTTCAAGGTAAGATCAGATAATAATTTTTTCTATACTAAATGTTACAATGGATTCAAAGCTCTATCTAAATTATATTATACTGCAAAGTAATATTCTTAAGAAAAATTATAGATATTTTAAACTTAACGCTTGTTGTAAAATAATTTCATGTGTAAAAATATCAAGTAAAAGAAAAAAATATTCGTTTTAGCCTATCTATGTAAAAATTTCTTATTATTTTGTATTATTTTGTGAATGTATCTATGTAAAATTATATATCACGTTAAAAAACATAGCAAAACAATTTTAAAGTCCTGAAAATAAACCCTTCGACTAAAAATATTTAAAGTTTTGAAAAATATACTCAAAACCATGTATTAAATTTTCTAAGTTTCATTTTTAATCAATAGTTGACGTTATATTTATTTTTGATAATTAATTCTAGTAAATTCATAAAAATATTCGCTCTGTTATAGAATATAATTCAATGAACTTTTTGATAATAATGTAGACTATTGCAGTATGCATATGTCGACAATTAAAAAATTTTTTTAGCGTAAATTTAATATCTTCTCTTGCAGATTTAATAGTATGGATTGGTATGTTATGTGTATTTAATTTAAATAATTATCTAGATTGAATCATATTTCAGTTTTTATTTCTAATATTAAAAGGAAAAAATAACTCTACTGAGGAATTCCCGCTTTGTTTAAATAATTTCATGTGTAAAAATATCCCCTTGTTAGCTTTTCATGGAATGTTTTTCAAGGTAAGATCAAATAATAATAATTTTTTCTATACTAAATGTTACAATGGATTCAAAGCTCTATCTAAATTATATTATACTGCAAAGTAATATTCTTAAGAAAAATTATAGATATTTTAAACTTAACGCTTGTTGTAAAATAATTTCATGTGTAAAAATATCAAGTAAAAGAAAAAAAAAATATTCGTTTTAGCCTATCTATGTAAAAATTTCTTATTATTTTGTATTATTTT
This sequence comes from Dolomedes plantarius, assembly GCA_907164885.2. Classification (NCBI taxonomy): domain Eukaryota; kingdom Metazoa; phylum Arthropoda; class Arachnida; order Araneae; family Dolomedidae; genus Dolomedes; species Dolomedes plantarius. Next base: position 165,454,299 of record OU015492.1, read on the forward strand.
GTGAATGTATCTATGTAAAATTATATATCACGTTAAAAAACATAGCAAAACAATTTTAAAGTCCTGAAAATAAACCCTTCGACTAAAAATATTTAAAGTTTTGAAAAATATACTCAAAACCATGTATTAAATTTTCTAAGTTTCATTTTTAATCAATAGTTGACGTTATATTTATTTTTGATAATTAATTCTAGTAAATTCATAAAAATATTCGCTCTGTTATAGAATATAATTCAATGAACTTTTTGATAATAATGTAGACTATTGCAGTATGCATATGTCGACAATTAAAAAAAATTTTTAGCGTAAATTTAATATCTTCTCTTGCAGATTTAATAGTATGGATTGGTATGTTATGTGTATTTAATTTAAATAATTATCTAGATTGAATCATATTTCAGTTTTATTTCTAATATTAATAGGAAAAAATAACTCTACTGAGGAATTCCCGCTTTGTTTAAATAATTTCATGTGTAAAAATATCCCCTTGTTAGCTTTTCATGGAATGTTTTTCAAGGTAAGATCAAATAATAATAATTTTTTCTATACTAAATGTTACAATGGATTCAAAGCTCTATCTAAATTATATTATACTGCAAAGTAATATTCTTAAGAAAAATTATAGATATTTTAAACTTAACGCTTGTTGTAAAATAATTTCATGTGTAAAAATATCAAGTAAAAGAAAAAAAATATTCGTTTTAGCGTATCTATGTAAAAATTTCTTATTATTTTGTATTATTTTGTGAATGTATCTATGTAAAATTATATATCACGTTAAAAAACATAGCAAAACAATTTTAAAGTCCTGAAAATAAGCCCTTTTTTGAACTACTAAGTTGATAATATATATTTTAAGTTAGAATTCGACTAAAATATTTAAAGTTTTGAAAAATATACACAAAACCTTGTATTAAATTTTCTAAGTTTCATTTTTAAACAATAGATGTCGTTATATTTATTTTTGATAATTAATTCTAGTAAATTTATAAAAATATTCTCTCTGTTATAGAATATAATTCGCTGAACTTCCGACGATTCATAGCGTAACGGTATTACGTCGCTAAAAGTAGTCAGGTAATATTTCCTTAACGGGTTCAATTCCCATGGAAAATACTTTTAAAAAAATTTCTAAGTCCCCAAAAATGTAGTTCTAGCTTTCAGCATCAGATGGCAGCACTGAAAAAAATATACCCTGACCTCCAATCCTTGTACGAAATTTAGTTCCCTATTTGATCTATAGGGGGCGCTCCGCGGAGCACATACTCCCTCCAAGATTCTGCTGAACTACAAGGTTCCACTCTTTCCCGCTAGGGGGCGATAGCAGCGCTGCCCTCTCCTGATTGGTCCAAATCGACCGCCAGGTGGCCAGCTGCACTCTGATTGGTCCACGTCACTCAGTTAGCTCCGCCCACTTTAAGCCCCTCCCCCTTCTTGCTCCTGCTCCTGTTGCGGAACTCTCATTTTTATACTACTAATGATAGCATAACGCCAGAAACTTGGAAAGAAGACGTTAGTCTGCTACAAAATACTTATTTGGGATTTCTAAATGTCTTTAACGTAGTAAAAAAAATTAATTATTATCATTTTACACATAGGTAAAAATTGAAAACTAAGGAAAATTATATTGAATGTCTCTTGTCTCCTTAAAGAGCGACAAAGCGAGACTTCAAGATAAATAAAGCAAGTTGTAAAAAAATATAAATGATTGGTTATGAAAATAATCTTTTTCATTTTTTTTTTCTCGAAAATCTTATGTATCAGAAAAACATTTTTATGACATTGCCTCTCAATAGCTGTTTTTTTCATTAAAATAAATAAATTCGAAATAATAATTTCTCTCCAAAAATTGAAAGAAAATTTTAATTTACTCGAAAGAAAGGTGCCCACCCCACGCTATTGTTAAAAAAGTTATTGTCTACTTTGTGTCTATTAGTGATTTACCAAAGCCGATATTAGGCTTTTGTATGTTTGGCTTGTATTTTGCTCTAGCGTATTCCAAATTTGCCTCCGACACCTCCTCGTGGTGGGTCCTGGGGGGACTACTCTAGGGTAGTTCGCTAACGTCGGAGGAGCGTGGGTTTAGTAGTGATTTAAGTAAAAGCTCGCGGTTGAACTATAGCAAAGAAAAAGGTGGACATGGAGGATCTAAGAATCCTGACTAAGGACATGGTAAAACTAAAGGTCAGGCAGATAACTGGGGTTATCAGCACTGCAAAGCTATCAGTAGATATTAAACGTAATATCAATAAAGACTTGATGGACTTGGTGGACTCTATAAGTGAACAACAAAAGTTAATTCATTACTATAAGAGTCAATTGGATATATTAAAAAATCAGGGAGCTAAGAGCTTCTCTGAAGTAACAAGAATGAAAGATATTGGTAAGAAAAAATTTATAAAGAAGGTGAAGGAGGAGGTTGTTCATGAAGTGAGGATTATCCCGATTAGGGAGCAAGAGTCGGAAGTGACCAAGAAAGCGATTAAGGAGAAGATCAAGCCTGAGAAATTGGGGATTGGTGTTGAAGGTTGTAGAAATATAGGCAGAGGAGGATTGCTAATAAGGACGGAGATGAAAGAGAATATCGAGAAGATCATAAAAGAATTTGGCAAATTTGAGTAATTTAAAACGGATTATAAGATCCAAACACCTAGTAAAAGAGATCCTCGGATAATCGTTTATGATGTGTGTCGTGTCTGCCACGTCAACTCCTGTTTTTTTTTTTTGTCCCTGTACTTTCCTCTCAAGAAAGCAGGGGGGTAGGGCAATTACCCCGGCTCGATAAGGGATTCGAGATTGTTGACGGTGCCCCGAGCAGAAGTCAGGGGGACGTGGGAGAGAGTGCTTGTGCCCACGAGAGAGAAGGCGTGTGGTTTTTTTTGAGTCTACGCTGTTGGCTCTGGAGAGAGTCGGGCAGACGAATACGGTGCGTGGGTGTATTGAGACCCCGAAGACGCACTAGGTCTTTGTTAGGTAACAGTCATTGGGAGATGACTGAAATAGTTAATTGACTGTATAATACTGTAAATAAGTTTGTAGACAGCGGCGTTTGTGCTTGCGAAAGAAATAAAACTTTGAATATTCACGGGTGTGTTCTGAACTTTATGCTGTGAAAATTTATTTGTGTTTCATTGAAAACGTCTTGGCAAACGAACCAAAGTGAACCCGTAGAAGTGAGAGGTTCGACACTGTCGCAGCCGACAGCACCTGTGGACTTGGATACCTGGATTGGTGGATAAGTGAGTGAGTCGTCAGTGCAGGTGAGAAGCCTTTAATATTTATATTTTGAGGGATCCGTTAAATAATTTCAAATAAGATGTGGACTATCAAAGGACTTAAAAAAGAAGATATAAAAGTAGTTGCTGGAGAATGTGGAGCAGAAGTAACTCCGAATTTAACGATTACCGAACGGAAAAACTTAATTTTAGACTCTGAAGAATATAAGAATGATCCAGAATTTGTTAAACAGAGCCTAATTACCGCGGTAGATGATAGAAAAAAACACGAGGAACGACAACATGAATTAGAAATGATAAGGGCCCAGAACGCGAACATAAATACAGCGAATACGCAAGACGATAACGAGGATAGATGTCTAGTAAATATTATTAAAAGTGTAAAAGCTTTGACCATTCCCTGTCCTAATAAGCCTGAGTTGTGGAATCTATTTTTCGCCTCACTAGAACGTGCTTTTTCAACAAAAAAAGTAGCGAAAGAACATAAAGCAGAAGTTCTAATAAACCTATTGGGTGAGAAAGCAGCAAACATCTTAATTTACACTGATGACAAAGAAATTAAAGATTATGAAGCGTTAAAGGCAATAGTGTTACGAGAGTTCGAACCATCTGCACAAGTTTGTTTGGAAAATTTTAGACGGGCGAAACGGTTTTCAATGGAGACCCATGTACAATTTGCGTCGCGACTCAGTACAACCTTTCAATACTATTTAAGTCTAAGAAACTGCAAAGATTACAAAAGCGTGTGCGATTTGATGGTTGCGGAAAAATTGTTTTCCACACTCGATCAAGAAACACAAACTCACATAGGTGTTCGGCAAGGTAACGGGTGGTTTCCGTCGATTGATCTCGGAAGGGAATGTGATACGTTTTACCTAGCTCGAGGAAAAACGTTACATAAACAAGCCTACCCAGATTCAAATTACACGCGAAATAATGCAGAACATGTCGGTACAACACCTGAGAAGGGGAAATACATACCACCTCATATGCGAAATGAAAATGTTAGAAAGACTGAAACCTTTTCGAAATATAGAAGCAAAGATTGTTATGTGTATGGCTCGAATACACATCTCGCACGTGATTGTGGGAAGAAACAACAAGAATTGGGAAGTTCGCATGAGGCCAATACTGTACCAGATAAACATCGAAATAATAGCGACGAGCCATTAGCAGCAAAAGTGGAAGTGAAATATTTCCAAACAAAAATCCCGATTCAACCTTTGGAGTATGTAGACCTTCTGATCAATGAACACCAAATTAAAGCGATTTTGGATGGCGGGTCACAAATTCCTCTCTTGCATGCATCATACGTGAATACTGAAACGAATGGAAGGATAGTTCTCGCCTCAGCTTTTGGAGAGGAAATCGAGGCAAAAATCTGCAAGGTGCCAATTAGTCTACACACGAAAAAGCATGGGAATAGGATGTTCTATCCCATAGAAATATTCGTTGCCGTTACCGATAAATTGAACGTCGCATGTCTCCTACCCCCCAGCATTTATCAGTTGCTTGTGAACGCCGGCGAACACAGCTGGGGCGAAGATTATGAAACAAGAACTCCTCTTACTCAGGAACGGGGAGTGCCTTGCGAGGGAGAAAATAGCGACCCTCCACTCGGGGGTGAAAGAGGTCAACGAAATGCGACACTGTATGTTTTGAAGCAAGAAATAATGAGGCTGCTGATAAAGAAACTAAAATGCCCGGCGCGGAATCGCTGAAATTTAGAGAAGAACAAGAAATTTATTTTTTAAGGCACATTTAATTAATCTTAACTTCATAATCCTGAAAAAAACGACTATTGACTGTTACGATTATTCATTTTTTAATGAACAATTATTCATTGTAGGCTAAAATCCGGGGCCGGCCATCTGGGAGGTACGGCGGATGCTATTCACCGGGGCCCCGCGATAGAGGGGGCCCAACATGATCAAGAACTAAAATAATGTACTCTTGCACATGAAAATTTGACAATATTCCTATCGTTGTCAGTATGACGAAAAAACATGAATTAGAAAAATATTCCAAAAACTTTGTAAAGTTTTATAACAAAGATGTAGATGAAAACCTAATCCAGGAAATTGATTTACTACGGGATTTGATTTTGAATGAAAGGGATGTAAATAACACTCAAGACATATTGCAATACGTACTAAATAATAATTATAATGAGTTATTTCTAAATGTATTAACTGTGTTAAAACTTTTCTTTACGTTGCCAGTTACTACTATAGCAAGTGCTGAGCGCTCTTTCAGCACATTAAAATTAATAAAGAATTATCTTCGGTCAAGCATGTGTGCAGAACGCTTAAATGCACTGGCTATATTAAGAATCAAAAAGAAATTGCAAAAAAATTGTAAATTTTCTGAAGTAATTAATGTATTAGCAAAAACAAAATCACGCATAAATAAACGTGCATTAGTAATATATGTTCGTGTTTGCAATTTTTTTTTACTTTACAAAAAAATTAGGGCCCCAAATGGTTTCTTGCACCCAGGCCCTTTTATAGAGAAGGCCGGTACTGCTAAAATCTTTTTAATATTGTCTTTTTCCTTGGAATTTACGCTGTTGCTTAATATAGTCATTAATTATTCTGCCTTGAAGTTGAATATATGAAGACCTAAATGAAACAGGAAGTAGGAATATGCCAAAGAAATATGTTGTTCTCCCCTTTATCGTATAGTTGGTGAAATCGTTAATACTTTCAGAGAATGCGTGGTACGAGGATTAAACTCGGTTTAGATAAAACAGAAAATAATGTAATCGAAGAAAAATCAGTTAAATGTATATTCAAGAGAATGTACTTTACTGATTGTTTAAGAGATAATTCTTACCTTTCTACTAATAACGAGAACATAACAAATGAATAAAAAAAGGAGTACTGCAAGCAAAACGAAAGAAAATTTAACCTGTAACTTGTTGAAGCTACAAAAATTTTAAATAATTACATGCAACTTGCACTTTTGACATCTCAATGCTAGATTTAAAAAAAAAGAAAGAAATTCGTGAACTTTATGAATTTTCGTGTTATTTCAGTACCATATCCAGACTTCCAATTTGGACGCGTCTTGTGTTATAGCTATGCGTCGTAGTTTTTAATTTCTAGTGCTAAGAAGAACGGCAACATTTAACGAAAAAAAAGGTTGAAATTCACTGAATTCCTGATTATCTCTGAGCGGATTATCTATGCAGGATGAAAAATATGTTTTAAATAAGATACAAATTGTTCAAGCTCCCATCTATCGCAAACAAAGGAATATAATTGGCTTTTCACACAAAAAAAATTGAGAATTTATGTTAGTTTTTATTTCTTTTTAATTGAGGTTCATTTAAAACTATGTGAGTCGTTCATAAAATAATCACCATTTAAAACTGTATATGTGGTTTATTTTAAAATTCTGAACGGTTCCTCTTTATGGCATACAGGAATATTTTTAGGTTAGGCTTGTTTACCAAAATTAACTCCTTTGAAAATAAATATTCTAAAAATTATAGTTGTCGCTCAACATCTTAAAAATTTGGTTCCACTTTTAAAGCAACATATAAATTTAGAGAAAAATTCTATTAAAAGAATTATAAAATGAAAGAAACAGTTGAAAATATTGAACACGCTTGAATTTCGACACACTTAAAAAGTCAAGATCATTAGGTTCTTAAATTTTTGCCCTTGACTAAGTAAATAGCAGCTTTATAATGTCCTTTTTTCCAAATTTATCTCCCTGCAGACTCAAAAGTTTCTTTTTTGGACGCGTCTCAGTATTTTCGACATTTTAATGAGCTGAATGGGCAGATGTCGCAGGAATTCAGTGGACACTCGCCAAGATGCTTTCATAGAGCTTTACGAAACAAGTTGCGTAATCAGTACATTGAGTAAGGAATTGCATAGGTAGGGCTGAAACCCAGTTACTAAGCACGTACCACACTTTTATTAATTAGTTACTTCTTTTAAATTGTCATTAATGGATGAAATTTCTATTCTACTTATAGTAAAGCTTCTCAGTGTTAAAATAAATTTATTGGAGACCCAGACTATGACTTTTTGTTTTATTTACATCCGGTAGAAAGTGGAGAAAACGTTAGAAGGAAAAATTATTTGCCTAATCTCTAATTCCTAAAGAAGAGTCAGATCTCCGATAAAAATGTATACTAGCTGCTTTGAAAGGTTTATTAAGGGGGATCATGACTTGGCTCGGTAGAATAGCAAAATATCGTGGAATCAGTATTGGTTTCTGCCCCGTTGTTTTACCATGGAATTTTAAAAACGAGAGAGAGAACGCGCTACGAAATCATTGTTGAGATAGCTAATTACAATAAATCTAACTAAGAACGTTCATTTCAGGTCCTCTGTATCAACCATAATCTTAATTTGGCTCTGTGATTATTATTTTACGGATTATTTTGTTATCGAAATACGGTTAAAATTCGCAGATTTTCTGAAATTTATTTTTTGACACCCCGCGTGAGACACAATTCATCATCATCATCATCATCATATTTGGCACGACAGTCCAGGGTGAGCCAGGGCCTTCAGTTGAAGATTCCTCCAGGACAGCCTATTTCTAGACCTGGTATGCCAGTTCCTCACTCCAATCGCTCTAAAATCTGATTAAACAGAGTCGGGCCATCTTAGTTTTGGCCTTCCTCTTTTCCGACTAGTAAAGGGCCTTGCAACAAAAATCTTCTTTACTGGATTTTTTCGCTCCATTCTAGCAATATGAGAGGTCCAGTTCATTCTTTTAATTTTAAAAATTTTAATAATATTGGGTTCATTGAAAAATCTATATATTTCTGAATTAAAATGTCTCCGCCATAGGCCATTTTCTTTCACACCACCAAGGATGCTTCTGAGAACCCTTCTCTCGAAGAGTGTAATTCTGTATTCTCCATTTTTTTGTTAGAGAACAAGTTTCCGAACCATACATTAAGACCGGCCTAATGATAGTTTTATAAATAAGAAACTTTGTTTTTCTGGAGAGAAACTGAGATTTCAATAAGGAGCGAACTCCAAAGAAGGTTTTTTTTGGCCAGTTAGATATGATTTTCAACTCCAGGAATGATATCGTTTTTTTTTTTTTTGCAATAATAAAAGATCCAAGGTAATTAAAACCAGGAACAGTTTCAAATTCATGAGGGCCAACTTTCAAATGATTGGTTGTATCACCAGATGGTGTTTATTTATTTGGTTTTAGAATAATCATTTACTTATTATAAATCCCATACGATTTGCAGCCATCTCTCTCCTAGCAAATATATCGATATCATCAGCGTAAGCCAAGAGCTGAGACACAATTTCCAGTTCAATAATCTGTCATTGATGTATAAGGATTATCTGATTTCTTGAAAAAATTCATATAATATTTGAAGTGTAGTATTATAACATTAGACAGTAAAATTCATTGGTTTCCGTCATCAATCATTAACATAAGATCAACAAGACAGTCGAAATGATAATGAATGGTTTTAACACTGATAAAAATAGGTGTATCTTAATTGTCTGTACTTCAAGTTAATAATGCATTAATGAGTTGGTTTCTTAGGTCCTCAATACGCGAGAGTAAACATTTCTTTTTCCGGCTGGAAACAAGCAGATGTGAGATCCTAAACTACCAAAATCTGTAAAAGGTCTGATCACAGGCAAACTTTTAGTTGGAGCAATGATCAATAAAACAATTAAACTGAAGGAGAAATGAACTAGCCAAGTTAAATAAAATGCTACTGTGGTCATAAAATCATTTATCAAGATAGTTATTGCAATTTTTGAGGGATTTTATAGAATAGAGCAAGTGTATATCAAATGACTACTAAATTTGCCTTAACCACGATCATGGGATTTCAATCAGTACTATGTGCAGGTAATTAAAAGGAAACAGGAATCATTTTAGTAGTCAGACTATTCAAAAGCCAGTTGCTTCAGCCAGGAAACCAATATGTCCATTTACTATGGTATGGAAAACGAGATATTTATGTAAAGAACAGGGGGGAAAATCTCATAATCAACATAATCATCCCTCACCCTGCTTCGATGGAATGGATGACAATGCTCGCGACTCGATGAGACAGGAAGCTACGAGTATAATAATGTATTATAAACACAAGTTACTAGAGATGATATCATGGTGTGGAGGACGTTTTGCTGGTACAAACCGTTCACTACAGATTAGAGTCATATGACATCTAAAACATATTTAAAAGTTGTACAGATCATATTCTCTCAGCTGTAATGAATTTTTATCCGAAATGGGAGAGCATGGGGCGACAAATGAAGTCTCATCCAATAGCGGATTACTCTACAGGCGAACTAAGCTCGCGATTAAGCTCTCCACCCCACCCCCAAAGGAGAAAAAAATTAAGGGGTATCCGAAATACAGGTCTTCATTACTTGTATGAGAAAAAATATGTTTCAATTGTGTTTAAATCAATCAATCAAATCTCTCCTAATTTCACATAATTGAACACAGATTCGAGTCAATTATTCGAATATAAGTTCGATTTAATGAAGTAACATCGGATTAAAAACTATTTTAGAGTAGCACTGCTTGACGCGTTGACTTCGGGGGCAGTCACATTCTGGTACAATGGTACAATGTCTGTACGAACTCTGGTAAAGGACTCGCATATCCCAGGATATAAAACAGACACATAGTAGATTAAAGGAAGTTAAACGTTTTGTTACAACTTGAAAATCATTAGTCATCGTAATGATTTTGTGGTTTCATGGAAAATTTGGATCCTCATCGGAAAGGAAATTTTGTTTTCAAGTTACATACAGAGTGTTCCAAAATTCAACCTACAAATTCAGAGGGGGGGATAGTTTCAAGTCATCAAGACGAGCAATAATTACATAGGAATGTATGACCGGAAACACAAACGTGACGCTGGAAAGTGCTGTTTACTTAATCGTACCGTACCTCTTACCACCCCCACTAGATGGCTTGAAATATCGCATTTTTCTGAAGGAGGTAGAAAACTCAAAAGCAAAACAGAATCACATCAGACTAGCTAGAGGATAAACAAAGATGCAGAAATGTTGGCTTTTCATTTCTGCATATTTGTTTATCCTCTGCATGTTTGTTTATGTGATTATTGCTCATCTTGATGCTTACTATCACCCCTCTGTATTTGCCGAATTTTGGAACACCCTGTATGTAACTTGAAAACAAAATCTCCCTTCCGATGGGGATCCACAATTTTCCTGAGATAATGAAATAATTAAGATGACTAATAATGTCGGTCGAATTTTGGAACACCCTGTGTATAACAATGCCAAACTTCATAATTATTTAAATTATTTAGAAAGATTTAATAATCTGGAAAAGGTATAATTTTAACTATTCTTACAATGTCTAGTGAACTTATGGAAGGTCTGCTTGTATGATGAATTTCCTTTTAAAAATAGAAAAAATGCTGTTTACTTATTGTAGAATGCTGTTTAAAAAATAATGCTGTTTACTTAATCTGTTTACATAATGCTGCTGCTTACTTAATGCTGTTTACTTTAAAAAAATAATGCTGTTTACTTTAATTTACATTTTAAAAAATGTTGTTTACTTAATCGGACCGTACCTCTAACCACCCTCCCTAGATGGCCGGAAATATCGCATTTTTCTGGAGGATGTAGAAAACTCAAAAGCAAAACAGAATCACATAGGAATGTATGACCGGAAACACAAACCTGGTCAGCTAGAGAATAAACAAAGATGCAGAAATGTTGGTTTTTCATTTCTGCATCTTTGTTTATGTTATTATTGCTCGTCTTGATGCCTACTATCACCCCTCTGTATTTGTCGGTCAAATTTTAGAACACCCTGTATGTAACTTGAAAACAAAATCTCCCTTCCGATGGGGATCCACATTTTCCCCGAGACCACGAAATAATTAAGATAACTAATAATGTCGGTTGAATTTTGGAACACCCTGTGTATAACAATGCCAAACTTCATAATTATTTAAATTATTTAGAAAGATTTAATAATCGGGAAAAGGTATAATTTTAATTACTCTTACAATGTCTAGTGGATTTATGGAAGGTCTCCTTGTTTCCGTTTAAAAATAAAAAATATAAAAAATCAAGTAGCTTTAAAATGTTTATTTATTGTAGAAGCCCGATATATCGAGCATTGATTAATTAACATAAATTTAAAGATTTGTTGAAGAAAGAGAAGAAGCAAACAAAAGATTTTTTTTTGCTTTCCTCTAGATTCAGAACCGCGGTTTTATGTGTATGAAAAGTGTTTAACTGAAGTCGCTAAAGGATTCCACACGAGAGCAAAAAGTTGTAGATGAAAGACGAACCATAATGCGTCAAACTTAACTTACAAGTACGATGACGGAATTACGACCAAGATTTAAGAAACGTAATAGAAAATCAACCAAGTACTCATATTTTAAATCAGAAAAAAAATTGCCATGGAATCATATTCGGTGGCAACATTTTCTTTGATTTTTAACGTAATTATTTATTAATTTTCGGAAACTGAAATGGATACTGAAATATACTAATAAATATTTTGCCTGGGATACATGAAACGTAGCAAAAAAAAAATCAGATATTTGATTGGCCATTACGGTTTCCGCTTTTAAATGCTGTTATAGACCTGTCAACGAAGCTCAATTTCAAATGCATCAAAGGGTGGTGAGTGAATAAATCAGAAAATTAAGAGCATGAAGAGCGAGCAGATAATTTTGATCATCAGACAATACAAGTCAATCGTCCCATGAAATTCAGTATATTTCAGACAATGCATTTTTTGCTTTCTTATATTTCTAATGGAGATCAGAAATATTTTGGAAGACATTGAATATGGGCAAGGTTACATATTACATATAACCATAAATTTAGAGAAAATAGACGATACAATAGACGATCAAATTAAAAGCCAATCTATTGTAGTCAACGTATTTAAAGTCATTTGGTATCATTCTTCATTTCCTAAATATCCTTTTACCAGAATACTTTACATGATTTTCGTTATTCTTTTCCCAGAAGAGGGGTTGATTTTAATCGAATAATTTAAAGGGTTACCAAATAAAAAGAATATATGACGGTTCACTATTTTAAGTATGAGATTATTCATTCTCTATTAAATACGCTGTAGAAAAAAAGACAAGGTAATGCATCGATTTTAATCAACATCTCTAAACGTAGAAAATATTTTAAAACGTTTGTGGCGTTAAAGGGTGTTAAATCCTTTCCACGCATGTCTTTAACTAATTCAGTTTATCACTAATCATTGTGGAATATTGTGGAAGGAATGTTTACAGAGTTAAGAAAACATTACTGAGGAATTCTACAAAACAAGAACCATAAACCTGTGCAGTTTATATCTAAAAAATATATATTTTTAAAATATTTATTTTTAAGTAACTCATAATGCGCATTTTTAGGGGAAAAGCTATTTTTTTCCATGTTTTTATTAACTTGCTTTCTTGTTTGTTTGTATGTTTATGTGTGTGTTTGTCCAGTACAAATTTTTAACTAACTTCCCGACTAGCTAGACGTTTGAAACTTTTAGAATAGCTCATAACACGATGACAATGCATTTTTTAAATACTTTTAGCCATCTTTAAGCAGAATTAAATTAATTTTCAGATATTTTCAGTTAATTTTGTTTTGTAGACTGGTGCAGCCATCTATCGGCCGGAACGGGAATGAAAAGTTAAATGCAAGTTAACTTCCAATTAACTTCATTTTCTTTCAAGTTGATGGGATAATTCACCAAAAACATTTTTTTAAAAGTATTTATTAATACATAGAATTGTCAAGTTTATATGATTCAACAGAAAATTTAAAAACATGGTATATAAAAAGTTCTTTTTATCTTGTAATTATTAAATTTTTACTTATAATGAAATTAAAAATTAAATAGGCATATTGGTCCTGTTAAGCTAGACATGAAATATTCACTTATGGGAAGCGTAGTAAAATATTCTAAGAAAAAAAAAAAGTTTTGCTGAACTCTCATTTTGTAAGGTGTGAAAAAAAGGGTTCAACGTTGACTTAGGGCGAAAAATAAAAGAATTAGATCTAGAACGGGGTTGGAGTCCTCAAAAATTTCACTGTGCTTTAAAAAGCATCGTTAAATTTCTTAATCAACGAATCTGAATCCTTTTACAAAAAACACAGAACAGAATTATTTTAGAACAGACTTATTTTGCCCTAATGCGGAGACACTTGTCGCTAGACATTCGCCTGTTATTCACCACAGTTTTGACAGCTATTTTATTAAAGGGGCACCATATAGGCGGACCAGCATTGCCCCCTATGAAGGGACGACACAAACGGAGATATTTTAGTGACGCTTCGCCGGGATTTGATCTGAGCACCCTCAGCACCGAAAGCCAGCGCGATGCAACCCAAGACCACCTCTGCCCGTATGGAGCAGAATAAAATAAATGAATAATTTCACATGTCATCTCTCAAAAACTCTAATAAAAAGTTGCGAATTGTTTCGTTGAAGGGATAGCTCTCTTTATTAGAAACTATAGCTCTTCACTGAATCCATTGGAAGATATTTGGTGTTTAGCAAAAACCTAAATAATGTATGAGATATTGCGTTATAATTCGTTTCATTATATTGCAGACTAGCTGAAAACCCGTACTTCGCTACGGATCACATTCAAATTAAATACAACGGTCAATGTATGGAATTAATACCAAAAATATGTATAAATATATTTATAACAAATACAACGATCAATGTATGCAATTGATGTAAAAAACAAAACAAAACAAAAATATTTATAAAAAAATCGTAACGGATATTTTTATAGACAAAATAATCTAGATGAAAATATTCAAATTAAATCTAATAGAACATACAAAAGAATATAGTACAGTTAATATAGTACAGTTCGAGAGACATTTCTTTTACTGTACTTTAATATTTTTTTTGGATAATGTCCTATCGTTTGCTGCATTCGTAAGAAAAAAAATATTTTTTTGGTCTATTTCGTTGTTATGGACGTGACGATAAAATAATTTAAAGTACCAGAAAAAGAAATCACGTGATCAGCATTTAAGAAATTAAATTCTAAAATTTAATCTTTAAAAATTCACCAAAATTCAGAAAATAGAGGTAAAGATTCGAAAAAGATTTAATTTTAAAGGAATTTTTATGATCTTTCTTATGATATAAATTTTATAACACTCAGATTATTATTTTAAATGCAAACCTAAAAATAGTTACTAAAACAGCTTAAAAATTTTATTTTAAAAAATCTAAGAATAATTTTTCAAAAATCTTTCTTAGGGCACCCCTACACTATAAGAAGAATCGCCACGCAAAATTTCAGCCCTTTAGGTCCAGCGGTTTGGTTTGCGCGTTGTATGTCAGTGAGTCAGTCAGTTTCGGAACTATTTTATATATATAGATAAACATCTTGTAATTAGTATTGAAATTTAATTCTACAAAATAAATTAACCAACTATAAATCAATACAAATATCATATACATTTTTCTGTTTATAGAAAATGCATATCTCCCAATCTTATTTGCTTCTCTCATTGTAAACGTATTTGTTTGCTGACCACCGAGTTGATAATTTTTGAAAAATAAATTTTTTGCGATTGTGGTAAATACATAATCCTACACGTGGAAACACTCTCATTACATAAAGGTTAAAAGTCGAAATAACTATGCATTCGCAGATTTTTGTTCATACATCCTCGTCCCGAAAAGAAATATGCCACGGTCAATATGGGGTTCGTCTCTGATTCGTCTTAATTACCTCGAAGGCTATATCCATCATCCACTTCGTAACAATTGAAAGCGCTTTCATCGGTAATATTTGTTGTCATTTGTGCTGCGGAATCCATTTAAGCCACTTTAAGTATCTATTTATAGTACTAAATGGCTGTTGACCCCAAGAAATGTTCTCACGGTTCGGTATCCTCTCCCTTTTTTTCATTTCTAAAAGAATAAGTCGCGAGATTATTAGTTTTTAAGTAGCAGCACTTGTTAAATTAATTTGTGATGCTTTTTTTAATGTCTGTCTTTAATATACGCTACTGAAGAGACAGTGAAGATCCGACTACTTGAATTTGTTTTGAAGATTATATATATTAAGAGGCTCAGATATCTTAAACGTCTCCAGACAAACAGGAAGTTAGACAATAAACCGAGATTTAAAATGCTTTTCAATTAAGCGTAAATAATTAACCCTTTTTTCATTGCAAACTATTACATTCTGAGTAAACATAAATATTTTTGGTCACATCCAAAAGTACAAGTGGCTGAAGAGTATCAGTGCATAACTTACAGCCGAATATAATTATTTGATCATGAGTTCTTTAAAGACTATCATTACCTGCATCAGAATCCCCCAATCTCAAAAACTTGTAGGTTCTGTTTGAGTCCCCTATACAGGAATTTTCCTCATAAAGAATTATAAAATCAAAGAAAAATGATACTAAAAATATTTAAATGATCTTGACAGTATGATTTATTTTACATTAGTCAAGGAAACACGAGAAGATCAGATAAGACGACACACTTTTCCGTCTGAGAATGGAACAGTTCCGTCTGAAACAGTTCTCATGTAGTTTTTAAGCAACCCTTTCCTTTACCCCAATTCTTTCTTATTCTAACTCATCAGAGCATATGAATCATTAGCTTTAACCGTCCATGCTACGACGTAGTTTCGGCCATTTTAAATGCTCTGTCAAATCAAACCCGGTACTTTATAGACATAGTTCCTTACACCTTGACCTTTGTCTTGTGACTGGGCCTTTAAATAGTTACAGAAGTTAAATATTTTACAAGTAACGGTATTTTGTTGCAGGAAGCAGATTTCATTCCTTTGAAGGAAGGGTGTGAGTTTCCGTTGAAGTTCATTTAAATCGACACGGCGTTTTTTGCATACTCAATCCTGTTAAACCCATTAGACTGATCTTCACTATCACTTTGTTGTTGTTGTTATTGCTTATGCCCCCTGGCTGGAATTAATTCCAGACCAGTTCCAAATAAGATTCGGGCTGAAGTGTGCGGCTCTGGTTTGAATAGCACCACAAGGGTTCGCCTTGGCTAGGTGCCACCACAATTTTGACCAAGCACCCCCAGGGGCGACATCTAGGGGATCGTACCCTCTCCCACCCTCTCTGACCTTCATAGAGGGACTTTCCGATCAACGGATTTAACGTGTCCCTATCCGGCCTAGACACGGAGGTATTTTATTGGAGGGCGCCGGGATTCGATCCGAACACCTTCAGCACCAAAAGCTTTACAAGGCCACCTTGGCCTTACTATCACTTTGCTAAGGATAATCAAAATAACGTTACTGATGATCTAGAAGCTGCTTCGATTTTTAGACTTTCGATCTTCGTGATTATGCGAGTTTTTGGCTGCTTCAGGGATTAAAACATAATTGACTAAATAGAAAATATCTGTAAGTAAATAGAGTAGTAGTGCGGTAAAATTTTCTTTCTCATACAATTTTGTATTCATCGTAATTCTACAATGGGAAATTTTGAACTCTAAACTATTGGCTATTCAAGTAAACTACATTTAATTTATAGTGATTATACCACTTAATTTTCTCGGATATGTTCATTTCTTCCTATAGCTGAAAATTATTTCTTATTCAGTCCTAGAAACTGAAATAGAAGAAATTCCCTTACATTATATCTATACTAGAGTGAACTCTCATTTAGAGATCTAAAATAACTTTTGGTGAATCTCTGTGAGCATACGGCAAATGTCTTGTACTGAGTGGGTACGTTATTAGTAACACCTATATACGTCAAATAGTTCATAGCTTTAAGTAGATTAAGAATACATAACAACCTTATACATTTCAAAATTGCACATGATTATGAGTATGAGAATTATAAGGTCCGCGAGATTGAAAACCCTACCGGAATGAATTAAGGATTCAAATAAAGGGCACATGGATACTAGGTGAGTCGATGCTTCCAAAAAGTAGCTGAAACTACAATGCCTAGATTTGCGTCCCTCTTGTTACCTTGAAGAAATTCAACAAAACTAAATATTCCAAACTAATAATAGTTTGTTACTTGCTTGTTTAATTCGGGGTAATCAAATAAGTCTATAGTTTGTCGGTCATACAATTTTAGTACATGAAAAGTGATATATTGCGAATATCATATTCCCCGTTTGTAACCAGGGCACTTATGGTTAAGTAATTTCTTTCCTGTTTGTCTGGCAAAAAAGAGGAATCGAGGCAGGTGAAACGATCCTTATTCGAAATAAATTGCAAAATAAACCAACACAGGAAGCAGGCTGCTTACTCAATCAAACTCGATTAGAATACTACGATTTCCCATTGTTTCAGTTTGTCTGAAAGTCCCCAAAACGAGGAAGCGAACAATTCGGAGTCTTTTGGGGTGTATCTAATTTCATTAGTTTAGTTACAATGAAGGACGAAATATCGGACGATTTTCATTTGTTCCATTCGGGACAATAAAGATCTGTTCGGGTTGCAAAAGTGATGGCTTTATTTGCGGGTTATTTATTTATTTATTATTAATTTTTCTTTTGTAACTTTAAAGTGAAGAGTGGGGTATTTTTAAACAAAAATCTAGAAGAGATGGAGCACTTAACAAATGAGTTCCGAGGTTGCCACATTTTCTTCAGTTTGGTCTGCAACAAAGGAATATCAAGTAACGGGATGGAGCAAATGGGAGAACTTTTGATATGACTAAGGCCATGATGACCCATCAATGTGCCTTATTATTATTTTTAAGAAAAACACACCTGAAAATGCAATTGTAAAAGTTCACCAACAGCTCAATTATACATTGGTGTCAAGGGTTTCGACTGATGTGTTTGGAGACAGATTGAAGGTCTTAAACTAAGAACGATTTGATTGGAGCACGTGTACCAATTCAAACCATATTGAAAATATTTCATCGTGAAATAATAAAAATATACTCCTTTTTTTTAAAGAATCTTTTGGATAATTCATCATTTCCCGCATTTAATTCTGTTCTATTATTGCGAAATTTCTCTCCTGGGTTGGAACTCATAGAAATTAATATCTGTGATATCCGTTGATATGCTGTTTCCAACGTGGCAGGAAATTTGTCTATTACGACAGTCGCCCATTAACACCACGAATTTTCTAGCTTCTTTATTATGGGAGCATCATATAGGTGGGCCAACATACCTCCTTAATCTCAGCCTTGTCCTCGGACAAGCGGGAATCGAATTAACCTAGGCGGTGAAGACACTCAGAGAATACTCGTGGGCCAAACCACTGAACCACCCGGCCGGCACTCTCTCTTGATGAAATTTGTGCAACGAAAATGAGCAGAAGTAAAATTTAATAAAGACTAGTAGCAGTAAAATTTAATAAATTTAGTAGTAATTAGTAATAATTTTAGTAATAATTAGTAATAATTTTAGTAATAATTTAGTAATAGAAGTAGCATTTGGTGTTTTGGGGCGCGGTACTCCAATGGGCTAGAGCAGCGGGCCAGTGATCTGAACGTCACTGGTTCGATGCACGTCGCTGACAAATCCACCGCCGTGTACACTAATGGCGGCTAGTGCACGAAAAATCTGTTGTGGCTGCAATGTCCTCCAAGTTCTCAAATTTACCTCTGGAGAGTGCGGGGTCAAGTGTTCTGGTCTCGTCACTTGACTCGGTTCAAAATTACGGTTCAAAACTACATACGCTGTATTGTTTCAGTTTCAAGCATGTTCTCCACAAGACGAGCTGTATGCGATATGGCATTATCATGCTGGAAAACAAAGGAATCTCCAATGGCTGCAACGTAAGGTATGACATGAGGTCTCAGTATCTCGTCTGCATACCTTCGGGCCGTCAAAGTACCATTCCGAATGATATGCAGGTCCGTACGTCCACTTATGCTGATTCCACCCCATACCATAAAACCAGCTCGTCTGTATTGTGACCTTTCACGAACGATTGTGGGGTTATTTCGAGTGCCCCTTTCCCTCCATACCAAAACACGTCGGGTGTCACACTCCAGACTGAATCGGGACTCGTCTGTAAACAGCACTTGGCTCCAATCATGTTGCTCCCAATCTCGATGTTCAGCAGCCCATCTTCTTCGGGCCGCACGGTGGCGTGAGGTCAACGGAATGCATACCATTAGCCTACGTGCATAGAGACCTCCCTGGTGAAGCCTATTACTACTGTTTGGCTGGACACCCTTCGTCCTGTTGCCAAGAGCAACTGTCTTTGCAGCTGAGTAGCATTGTCTATTCTGTTTCGACGAACTGTTAACAGTATATACCGGTCATCAGTTGCTGTAGTGGCGCGTGGCCGACCTTACCCTGGTCGACGTCTAACATTCCCTGTTTCTTGGAACCGCTTCCACAGCCTTGCAACGACACTTCTGGCGACTCCAACAGCGTCCGCGACACTACGTTGTGTTTGCCCGGATTCAAGTCTGCCTATAATACGCCATGCCATGGATTCCGGTAAATCACGTTGTTGAGACATTTTCAAGTCACCTTTTCTCGAAAAGAATAACTGAGCAATCGAATTTCACAGTTAAGGCAGTGAAACAGACGTTTCTGCAACATCCCGATTTCCGCCCTTATGTTCTTTTTCTGGTTTTTGACGTCATGAACTTTGATTTGCATATGAAGTTTTCTTCTTCTGTTTCCTGCTAGGCTTTAAATTATGGATGATTTATTTTATGTTACTTATCGGTTGAAGCATTTGCGTAAATTCGTTAAAACCATGTGCTCCCCTAATTGTTTTGAGCAGTGTATATATATATATATATATAATTATATAATTTCACAATATTAAAATGTATATATATTTCACAAGACCTGTGTAAATCTCTGTGATACCTACTGTCAGCAGTAGTTAAAGTAGCAATGGCGAAAGTTCCATGAAATGGGTTACAATGATTGCACATACTGTATAACACCTAACAAATGAAACGGATATCCCTAAGACTCGTTTGGAGAACGAGGGCTAAAAAAGATCGTGGCCTAGAATTTGAAACTGATTACGATCTGCAGCAAACACCACTGCCAACAGCGGAACTGGAAACCCGATGACTCAGGTACCGACAGTCAGTGCCCTAGTCTTTCATCGGTCGTTCTGCTTAATTAAGAATTGCACTGTGCATATTCTCTATACGGGGAATATTTACTATAGGCAGAGGCATCCAGGCCTTTTATAGATTTGGTTTGGGGTCGCTATTTATTATTGACAAAAACAAGAGTTCTATGCAATTGCTAGACAATGCACTTCTTGTACTAGAACAGACTTCAAGAAAGATCTCTACCAAAACGACAACCAGCCACACCTTAACTGCCCAGATTCTGACTAAGCAGTTTGGGGTAATGGGTTATGGAAAATTGGATTGGCTAACACAGACCCCCACCTGACCTCAATCTAGCATTTTGAGGATGAATTGCATGCAGTAAGAAGTCATGATTGCTCTAAAAGCAAGACTGAACAGTCATCCTAAAGGGGTAAGACCTTACCATCCATTTGAAGAACAGTCTTTGGTGGAGAATAACACTCGTCGTGTAAGAAATCTCCTTTAGATGCCAAAAGCTTCACCATATAAACTTAGACATAAAGCAAAACGATGTTTTCTAACCTGAAAATTAGCTATACGGATGTTAGTATTTGGGTTGATAGGTTTTAGTGGAGCGATACTAAGACTCCTTTGGAGAATGAGGGCTAAAAAAGACCGTGGCCTAGAATTTGAAACTGATTGCGATGTGCCGCAAACACCACTGCCAACTACGGAACTGGAAACCCGCTGATTCAGGTACCTAAGGTTAGCGCCCTAGTCGTTCATCCCTCGTCCGGCTTAATTAAGGATTGCATTGTGCATATTCTCTATATGGGGTATTTTTACTATAGAGCAAAAATATTATCACATTTTTTATGTCTCAATCCTGACACAACTATCCACAAACAGTGCTCTCTGTAGGTTTGTATGCCAATATTTGTCGTATACACGCATATATGTACATATATACCTACATACATACATATAATATAAATATACATAAAAACATAGTTATATATATATAAGAAATAGATGAAAGAGAATACCAGTAATAGCACTAAAGCTACTTGCAGCCAGGAACAAATAACATGAAAAGAAAAGTATGAAAGAGGTTTTAGACAGTATCTCTTCGTCAGCGGTGTCAATACTGTCTAAAAACCAATGGATTGTTTACGATGAGTATGATCTATACAATAAACACACTCAGACACCGTACAATCCATGAAAAACAGAAGAATTGATTAAATATTGAATTAACAGTTACTTAACCAAAGAACACCAAGCCTGGAACTAGACAGAGTGGAAGTTAAGAACATGTAACCGCAAGATGACTGACGTCACAAAACTTGCAACCATGGAGATTATGGATACTCAGTTACTGACTTACTATGGTTACTGTATTTTAGGACTATTAAACCATTATTAATTTAGTTTTTTATTATTATTACTAAGAGTTATTTTTATTCTTATTTTTATTTTTACTTATGATTTTTATTTTATTTATTATTTTGAGTAGTTATTTTTTCTAATTTTTCTTATTATTATGTTTAACTTATTAAATGCAACAGAACAAACTATTCATTAAAACTAAAACAACCAATTATGCTTTTGGATAGACTTTTGGAGTAATTATTACGTGTTAGCACAACTTTCAAGTCTAAAATATGCTTATTCCTATTGTCTTTAGAACATAGCCTATTTATACGAACAAACTGATTTACAATAATGTTATTAAATACAGATTTATGTAAGCAGGTTAGGTAATTTTGAAATTTAACAATATTAAAATTATAGTCAGATCTTTTGTCGTATAAGTCAAAAGTAAATTTGCTGTGAGAATTTAATTTAATGTTAATATCTAAAAAGTTTACATTAATATTATCATGGCTACTTTTAATTAGTTACAGATTAGGAGGGTAAAAATTTAAGTCTATATGGTTATTACTTTTATTAATTACTATTATATCATCTATATACCTAAATATATTGCAATTGCAATTTTCTATATTATTAATTTCAAAATAATATAAGTATAAATTAGCTAGCATACTTGAAGCATTACCACCTTGTGGTACACCTTTGGACTGTAAGTATATGTTATTATTATGAAGTATGTAATTATGTTTAGTTACTAAATCTAGGAGCCTATTGAAACGAGTTTGTTTAATTTCGTTGCCTAAGTATTGAATATTATTTTGTACTAACATTATGATTATTCTATTTAAATCAATTATATCGATATTATTAAACAGATCTTTAAAATCATAAGTTGCTACATTTTTACAATTATCTAATGTTTGTAGTTTTCTAATTAGACTAAAGCTATTATCAATTATACCACAAACACCAGATGTTATATTTTTATAGATTAATTTAAGGTAATTTAATAATATTACACTTGCTTTAGTAGCATAAGTGTTGTTACCACAGGTTACTGCTCTAAAAGCAATAGGTGTTTTATGAAATTTAGGAACTAAAGTAATATATGGAAAAAGATAATTGCTTGATGATATACCTAGTAGTTTATATTTTGCTATTATTTTCTTAATAATAATACTAGTAGTTTCTTTTAATGGCTGAAAGAGATCACTATTTTCTAGCTGTTTTTTTAAACTTATGGCAAAATATTTTTTACAAATAATTGCATATATATATACATACATGTGTGTGGGGTGGGGGTGGGGGTGTAGACCGAAAAATCACTAATCCTGAAATAAATGCACTAAGACTAGTTTAAAAAAGATAAATCAAAGTATACTTAATTATGTTAATTATTTTGCTATCGCAGAAAGTTAGCTTCGAGAATCTCGCTTTGCTCTCAGAACCAAATAACCAAGAGCCCAGAGCTAATTTAATGGCTGAGGGCAAAGTAGCATAAAATAATTAATGGTACCTTCGAAACTAAATCAGTTAAAAGGCTTATTTTCCGTTTTATCCTCATGAATTTGGCGTAAAATATATATTATCATACTTATTTTTGTAACTTTCTATTTTTCTAGTAAAATCGAAAAATTATAAAACCTCAGTTACAATTCATTTTTAAGTGAGAGTACTTGCTAGCCGCCAACTCAAACTCTGCCGGCCTGAAATTCTCTAAATTAAGGATTTATTTCATCCGTTAAAAACTGTGATCCACTAGCTCTAATTCTGCAGTGCTTTTCACCAATCTGGACGAGTTTTTCGGTGAGCTTTAACTGATTCATCCGCTCTGAGGGAGGGATGATGACCTTAAGAGAGGGTTTTAGTTCAAGACGTGAAGCCTTTTATTTACTCAGGCTGGAAGAGAAACGTCTGCTCTCCAGGACCATTAATTTATTCTCTCGAAGCTCTTGTTTCTCTTCTTTCCATGAGTCACCAGAGCGTGATGCTACATTTCTAATGCTGTATTTCACGCATACAACGGCATTAATTGGACACGATGGAAGGAGCCTTATTTTTGGGGATAATAAAGAAAGTTGTTTCGCTCATTAAAGTTTAAAAGTACTTGAATACTTAAATTCTTTATAGAAAATTATTCCGAAGACCTTCATATATGTATTAATTTTTAGAGGGTTTTTAGGAGTACAGTAGTGGTTCGCGAATTAATTATCCCTGGTGGGTACCTCTCAATGAGAAAATATCAAAATGACAAGTAAACGAATCGCGGCTTAGTCCTTTTTTAATATCGCCGGCACAGTGACTTAGACCACTTTCATAAACACCGGCACATAGATACCCCCCCCCCACACACACACACACGTGTGCGTGCGTGCGTGCGTGCGCGCGCGCGTGTGTGTGTGTGTGTGTGTGTGTAAGTAAGTAAGTAAGTAAGTAATATACATATCATCTGGAAAAAAAAAGTAGAAATGCGTTCATTTTACGAAGAATGTGAATATTTTTATATTAAGTTTAACACTGTGTATCCACGTAATTAATGCCAGGCTTTAAAATTATTCTGAAAGTACCTGAGTTATTGAAAAACATGTAGATGTAGAGTAGCAGCCCGCAAACCATGGCCCGTGTATCGTTGATGAGTACTTCTCAAAGAAAAAAATGGGCAAAATGACAAGAAAGCGAAACGCGGTGGGAAAGCAAAATAGTGTATGTACACACATACTAAATAAATACTATAAAATTATTCTGATGACCGTTACATATCTGGGGTGATAAAAAGAGTTTTGTTGGAGTAGAGCAGTTGTTCTCAAACCATGGCCTGTACACCCCTGGTGAATCTCAAGAGGAAAATGAAAAAAAAAACCAACAAACGAATCACGTGGGAAAATTTAAAAGTCTATGTACCACACACGAAGTGAATGCTATAAAATTATTTTGAATACCTGAACATATCTATGATATTTTAAAGTGTTTTCATAGAGTAGAGCAATATTTTTCATCCCATGGTCGCACAGTCCTAGTGAGCAAAATGCCGGGACAACAAATGCGGAGGAAAGATTTCTCATTTGAATATCTGCGAAAGATACTGACTAGTATTTCCAAACAAATATATTACCTTTGACTAATATTATAAATTTAAGTATTCTCCTGCGAGAAAACATATTAGATAAGATTTTTAAAAAATTAAAGTAAACCTAAATTATTGGTTGAACTGATCCAAAAAAAAATCTAAATCCTCTAATTTTTTAGTAAACTTTTCTTTTAGTATAAATGATAAAGTTCATCTGATGCACCTCCAGGCATTCTAACATACTTTTATATTTACTCAACGTGAAACATTTTATATACAGAGAGAGAAAAATAAAAGTATCCGCAAGCAGATAATAACTTATAACAACTGCTTCTGAAAATCTATGGATTAGAATTACA
This sequence comes from Dolomedes plantarius, assembly GCA_907164885.2. Classification (NCBI taxonomy): domain Eukaryota; kingdom Metazoa; phylum Arthropoda; class Arachnida; order Araneae; family Dolomedidae; genus Dolomedes; species Dolomedes plantarius. The sequence goes on from OU015492.1 coordinate 165,479,308, forward strand.
CCATAAATCAATTATGTACAGCAGAATACATTTTACGACTCCAAGTTTTCATACTTCTAATCTATCATGCAGCAATAGATGACCGTGCTGCTCCAAAACCAACCTACCTATTAAGTTTGCTCTAAAAATATATTTGTTGAAACACAAATGGCATGAACATCCCCGTCATCCTCGGAGCATTAAAAAAGTGTTCATATTTATTCATAATTTCGGATGTTTAGAATATTCCTTTGATGTTTATCTAGCGTCTTTATCTGTAAGCCCTAGTCAAGAGGGAATAAATCTCCTGTTTTTTATTTGACTTTCAGTTTAATTTCTCACTTCTCATGACGACTACCACAAAAGAAGTTTAGATTTTTCTAACACCGTTTTTTTTACGATGATTTAAACTTAGCTATATTTATTATTAGCTATATTTATTAACTTAGCTATATAAGCTTTTTTTGTGATATCTGTTTTACATGCAGATATAAATTAAACAGTTGAAATCCTCTAATTTTGAATCTAATAATGAAGCTTCGCAGTGGCGTAGCGAGCATAACTGGCGCCCGGGGCACGATACCTTTGTGGCGCCCCCCCCCTGAAAAACATATAGTAATATAATATATAGACCCTATATTGGTGCCCTCGATAAACATATAATAACATAATATATAGACCTTATATTGGCATTCCCCCCCGAAAAGCATATAGTAACATAATATATAGACCTTATGTTGGTGCCCTCCCCTAAAAACATATAGTAATATAATATATAGACCTTATATTGGCGCCCCCCACAAAATAATATATATACCTTATATTGGCTTCCTCCCCGAAAAACATATAGTTATATAATATATAGACCTTATATTGGGGCCCTCCCCTGAAAAACATATAGTAATATAATATATAGACCTTATATTGGCATCCACCTCGGAAACATATAGTAATATGATATATGGATCTTACATTGGCGCCCCTCTGAGAGTGGCGCCCGGGGCATGATAGACCCCCTTGCCCCCCCTTTGCTACGCCACTGAAGCTTCGACATTAAAAGAACGGTCAAATTAGCTTCGTTTTTTTCAGGTAAAGTTGGTAGCTGGTCCAGACATTTGGTTTTGGAGTGGGAACTACAGACAGATGCTAAGGAAAGAATGCAATAAATAGTACATAATTTCATAAATCTTAAAATTCTCATCTTCAAAAAAATTGAAAAAATATGCAGAGTATTTTATATTTACGATTTTGGGGAAAGTAAGAAATCTCTGTTTCATAAATGAGAACTATAAAAGTTCTATACATTTTTCAATTAAAAGTGACTTAAAATTCAATATGGAAGTATAGAATTTTTCATTGGGAATATTATGGCTAAGAAACAGTATCCTTTATTAAGCACAGCACCCCAAAAAAGTATTTGCCCTTTTATAAAAACTGTATTTTATTTATACAACATTATCTCTGGATAAAAATCATGGAATTTTTTCCATGTTTTTATTTACTCGCTTTCTTGTGTGTTTGTGTGTTTGTCCCGTACAAATCTTGCAATCGATTTTTTACTAACTTCCCGACTAGCTAGACATTTGAAACTTTTAGAATAGCTCAGAACACGATTACAGTGCATTCTTTTGATACTTTTAGTCATCTTTAAGCAGATTTGAATTCATTTTCAGTTAATTTTGTTTTGAAGACTGGTGCAGCCATCTATTGGCCGGGACGGGAACGAAAAGTTAAACGCAAGTTAATTTCCAATTTACTTCATTTTATTTCAAGTTGATGGCATAGTTCATCAAAAAAATTTTTAAAAAGTACTTATTAATACATAGAATTGTCAAGTTTATATGATTCAACAGAAAATTTAAAAACATGGTATATAAAAAGTTCTTTTTATCTTGTAATTATTATTATTTATTAGGAAGTATAACAGTTATTTATTAGGAAGTATTATTTATTAGGAAGAAAACAGTAAAATAATTAGTATAATAAGTATACACTAACACTTCATCTGCGAGTATTGCTAGTGCCCTCTCAGCATTAAATTTTAATGCTGTTGGCGATGTTTAACTCACGCAAAAGTAAAACTACTCTAACTTACAAAATATATTATTTTTGAATAATATATTGAGTAAATTTAATATAACAGTATTAATAATTAGGTTAACTGAGAGAGAGACAGTACTCGTTATAAGTACTCATGATGCAATAAAAATATACAGTATTTTAACTACCAGCAAATTTATTAAAAATTATAAAACTGTGATATATACATTACAATATAATGCAGTTCAGTATTGTCTTTTTTCATATAAACTTCAACAATTTTAGTTTATAATTTTAGTAAGCTACAAAATATCAAATGTTTCCTCTCTGAATTATCGACGGCTAACTTGCTAATAACTAAATCTACGAAAATTGAGATCGAGAAAGTTCTCATTGGTGAAAGCTGCGTTAAAGTTGAGAATCTGCTGTACTTAGACAATATTTTTAATGGTATATTATTTTTAATAAAAGCGAAAAGGTAGATTTTTTTGGAAAATAAAATGTTGCTTACTATCACGGTAGTTTATGACTGAATAAAAAATGAAAGTTGAAATTAAGTTTCACGGAGCTCTCCAAGTTTCGGATTCACATTTATCCAGTAAAAGATACCAGGTATCACCGCTAATTTTTCTCGCTAATACACTGTCGGTGGTAGCTGAATTAACAGCTATATTCAAATGGTGATATTCATAAATGGTGTTAAGATGTATCAGGTTCCCCTTCAGAGATTGGCTTCTCATGTAAACGTATCTGTTTTGTGCCTGACAACGCTGCTGACAGTATTTAAAAAATAATGCCACTGTCCTCTAGATTTTTATTTGAATTCTTTCCGGCTTTTATTGTGCCTACAATCAGAAAAAGCTGCGTTTCCGCGCTAGTAAATAGCAGTCGTTATCTCGGCCGGGGTTCTCTATGTACAAAAGGAAGCTTTGCGAATTTATTTATTTAGAAGCTCCACTTACGGCTGTTATGCTTGCAGCTGCGATAACGGACGCATAAAACTGAGATGGCAGTGCGTGCAAATTCTGCTTTATCTAAGAATGGCGTAAATGACCTTTTAAGAATATTGGATTTGTAAATAAGAGAACCGCAAAAGCAAGTGTAGTTTCAAGCAAAGTAAAGCTGAAATTCCAACGTACCCTTAGTCCTCAACTCCAAAAGAGTAAATAAAGATCTTAAAATACAAAATCTTAAAATAATGAAGTAAGACCTTAAAATAAAAAATCCACACGACCCAACTAATTCTCTTTCGTAAGTCCTATATCCATTAACTCTGAAAAAAGAATTTCGTCCGTAATTTCATATCAAATGTCTTTTAGCTTGCATTTTTTTGTCATCACTTTAGGCAAAGAGAGCGAACATTGATAAGGAAACACATAAGACAAATTAAATTGACATATGAAAAGTGCACTTTGCCTGGAGAAAGTTTAAAAAAATACAAGCATTGTATCTGAGAGCTTTAAAAAAATGATAGCAATATATCTGAGCTCGTAACCTGCATATTAGTCGTTGGAGAACCATGGGGTATTTACAAAGGGGCTGAGATCATCAACGTAAGTGGGCGCGGTGGACCAGTTGACAAGAGCAGCAGGCCAGTGATCTCAACATCCCTGGTTCGAGGCTCATCGCTGCAAATCCACCGCCGTGTTCACTAATGGTGGCCGGGTCACGTAAAATAGGTCGTGGCTGCAATATCTTCCAAGTTCTCAAATTTACCTCTGGAGGTGCGGGGTCGAGTGTTCCGGTCTCGTCACTTGACTCGGTTCAAAATTATGCGACCAGTCATTTAGCCAAGACTCCAACCCTTGTGGTACTAATTCAAAACAGGAGCCTCCCCATTCAGCCCAATAGCCTATTAGGATCTCGTGAATGGAACCTCCAACCAGGGGGCATTAGCAACAACAACGCATGGTTTATATATATCCTCTGATAAGATCATCATCAGAAAGGAATTTAAACGTGTAGCTTGTCTTGGCTTATTTACAAGCTGAATGTGAGTTTTTAGTCCACTCAACAATGCACAGAGTTTCAAAAGTTTCCTCCAAAAAATTTATTTCATTCATTTTTATACTTGTCTCTATAATTCTTCATAAGCTCGATCAAGTCAAAAAACGATGTCACTGACTTTGAAAACATCTGCTTACGGTAAACTGCTAAACTTAGTTTGGCAATAGTAAACGATCAATAACCTATTTTAGAAAGGTCACCGAGTATAAACTCGGTTTCCAATCATGAGCGGTATTTTTCATCCCTTTATGACAGTTTGAACTTGAGTGATCAGTATTCTCGGCGCCGAAAAGCAATTTTTTTACGTCCATTTCTTGTCAAGCAACCGGTTTTCGAGAAAAGATGAAATCTCCGCAATTCAGCCTACTCGCTCTCCTCAGAATTCCTAATTCCGCGCTCATGCTTGCTCGACGGTAAAAACTCACTGTCAAGTCAGTTTTAAAACAAAAAGTAACTGAACGATCTAGATCATGGATGTATCATTTTTAGAACTCTCTTTTCGGGTCACCCTCGTTAAACTTAGCGAGGATAACACTCAACACTCATTAAGAGACGTTTTGTTGATTTTCCTACTCGTGAACCTTTTAATAATAACGGCGCACAAACAGAAAGGAATACATGAATCTTGCTAAATTACAGCCTCTCTCTAACCTAGACAAAATTAGGTGTATATCTTGTTTAATGATTTTAACACAGCTTATGACCTATGCTTGAGTAAATAACTGTATGATTAAGTATCAGCTGTTTCTGGGTTAAAAAGAATATTCCGTAAATATCATTTGCTGCATGTATTTCAACATTTATGAGCCTTTATTATTTCACTCACATCAACTACTTCATCCAATTAAGAATTCACTCCAAAACCCCTGAATTTTTTCCAATTTTTTTAAATATAACCACATAAGTATCTAGTGACATGCTAAAATTCATAGTTGAAAACGGAATCAAGTGATACGACGTACACCCACGTCATCTCATCTCAGAAATCAAAACAACTCTGGCCTCAGTTGCTCAAGTTTGAGTAAACTCTTATCATTAAGTACCCCTTAATTTAAAGCATATTTCACTGGGATTTCCCCGGGCATCCCTGAATCGCGAGCCCATAGTGAAAATTCTTATCGGTCCCCTAAAATTACGCCAGTATGCGATGTTTTGTGATTTGAGGCAACAATGAACGAGTAACGGAACCTGTTTGAACAGCAACCGAATGTTACAGATAAATTATACCGGCATAAGTCGTTTCCATCGCGGAAGGCTTTTTGTCTATTACGACATTCGCCTATCCACACCACGAATTTGTTAGCTTCTTCATTATGAGCGCACCATAAGCAATATAATGACAACATACCTCCCTAATCTCAGCCTTATCCTCGGACAAGCAGGAATCGAACTCATAACCTAGTGGTGAAGGTATTCGAGAATTCCGTGGGTCAAAGCACTGCGCCACCCGGCCGACGTATACCGGCATAAGTAAAATCAGAAATAATCCAAATGCTATGCCCCTGAGTTCAGCCCGAAATTAACCTATGAGCCCTCTCCAGAGGATATTTATAATGAGGAATGTTTAGTGACTGCTTGTCACTGAGTTTTAGAGACAAGTACAAGGATTGGTACTCCAGAATATTCGTGCTTGTCACTGAGTTTTAGAGACAAATACAAGGATTGGTACTCGAGAATATCCGTGGGTCAAACCACTGCGCCACCCGGCTGACGTATCGGGCATAAGTAAAATCAGAAATAATCGATGAGGAAGGTTTAGGGATTGGTTGTCACCGAGTTTTAGAGACAGGTACTCGAGAATATCCGTGGGCCAAACCACTGAGCCACCCAGCCGACGTATACCGACATAATCCAAATGCTATGCCCTGGAGTTCAACCCAATATTAACCTATGAGCCCTCTCTAGAGGATATTTATAATGAGGAATTTTTAGTGATTGCTTGTCACTGAGTTTTAGAGACAAATACAAGGTTTGGACTCATTTAATAGAAAATATGGATTTTTATTCAACATTATGCTACAAATGAGAGAAAAATAAAACATGTTGTGATATCTCACACGGGACAATGAAGCATTCCAATTTAAACGCTTTAGCAACAAAATGAAAATATACAATGATTTAAACAGTCTTCAGATAATTTTTCTAAAGCTTCATTATAAAATAATTTCAGGAACATATCCATTCATAAAATGACTTCTAGAGTCTATAAATACTGTCATTTTGTAGAACTTTAATAAATTTCAACAATAACAAAGATAAATAGAGTCGATGGGCACGCTCACACACAAATGTATATATTTATATATATATATATATATATAGACGTGACAACCTATTTTAAGTAAAATATATACACAAATTCATTTTATAAGTTCATAATTACAAAAAAGTCATCACATTATAGCACTGTCATTTGTGCTGATGTATGTACAGAGTTCAAAAGACCTTTTTTAGGACGTTTCAAAGTCGCACCATCAGTTAGGCCCTTAAATATGAAGAATCAAATAGAAGACGAAGACATTTTGGAACACACAAATTAATTTGAACGAAATTTTTAAAAAGTACTGTTCCGGTAAATATAAAATTGGACACATACAGCAACGTAAAATTAAATATCAGCTAAATGAGAAAAGCAGTCTGAAAGATAAGATAATTCAGATTTATTTATCGATGCATGCAGAATATAAGGACAGCTCGCAGAGCACTTCTACAATATACATTAGGCTTTGACATCTTTGATGTTCACAATATATTACTGACTGGATAAACTTTTAGCATACTTTAACTTATCGATTTAAGATCCTGTAAGAACAAAGGAGTTGCAAATGCATTACAATATTTTCTAATCAAAATTTACACTAAGAATCGCGTATATTTATAATGCATTCCAAACTCCCTAAGATCCGACTTGTGTGTAAGTACGGATCTTTTGTAATTAAAAAGAAAACTTCTCTACAAAAATTAGCGATCTTAACTACCCTGAGCACCTAGTTATCCAATGGTGAATTATCCGTGCATCACAGAAGAACGTAAGTAAGAAAATACAAATTATCCGAAAAAATGTCGACATGACCCGTAAAAAAAGGAATAATAACGTTTATCAAGAGAATAGTTTAAACTCTCTATAGCTTTCATTATTTTGACTTAATCCAATTTAACTCATCATATAGCTAATTTAAAACATCATCGTAGTTAAATTATTGCTGCACATAATGACATTAAAGGATAATCCATATTTCCGGTCATTTATCAGGATAGTCCAGGAGCTCAGCGTAGCAACTTTCATACTACCACATAAACATTTATGACGATCGCAATCAATTAAATTACAGCAAATTAAAATTAATTTGTTTACAGTTTTCATGCATGATATCTGTTCTTAAATATTTCGGATAGTGAAAATAAGTTAAAGGTTTCAAAGGCAATTCCAGGCTCATAATTAAAATTCCTCCATAGAGCTTACTATACAACTTTCAAAAACTATTCTAAAATTCCATTATGTCCATAAAATTGAGCTCATCAAACTGGACGGCAATTATTAATATACTTCACAATGAGTCAAACTTCTTTTTGAAGACTTTCTAATGCATTCTAAATTCACTGCGATTTTCAGACAGATTTATTTGAAGCCAAAACTTGTACGTATTAAAATATAACTAAAATTTGAAGAAATATAGTATATAAAATAACTTAAGAATCGGAAAGCGTAAAAGAGGGAAGAGAAGCTACATCTTTCCAAATCCTTATGTTATATGGATTTACCAATGTTCAACTGAAATCCACACAGAATTGTGACATCAAGTTATATAGATTTTATACACTGTATATTTAACAAATGCTTTTAATTTGAAAGCGGAAAGGTTCAGAGAGGAAGCAGATATTCTTTAGAGGAAGTTTGCCTAACCTATTTCACGAAATAACTCACCAAGTAAGCTGATTCCAAGCATTACTGAAACCGCAGCTTTGTAGCTCTGAAGTCAAATAAATTTCAGCTCAGTTTTTAATCATAACTTCCAAGTATCACAAATTTTCCTTACTTTGCGATTTAAGAGATTTATGAGTGGTTATCATAAATGGAAATATGCTTTTAAATAATCGAAATCTGCCTTATGAAAAAAAAAAACAAATTTTTACCATTACAATCATAAATTAATGTTATAACCAAATCTAAAATCATAAATTAATGCTAAATCATAAATTGTTATAACCAAATATGAAACGTCCCTGAGATTATGAAGGAGTTTGTAAGCAATCAATTTCAAAATCTTATATATATCTATCTATAAAGTAAACTACTGATAAGAAGAGTTCAAACTAAAAAAAGTGAAACATAGTAAAAATATTGAAATAATTTTACGTGCCGAAAATACAAGATAAATGTACAATAACAAAAAATATTACAAGTGGTCGAGGATTAGTCAGTCAATACGATACAATTAATTAGTAACACAAAACATAAGGTTTCCTAATATCTATAAATATATCACATATCAAAACAAAACACAGTTCATAAAGCAGTATGTTCAGCTCATTTATGCATGGATGACAAATGTAATTAATAACCTGTACATTCATTTTGACAACAGCTTAGGATATCTTTCATATTTACAACATAAAATATTTCCCAGACAACAGATTGGCTCAATAATCGGGAAGAACAGTTTTCAAATCACTCAACATATCAGATTTGAACCATCTACAATCAATCCAAAAAGTTCTCATTCAGAAATAAATTCCACCCAACAAAAAAAAAAGTCTATACATGCAATATCCAGAAAAATAAATAAAGTAGAAAACTAACTTAACAAAGCCTTTGATACGTGAAATGTCCAAAGAAAAAAAAATAATAAAGTATCAATAAATAAAACACGTCAGCTTTCTAAAATATTAGCACTCCAATCATCTACATTTCACAAATCTCTTGCATTCTATCCATAAATAACAAAAAAATATCAACATAAAACTAAAATTATCCAAATCACTCGAACATCATATTCAGATAAAAGTAGATCTTCATAAAATATTTTTTTCGGACAGCCGCAGGAAGTGAGCCTGCACTACCTGGAAATGACTCTCCCCAGAAGAGTTCATGTTTTCATTGGCACAGTGATTTACAGACATCAGTTGTCCGCACAAAAGGCAATTTCTCCTTTGGGAAGATAGACTACATGGGTAATATTTCATCTGGATGCGTAGGTTCTGTCGGGGCACTGAAGATATGTGGAAATCTCGTGGCATATAACGAACATCTCTGAAATAAAGTAATTCTTCGTTAATACAAAATAAGTGTTTTGTAAATTCACACCGACAATTATATTTTTATATACAATCCACGAAAAAATTTATCTGTAAAAAGACATATTGCCGTTATCATGATAGGCCCTCACTAATTTATTTTTTTTTTGTCTAGTATGATCCATCTGTTACCAGCTACACACAGATTTATATATATATATATATATATATATATATACATACATATTATTTGTATGTATATATATATATATATCACACTGAAGAGCCAAAAAACTGGTTTAGACGTGAGTATACAAATAACGGAGGCAACCTCATGAATCCAAGGACCGTACGTGTCAACAGGGGACTGTTCAAGCTGGTGGAACCTCTGTGATGATGCGGGGCGTATGCAGTTGGCAAGATATGGGACCCCCTGATACGACTAGAGACGACTCTGACAAGTGACGGGTACATAAGCCTTCTATCCGATCATCTACTCCCATTCATGTGCATTGTGCATTCCGACGGACTTGGACAGTTCCAGCAGGGCAATGCGACAAAAAGACGCACAAACTTGAAAAATGCATATAAAAGATGATAAAAATATGAAATAATAAAAGGAATTATTCATAAAGATGTTACAAAAGGTGATGATATATAAAGGTGATAAAAACGATGATATAAAAATGGGAAAAAAAATATTCAATGGTATTAACATAAATAGAAATGGTTGGATTTTTCTGGCGTAGAAGTCCAGGAAGGACAATGCTCGCCAAACACTCGTCAAGAGTAGAATAAATGCGCAGAAAATAAGACGTAGACATATCAAGCAACTTTGGTAAAAGGGGTGATAAGAACAAAGAAAGTAAAAACAGTGAAAAGTAGACGGTGATAAAATCAGTTAAAGTTAGCAGATTTTAAGGACAGTCATAAACAGCAAGTGAAAAAAAACAGTCATATAAAACAGGTAATGAAAATTTTCACATAATACAGGTAATAGAAATAGTCATACAAAATGATGAAATGACAAAGATAGAAAATAATAGAGTGTAAAAATGGTAAGAGCAATTATATGCAAAAGAGATAAGTAGAGTAAAGCTGATCAAAGTCATAACTTCTGGAGAAGAAAAAAAAAAGAGAAGTTAAGACTTCAAAAACTACATCATTGTCAATGATGTGAGTCAAAACTGTGAGTCCTTGGACACACAGTTTTAATTCGGTCACTGAGGCAAGCCTGCGAACATACTGATGATTTTTGAAAATGAAATTTGGGTATTTTGTTTTCCCTAGAGAGGCCAACGCACTTTCTAGGAATAGCGACTTTTTTCCTATTTTTATTTAGTGGAATTGGTGAGTTTATGTCTATATGATAAGAGTATGACTGTAGTTTCAACATTTTGGTGTGCAGAAGCTGGCGAAGATGGTCTCAAATTTTTTGCCACATGCAGGAGGTGAATCGACAGGAAAAGGTTCTGGTTGATTATTGTCAGACTTATTGTATCTCGGGATTGCGACACCCGTGTTTACCTAAGGAAGGTAAACCCCTTGAGGACAGATCACTTTTGACTTTAGACACCTCCATTGGCCTCCTAAATCCCCAGCCATGAACATTATTGAGCATATCTGAGATGCCTTGCAACGAGCTGTTCAGAAGAGATCTCCACCCCCCTCGCACTCCTATGGATTTGTGGACTACCATGGTGTGAATTGCCTCCAGGATACCTTCAGACATTAGTCAAGTCCATGCCACGTCGTGATGCTGCAATTCTGCATGCTCTTGGGGGCCATACACAATATTCGGCAGGTGTACCAGTTTTTCTGGCTCTTCAGTGTTCATATATATATATATATATATATATAGAGAGAGAGAGAGAGAGAGAGAGTGAAACTTCTCTAAACGGCCATATTTTGTTAACAACCGATTCAAAATTCCATAGAGCCAATGTTATAGAGGAAACCTCTTTTCGATGGCCACTCCTCAAAACGGCCACTTTTTTTCGGAACCATGACTGGCCGCCATAGAGAACATTCACTGTGTGTGTATATATATATATATATATATATATATATATATATATATATATATATATATATATATATATATATATATATATATATATATATATATATAATTTTCTAAAACATAAAAAGAAAGTTTATTATTTTAAATGTGGTATTCTTTTTATAAACATATGAGAAAGAGAAAATATGGGAAAGTTGGGTGACAATGCACAAAACAAAGCTGTCAATGACCCTTCAGTTTTCTTTTTGAATTTGTTGCAGATTCACTGTAAACAGATTTTAAAAAAATATGTGTTAAAATGTTTTAGCTAAAGTTCAATGAATGTGCAACTGAAACTCAAAGATGCTCTCGAGAGAATTTCTAATACCACGAAAAGAAACATGGCCTTGATAACGAGCCTCAAAGATGAGTCCGTCTCTTTAACTGAGATAAAAATTCGATTAAAAAATTCTTTTCTCGGTCGACATCGATTACGAGAGGTTAACAGGGATTCGCGTCCTACAAGTGACCTTCGCTGTTAAAAAGGATGAGTTAAAACCATATCTCCAAGACATGTGTACAATTACAAGATTGGAAGGAAGACAGACAGTTATTATAAGGCTGGAGACAGCGGTCACCAACCTATTTCCACGTGGAGCGGTATCAACAGATCCATGCACAATAAACAAAAGTATTTTATTTACGTTCATCCTCAGATATGTCAAGGGAGTTTTGTTTTTGGTTTTATTTCTACACAAATTGCAACTCTTTTTAAATAAAAGCCACATAACTTAAAAAAACTAATTATCGACAACAGGTTTAAACAGTGCGATCTAAAAATTGAAATTGAAATTTCTAACCCACGTGTAAACAGATTTATTTCTAAATTTATTAAAACAAGTTAAATATAATTTAAGCTTTTATCTCTCTTAAAAACATTTTTAAATAATTATTAACAAAACAAAAAATTCAGAATCACATGAAAAGTTCATACGTCTATATAGTTTTGGTAATACAATAATGAAAATTTCTAATTTTTAAAAAAAATTCACCACAATTGTAAAAATTTTGTTCCATTCTACATATGCGAAATTTTTTTCTGCACTCAACTACTTTAAAATTTATGTGTTTCATTTACTTTTGTCCCTATCAATTCATACACATCATTAAACGATTCGGTCATCTTAATCTCAGGAGTCATCTTGAGGAGTACCTCAACCTGCATGATGAGACACTACAATAAAAATTTTCTTCAAAAGACACTACGGTATCCCCCTAAAGGTATTGTACATCACATATGTAAAGAAAGACTTATACGGTTGTAGTAAAAGGACTAAATAACTGGTATCATGCACGTAACTTTTCAATTCAGATCACTCTTATCACAACGGAATGTATGAAAGTGATCACAACGGAATGTATGGAAGTAAAATAGACTTCCGGTTGACAAAATTGCTTGAAACAGATCCTCTCAAGAGAGTATTTAACACTAAAATAGACATCTCTAGCGTGCTAAGATGTTACTCCAGATTCCCCCCTACTCCCCACCCTAACTGATATACGTGAAACTTATCCAATATAATATCTTACTCTACATAACTGCACATACCAAAGAAAATGTAATCGGCCTTAAAAATCTACATGGTTTTTTGGGCTCTTTGGGGGGGTGTGTGCTCTGTAGGCCCTAGGTTACAAACACAATACACTATTTTTTCATAACAGTAGGAGATATCCTCAAACGTTCTATCCAGTTATTTATATATTTATACGAATAAGACTCTTCCGCAATGGTTAATGTTTAAACCACCCTAGGCTATAGATCCATCAATGGAATATCTTCTAATAGCAGGTAGTTACTTTTCTGAGCATAAATTCTGTCTTTCAATGATTCAGTAAAATTTGCCTATGGGCACACGGTCCGGATTAAAGACTTCGTTTTTTAAAGTGGTCAAAACCATCGTTTATCAAATACCACTGAGAGAAGATCATTCTTATTCTGTATTTTACATTAAACATACAATGGCAGACGGCTACATGCTTTACTAAGGAAATTAAGAGGTCTGTTTTACACGTCTGCTTAAATATCTGTTTACAGACAGACTAACTACTACCTGTCTTACTTTACGCAAGTGAAACATGGACCTTGAGCATAGACACGCAGCGCTCACTGGACATGCTTGAGGGGGAAATCCCCAGGGCTATTTTTGGCCCAGTGCAGGAAGAAGGACGTTGGAGAACCAGATATAATTTTGAACTGTATAGGCTTTATGGGCAATAACAAATAATACAGGTCATCCATAGTAATAGATTAAGATGGCTTGGCCATGTTCTGAGAAGCTCGGAAGATAATCCCACTAAGATCTTGACATTTAAAAAACCTGAGGGATCCCGAGCTAGAGGTAGACCACCGACTAGATGGTTAAATGACGCTGAAAAAGACTTAAAGACTTTGACAGTTAAAGTCGCAGATAGAAGACGCTAGAGGGAGTGCGTGGTTGAGGTAGCCAAGGCTTGTAGGAGGCTGTTATGCTTGTGAAGAAGGCAGACAGACAGACTAACAGATTCATGAGAACGACGAAATACTAAGCCTATCCTTCAAATTCAATTTATGTTCTGCCTTCTGTTCCAATGGTACAAATTAACCTCAATGTTCATATTTAAAAAAAGGAAAAATTTTGTAAGAACAGTTCATCCTAGTGACACCTCAAAATCGCAATAATAAGTCCCAAGCCCACTACTTTAATAGCAAATGATTTGTTAAATATGACAAACAAAAAAAAATTATACATACTGTGCAACTTTTTGATGCGAATCGGTGAGGCCATCTTCAACTTAAAACTGCAAATTAGGACTAAGAAGAATTTTTCAACGATCAAGGTGCCATTCATAAAATCATAAGATGTGTTGCACATGAAAGTTATTAAGATGAAGAATGACGATGATACTTAAAGCGAAGCAAACTTGAGATATGTTACAGCTTCTGAAATCAAACACCAGTTCAAGCGATGATATGGATGAAGTACTTCGATTACCGATAGGCATTTACAACATTAAATGCGTGCAATCAATGCAATATCAGTTCCAGTTTTCAATTCTCTCTCCTAACTGTTCTAAGAAAATGTTATACGTAGTTCGCACTCTAGTTCCTCAGTCGCATAAAAGTAAAAACTCTCAAATCTACCAGTAAGGGCCTTCTGTAATCAAGTGGCTCCAGCTCGCAAATTCAGACCAGGAATCCAAATTTACCTGCAGAGCATCATTATACTGTTTGCTAAACACTGGTGCTATTTGCGATTTTCGACTCAAAGCCGCCAATTTGTAGTTGCTGCCATTGTTATTGTCCCAGTGTTCTTTCCCAGAACACTTGAAACAAACGCAAAATTCGACCGTTTCAAATTTCATAGCAGAAGGTGGCACAGATATTGAAAATGAAAAAGTGTCATACTGAGAAGTACTTGCTTCCACGCCACTCGGCACAAAAGTAGCTGGAATGTCTTGGCTGCTGGACCACTTGTCGAATGTAACCCTTAGAAATACTTCTTTATCAAAGGCAATATTTTTCACTTTGATAGTACCAGTAATGTTGTCATCTCCCTCTTTCACGATAACATTTTCCAAAGAAACACAATTTTGTTGCAGTTTGTCCCTGAATTGCAAATAATCTGACGCAGGCTGCGCAAACTGGGGTACCCACTGGATATCAGATGTGGGATTTAGCTTGATACCTTTAGTTACCTGCGCCAAGAATTCGTCAGTAAACCTAGGTGGACAATTTGATGGCTCAGACATGATCTTCACATGAGTTAGTGCAAGTCCTTTGTCGTCGGCGAACCACACACGCTTCTTTGCACCTTCCTTCTGATCCTCTACGGATTTTGCCATCAAGCAGGGTCGGACGTCTCCGTTGGTAGTGTAACCGTTGAAAGCTGAGTCGAATCGATTATGTCGATTGTGAGAGTTGTGAAATGATCCGTATCGGAAATCCATAAAAGCAGCCGTGCTGAAAAGCGGAGGGCTGGCAGACAGGATCATCTCCAAATCGATAGGCATGGTAACAAGGAACTGGCCAACAAAACGGGATACACCAATGTTAAAGTACTATATCTGAGACAGATCAATTCTTGATTTCGGTCTGAAACAAAACAAAAAGAAAAAAATCAATAACTTCAGGGATTTTGTCAATTATAATTTCAATTAAATCAATTATTGAAAATCACCGTCATGCCTATGACAAATTTCACCTACTACAAAGGACTTATCTACAAACGTAAACAGCTCATAGAAATTTTAAAACTAAACCATAGTTAAGTAATAACTGCATTTGTTAATAATATATAAACTAACGATAAAATTTTGATTACTTTAAGCTACTAAATCTGGAAAATCTCTCTAACACGTACAGTCTAAATCTATTCTTGGCAGAAAAACGGAAACGCCGCGATAGCGAGGAAGTTTTTTTTTTTTTCTTCCACATATCAAGCAAGGAAAAGTTCAGCCTATAAAAGTTATCTACTTATTAAGCGTCCCACTTTCATATTATCTTCATGTGTCTCGAAAACTTCGGATGTTTATTCGCTCCAGCTGATGCCTCGAAGCATAGAATTTAACAATACCCGATAAATTTTCCCACCCATGGATCACCGTTATTCTATTTGCCTAGTACATTAAGTATAAAAACATTTAAAGATTTAAAATACTTCATTAAAAATTTATTGCATAAATTTCAATAAAATGTTCTTAAGCAGCATTCATTATAACTTGGAGAGATTTATTATGAATAAATATAAATATTGCAATTCCGTCACAATAGAGAACGCCAAGTTACTTATTTTTTCAATGATAAATAACAGTCAATAGGCATAATGGTTCAATATCTCTATATATAAAGCAGTTCCGTGACTGACTAACTTATAACGCACAGACCAAACCGCTGGACTTAAAGGGCTGAAATTTTGCATGGCGATTCTTCTTATAGTGTAGGGGTGCACTAAGAAAGATTTTTGCAAAATTTTTCTTAGATTTTCTTAAATTTTTAAGCTGCTTTTGTAACATTCTTTTAAGTTTGCATTTAAAATAATAATTCGAGGGTTATAAAATTTATATCACGAGAAAGATCATAAAAAATTCCTTTAAAATGAAAACTTTTTCGAATCTTTACCTCCATTTTCTGATTTTTGGTGAAATTTTAAAGATTAATTTTTAGAATTTAATTTATTAAATGCTGATCACGAGGTTTCTTTTCTTTTTGTAATACTTTAAACTAATTTTGCGTCACGTGCACAACAAAATAAATTGACAAAAGAAATATATTTTTCTTTCTAATGCAGCAGACGATTGGACATTATCCAAAACTAATATTAAAATGCAGTAAACGAAATGTTCCTCAAACTGTACTATATTAACTGTACTGTATTCTTTAGTATGTTCTATTAGATTTAATTTGAATATTTTCTTCTACATTATTTTGTGTATAAAAATATCCGTTACGATTTTTTTTATAAATATATTTTTGTTGCATTTTTTTGGCATTGATTGCATACATTGACCGTTGTATTTAATTTGAATGTACTCCGTAGCGAAGCACGGGTATTCAGCTAGTTATTTTCATAAGATCCGATAAACATCCGCATTCAGTTCCGTAAATCTGAGGGGACGCCAGACACGTGTTGCGCGATCATGATCCACGTAGCCATAAATAAGGGAGGAACGAAACTTAGATATCGCCCGGGTGTCACTGAAGAAAAAATTTTAAAAATTCAAAAACTTAAAATAGCATCTTTGAACAAATTTAAACCCCGTTCCTGTTTCCTACTACACTCCTAAATGTCCTTGCTCCACTTATTCCAGTTAAGGAAACTTATGTTAGTCAACAAAAAATGAATAAGAGTTTGAAAGCATTTTTAATATGTCCAACAAAATATTTAATCAGAGAAAAGCGTCTTCCAGAAGGTCGTCAACTCTTAGAAGTTCATCTGTTAATGCTAACTCTAATTGCTCATAAATATTTAATCTTCTCGCCTAAGATTAGCAAAATCCCAGATGATTATCCATTCATAAACTGATTGCTGTGCAAGTTTCTCGAGATTTTCAATTTAGATGGTTTCCCCGTGAATTCCCCGTTATTGCATTCATTACATATTTTTTTTTAAATTATGATTAAACTTCTTTAAAATTTCAAAAACTATTAGAAAGACGGGGCAATATGCTAAATATGTACTTTTATTTAAATTACGAATGAGAATGAAGCGGTTAGGTTTATAGTCATCAGTTTCCTTTTTTAATTGAAATTAAAAATGCAACTTATAAAATTTCATCTTTACTTCAACACTGAGAAACAGTCCGCCTCACTGTAATTGAGGTAAAGCAACAAAAGCACTCTTACATAACCGCAGCAATTTCGACCGAGCTTTGGTAGAGGCAGTCACTTGAATTCTACATACTCAAGACCAACTTTACAATGAGATACAGAGCATAAAAAAAAATCTGAGCTGCGTAATTAGCCAAAAGATATTAAAACTCATAAGCGTTTTGCGTTCTGCAGCCTAAGCACAGAATTCCCGACTATCCGAGGTTTTGGATTCTCCGATTTGTGGGATCATCGTGAGAGGGATAAGGAATATACCCGAAATAATTCCAATATGGCTCGTAAACAAAAGAATATGACAAGACTTTTTTTTTATTATTTAGAACTGAAAAGTTACGCAAGTTTTATCATGTAGATTTAAATAAACCCATATTTAAAATTTTGTATGCGGTTCAGTTTAAAACCGTTTTCATAGTTCATTTTATACGCAGTTTTTAAACCTAGATATAAATTACCGAAAATCGTACTGTTAAAACTTATGCATAAGCTTTTTTTTATTTTATGCGGATATTTTTAGAAACAAACTTTTTTCGAAAATTCTTTTATTCCAGTTTATTAATTAGCACGAAAAATGAGGTAAGTTGGTTGGTCGGTCGGTTGAGAAAGCCACGGCTATCTTTTACTACACTATAGCTTATCGAACTTGGACCGATTCAAAACGTTTACGAAATCTATATCAATAGTGGGTTTGGTTTGGTTTGGTTTGGAGCGCTACAGTTAACTTTTACTACACGAGGGCTGATTAGACCGGGACCTACTGCTTAAAGCCGATTTCGAACAGCTACAACGTCCATGCCAAGAAGGGGGCTCGAACCCACAGACTTTGGTACCGAATGCCAGCGCTAAAAGCAATGGGCCATCGCTATATCAATAGTGGGACAGATTCTAGTACTGAATACCAGTGCTCTAGCTATTCGGTCATTGCGGTAATTATGAGTTCTGATGATAATCTTCAATAATCGGAAGCTGATTAACCTGGTACGTAAAAAAAAGACATTTTGCGCTTAACATCTTTTTCAGCTGAAAAGTAAATTCACGGAACTCATCCAGCAGACTACGTTTTAAATCCGAAAATTCGCGAGGAATTATTTAAACATTCTTTCACTCGGCTCTCTCTCGTTTCGAGACAAAAATCCAGTTAAAACTTTATTTCCAAATTGTATTGCATGTCTGCGTGACGTATGCTGGCGAAATATCGTCTGATAGCCGAACAGTCACGGACGGATGCGCCTCGAAAGAATTTGTCAAACATCCACCTACTGTTGAATCAGAGGACGGTCTATTTAAAGCGGAGCACTTATATTCACGAATAATTCTTATTATAAGAGTGATTTGTATAATAAGCTAATAATCTTAATAAAGCGTAGGATCATCTATACCAGTGGTTCCCAACCTCGGGTACGCGTACTAGTACCAGTACGCGGACAAGCAGCTACCGGTACGCGAATGATCTTACAATTTATCACAAAAATCTATTAAAAATCTGTATTACAAAAACATAAAAGAAATGACTATAATAACTAATAATCCATACATTTTAATATTTTAGTTTGGTTTGGTTTGGAGCGCTACGGTCAAATTTTGCTTTTCTTATCCATTGTTTTTGTTGTAATACTTTATTGGGATTTACCGAATCTCAAAAGATGCTGTCTACACCCGAATGTGTAGACGGCACCATGACATTATCTATGACCGCCCCATAAAAATTTGGCATTCGCCTGCGAATTATAACCGTGTCTATAACTGTGTTTGCGAATTATAACTGTGTCTGAGAAGTTTCTGACCGAGCAGTAAAATTTTTAATGCCATTTGCGACTACATATTTATGTGAAAAAGGATTTTCTGCAATGACTGCGATGAAAACCAAATATAGAGCTTTGTTGGACATTGAATCGGATCTTCTCCTTAAACTGACAAACATTGAGCCCGATATTACTTCTTTAGTTAATAATAAACAGGCCCAACCTTGTCACTAATTATATATTTTTTTAAATGATTATTATATTTTATGTCTATGTTTAGCAATAAAAATATATCCCAAGTTACTTGTCTTTATTACAAATGTTCTCCATTGCATTTTATTCCCCATTTCAAAATTTTTGGTCTACCGGTATGTATAATTAAATCGTTTACAACGTACAGGTACGGTACTATAAAAAGGTTGGGAACCCCTGATCTATACGATGTCGTGGCGAGAGGAAAAAAACGTGTAATTGTAAATAATGTATTAATGAACTTTCATATTGGAGAACAGAAGATCGTTAAAGGTTTTTTCTAACTTGTACACGGAATTTAAAAAATTAAAAAGATACTTACAGATAAAGCTTATTAATTCAATTCCCTTACTTTTCACGGTAATTTTTAGACCGATTTTCTTTAGAATTACGCCAAAGAATTTCGGCAAAATATTTATCTCGATTAAAACAAATTGCAAATGCACTTTTATATCATCTAAAATATTTTTAAACTGGAACTTATTAAATTTTTAACTCAATATAAAATACTTATTATCTTGAGGTAATTTTCTAAGATAAATTGTAGAAATTCCGTAGTGCCATGTTATTAGAGTATCCATCTCTCTCAAATTATCCTTAATTATACGTTTAGATAATTAAAAGCGGTTAACCAAGGCAAGCAAAAATTGCATTCGCCTGCCATTTTTGCCAGCGTTTCCTTACCGTGTAGCCGTTTTTCTCTGCTCCTGAGGAAGAACGCAAAATTAGCAATTGAAATTCCCAAGTGGTTTTATTTTTAGCGAATACAGAAGGTCGTTCGCACTTTACGGAAACGATTTTGTAATTTATTTTTGTCTATTGCACTTTAAGATAAAAAATTGGCAACTTCAGAATAATAGTATGCTACTGTTTTGTTTTGATTGGAATGAAAAATAAAAGAATTATTTAAAAAATGGCTCCTAAAATTGACAGATAGTTCGAAGGTTACGTAACTGCGCTTTCCGGGGAGAAATATTCGTCTCAACAAATTATGAAGCGCTGCAAAAATCGTGGTTATGGCATTTCCAAAAAAAAGGTATTTATAATATATTAAATTTGAATGGAAAAAAAGGCTAACAAAGTAAAAATGAAAACATGATCGCGAAACCTCGTCGTAAGATTGTTCGAACGCAGGTAAATATTAAGAAAGTAAAGTCTCTGATCCTAAAAGAAAATCCGCCCACACAAAGATCATTTGCATCAAAACTTGGAAAGTTCTTCCGGCACAGTAAATAAAATCATTCATAAAGATTTGAAGTTAAAAAAGATGTTTAAATCTAAAGTTCATCTCCTCTTTGCCAAACCATATTGCTGAAAGAAAAACAAATTGTAGAAAATTATATGAAAAACACCTAGCTGCTGAAAAATGAAAATTTGTGGTAACACTCGATGGGGCACGGGTGTATTTAAGTGACTGTAGTAAAAAAAGATCAATTTTCTATTGCTCAACTGACGGGATTGACCGTACGAAATGGCTACCTCAGGGTACAAAAAAGTTCACAAAGGGATTCATGGTAGTTGCAGGATTTTGTTACAACGGCAAATTAAAAATCAAAAAAAGTCTCAAGTAAAGCCAAAATTAATTCACTCTACTATCAGCAGAATATTTTAGAACCAATTTTTGAAGAAAAACTTCCAGTATTATATGGAAAGGACATTGATAAGTTCAGCTTCATATGCGCAAAGCCTCTAGTCACACCCTTAAATCAACTGCCGCTTATTTAGCAAAGAAAGAATCAGAAACAGGAATAAAGTGTATCCCATCTATATATATAAAACGCGTAGGTATGCGGCACAAAAATCGACGATATTTCTACATTCCGAATGGCAACGGCTGCATCTACCAGAGGTAAACATTAGCGGCCGACCGCGTGTGTGTAGTGGTTTGACGATAGCACGTAATTTGGTACAATTTAATTGCTGTATTTTACACGTGAATAATTTTAATTTATTCACGAGATAATTTATTCTTTTGTTCCATCGGTTTTTCTAAATGTATGTAAGAGGACAAACTTTTGACAAAATATGTTAAGACCTATCAAATCCAGTGTTTAGTCATGGACAGTTGTATGTAGGTTATCTAGAGTCCGTTCTTTTGATTCTGTCATTGTAGTATCTTCTATTTCTGAAATACTCAACTGTGTATATCAAGAAGTTTGAGGAAAATCATAGTAAAATATTAATAATTGCATTATAATATCTTAATAGTAAGTTTGAGTTTATAGTCTACACTTCTTTTAGTAGTACTTGCTGAATTTTTACTCCATTGTATAAGTGAGGAAATTTTCCCAACAATTTTTTATTTGGTATTATTAAGTGTAGATATCTGAATTGTGAACAATAGTACATATAGAGAGTGATGTAATTCACACTACATTTTAGTACTTGCTAAATTTTTACTCCATTTTGTACGGAAAACAATTTTCTCCAACAATTTCTTATTTGATGTAATGATAAAGTGTAGATATCTTAATTTTGAAAAATATTACATACAGAGAGGAATGTAATTTTTAAAATATTTGTTGTTGGGTTTCTCAGTCTTATCTTTAACTCTGTTCTGAAGTAACGGAAATTCATATTTTTTTAATCACGATGTTTTAGAATCATCCTTATAGAGAATTTTGCAATTATAAATTTTTTGGCTGAGATCGCACTACCACTTAACAACGTATATTTATGATGACAGGTAATAGTAACATTCCTTACATACGTTTCTTTCAGTTGAGTTGTTTTGCAAAAGAAAATATAAAACTAAAAGCGACCATGCTGGTCGCGCAGCGGCTAGTTTAATGAAATACCTGTAAAGTCACCTGACGCTTCTCCAACGGACTTTTGTGCTTTCAGTTTATTAAAGCGAGCCTTACGAAAACGGCATCCAAGAACACTAAACAGACTTTGGAAAACTGTCCAAGAGGAATAGTGTAAAATTGACCTGACAGTGCTAAGAAAAAGTTTACTTTCATGGGAAAATTCGAGCTAGAGCTATTGTCAAGAACCATGGCTATCAGACAGAAGCAAATCGGTGCAAAAAAAATGGCATTTATACATAAAACGTAACTATCAAAATCGTTTCCATAAAGTGCGAACGACCTTCTGTGTTTTCAAATCCCGGACTTGCTTTACTAGTCTGGAAGCTATTTCTACTCTCAAAATACACTTTCCATGTGTAACAACGTAGTAAAAAAATTTGTAACAGAATCTATACAAACAGATACATACATATATACATCAATATATGTATATATATAAAATTTTCAAAAAATAATTAAGATATCGTGCTTTAAGTCTTTTAGAACTACACATGAGACATACATTTTAATTTTTTTGATGAAACTGAGAACTAACCATAAGAAACTGGTTTGCTGCAGTCCGTGGTATGAAATTTTATCTCAGAAAAATTAAATTCCTCCCTATTTCATAAATAACACTTGCGTATTGCTGTAGTTCATTTATCAGGGTAGATAAACCAGTCTCAACCCTGCTTATTTATCCTTTTTTCATTTTATAATAACAAAATTAATCCAGTTCGTTATACGTGGACCGTTTCCCTCTAACATAAAATCTCTCTAAGATGGATAAAAATAATATTCAGGTCTCCTTTATTTGCATAAATTGCTTTTATATCTGCCAAAAGAGTTCCCACGATAACCTTGATCAAGGTCGAAAAACTCAAGTGTTTGTTTTGAGCGGCTGATTTCGCAAAAGCTTAGCTTCTCGCCTGAGCTTTGTGGCGATGTGAAGTATTTCGGCATTATTTAAAATCGGTCGAAACGATACGGCACATTCCAATGGAGGTGGCATGCGATCGATTAAAAGAAATAAGATGTCTAATGGTTTATCCAAAAGAATTTTCGCCGATTTTCATTCAAATGAGAAAGCACTGGTTTCTATGAAATTCTGCTCCACAGCTGGGAAAGTACGGAAGGAGACAATGGAATACCCCCAAATGAACCCCAGCCCATGTCAACGTTAAGGAGCATGAATGAGCAGATCAGCGCATTGAGGAAGCAACCATTCTTTCTCCCATTCTTACATTACCACACGCAAATACGGACGTCAAGAGTAGACTCTCTTCCGGGTACTAAGGGAAGGAGCTAAATTTGCTTTAAAAATTCCAATCAAGACTTTTGTACTTTAAATTATAGTGAAAATATTAAGGTTTCTCCAATCCCTGAGGAAGATATGGGTTAAAAAGGCCAAAATTATTCAAGATGACACTGAGCATCTCTTTATAGTGATATACAGTCGAATCCGGTTATTCAGGCCACATCGGGACGCAATCATTTTGGTCCTAATAACCAGCTTGTCCGATTAAACGAACATGCCTTATGTTACAAGACGAGATTCGGTCTGAAGGATTCGATCCGAATCAACCGGTGGTCCAATTAGCCGGAATCGACTATATTCCAATAACATATCGCACCCTGGACAAGAAAAGTGACAACTCAAAAATGCAGCATTTGAGAAAAATCAATTTAAAAAAATACTATATAGCTTGAACTGGCATTACAATAAAACTGATACAACTGCCCTCAGGTGGACAAACTGCGAGATAGAGATGTGTCGCTTTCCGTGCACGATGGGGCACTTCATACATATTTTTCAATGACATAACCTCAAAAATTGCCACTTTTTGACTTGTCACTTTTCTTGCCCGGGTGCGTAATATGTGTGTGCGCGTGTGCGTTCGTTTTGCTCATGTAACGTTTGCCGTAAAGCATACTTACGCACTTTCGATCACAATTGCTGTCAAGAAAGAGACTGTTAAGCTCTTAAAAATTGTAACATAGAACCTAATTTGTGCAATAGGTGCCGGGAGGTTTATCTGTTCATTGCATAGGTACTAATATTTTACATTTTCGATTTAAATTCTGCATACTGTTTTTAACAGGATTCTTCATAATTTTTCGTTATATTTAACTAAGGTCTTATTTGCTGAAGTTACATGCAGTTGTAAATATGGAATTTACGACCTACTATTTATATCAGTAAAATAGATATTTCAAAGAACACTGGTAAGTTTCTAGGTAAAGTTGTGAGACTTATGATTTCAAAAATAAAGCAAATCCAGTTTTAGAATACTTGCCGTTTTCTTTCGGAGTCAAATTTCGATCCAAAAACACGAAAGAAATTTTGATGTATAAATTGAAAATTAGAACTCTAGCAGTAATATTTCACACTTTACAACAAATAGATTCGACCACTAAGTTGAGTAATTTTCATACAAAATTTATATTCAAAGTGATATAAAGACTTATCAATCGCAGAAACATTTTAAAGCATGGTAGCCGATCACGAAAGCGGGCAGGTAGGTTATCTGTGTTCTATTAGAAATGGCGTAAAGCATCAGTAGTGAGAGGATATAATCGAAATCTTCCTTCCGTTTCACACCCGGATATCTTGCATTTCAGGCTGCTTTGTCTCCGGAACTACGCATAGTTTTCCAGGGAGATTACGTGCAGTTCTACACATTCTCTGTTACTTCAAATCGTCTGAAATTTCTTTATTTCATCCATTATTTCAGTATTCGATCTAGTTTATTACGAGCAAAGGGCTTGAAAAGCAGAACGGATATTTCACTCTAGTAAATATAATTTACAAAGTAGGAAAAAAGTTAATCGTTTTAATTTATCCCTGAGACTGGTTCTAGTCCTTCGTCTGAAGTCTTACTTCATCTTTTACTTATTAGCCACAGTTCTTATATATCTCTATAACAATCGTAGTGAGCCAGTGCCGGCGTTTATTTACAGCTCATCGTTCGCGGCTAAAGCCGATACACGACTAATCAAAGTACCGTCTATAGCAGCCATAATCAGAGCGTAGCGTGCTTCTAACTTTTCTTTTTTTTTTTTTTTTTTTTGGAGGGGAGGGGGCACGAATTGAATTCAGTTAGGGCCCTCCTAAGCGCATTGACTACCAGACGGTCCTTAAAAAAATCATGATATTATGATTTTTTTTTCATTGATAACAATAGAATTGATGTTTGAGTAGTATTCAAAAGTTATACAATGAGAAAAATAAATATATAAATAAAATAAGAAAAAAATATAGCATCGAATTTTTGTTATGGATCCTATGATTGTTAAAAACTATGTTAAGGCTAAAGACATAATCGGAACCTTCAGTGTCACAGGCGGGAAAAAACCAACTTTCTTAAAAAGGTTTCTACAATTTTCCGATTTTAACAGAACTTCTATTAACGTTTTAATTTATTTCAAGTTAAGTTGGTGGGGGGGGGGGCACGCTAAAGTTATCATTCAGCCAATAACTTAATCACTTTTTCTATGATAAATGTCCAGCATAATACAGAGAACAAGGAAAAATCATATTGGCAGTATCCATTTGATCACCCAAGACACAAGTGAATTTGGACAAACGGCAGAATCCAGCCGCATATATATTTTGCCTCTTGATGATGTCAGCGAACCATTACTTCAAGACTGGTTGATTCTTGGGACCGCTACCTACATATTTTGATACAGAAGAGCTTAAAAGACTAGGACCTACAGTTTCAAGCTGATTAGGAAGGGATTCAAATACCTATGTCTAGCAGAACGTGCAGACTATGGTTTCGAACACGAGCTCTGGCCATTCGGACATCAACCGTCCCTTAAAGGTTAATTTCAGTTTGCTCAAAATAAGAGAAATAAAATTTAAGAACGCAAATATAAAAATTGACGTATAAGCTATTTTATTGGAACAAAGTTCTTTTACGCGGCTTACAGTAGAGTGAACTGGCAGGAATCGTCACGTAAGGAAAAAGCGTTATGTCCCCTTCATAAGAGCTTTCTCTCAAGGACTCCGTGGCTGAATGGTTAGCGCATCGGACTTCGGAGCGAGAGGTCTCCGGTTTAAATCCCCGCACAAGCACTACGGGGAATTATAACCCTTCACTGCACACTGTATCAAATTTGATACATAAGCCATTTTTCCCCTTTATATTCAAAAGCAGTATTTTTTATCCACTTGTGCACCTTGTATTAATTTTAAAACATTATAGCAAAGCTTTTAATCACTGTTAGTTACATTTTCGCAGGATAGATGGTAGCAGGAATACAACTGCGATCTCAGTAAAAGATAGCCGTTCAATTCATACCAGACCTGCCTTAGTATTTGCTATATATTCAGCATTTTAAAGTCAGTTTACATCTTTGAAAGTTTTATAAATATATTTTAGAGGTACGTAGCTTTTATAATTATTAATAAAATACTTCTTTAATCTTTTATAAAAAATTCAAGTATATTTTCAATTTTATATATCAAAAATGATACATGGTGTGCTTACGCCACTTTTTTAGGAAATGGCGGGAAGAAAGTTTTTAACACAGAAAGAAATTGAGGAACTTATAAACAGATCGTGGAGTTATCATAGTGAAGATTGATCTGATTCAGAAATCGATGGCAGCACAGGTGATCCTAATTATAAACCAAACAAAGTTTGTGGTGAAATTTTTGATGGTAGCAGTGATTCGGAAGATGAGGTGTCATTACTTGATAATAGCGATGTTCTTGTTCGACCTAATGGTGGGAATATGCCAAAAACTAATAGAAATAATACAGGGAGAACAAAGCCTGCAATCAACTGGAAGAAAACTAATTTACTTCTAAATGATGATCAAATTTTATTCCGGGGTGACGAGAATCTCTCTCCTGAAATTATGAATTTAAACACACCTCTAAATTTTTTTAGTTATCTTTTTACAGAAGATTTGATTCAGCATATAGTTCAGAAAACAAATTTATTCAGTGTGCAAAATAACCCAGAAAAGTGTGTCAATGTAAGGAATTTAGAAATTAAGCAATACATTGGTATTTCTATAATAATGTCTATTGTACATGTACCCAAAAACTAGGGCATATTGGTCACCTGCCATAGACAATGACAAAGAATGTATGTCATTAAAACGCTTTGAAAAGATAAGATAATTTCTACATTTTAATGACAACAGTAAACAACCACCACATGATGACCCTCAGCATGATCGTTTATATAAACTTCGACCAATTGTAAATGCTTTACTTGAAAGATTTTATACCGTCCCTATGGAATCGCGTCTTTCTGTTTAAACTTATTTTTTGTTTGTTATTGTTTTAATTCACACGGGATTTATATTGTGTCATTAATTTATTTTTGTTGGTGATTAAATAATAAAATTAATCCGATTAAAAATTATGCTAGGTAACATCTAAATCAAAATAATTTATATATTAAAATTTTTAATTTTAATAAAATAGAGAGAGAGAGAGAGAGAGAGTTGGTTGGTTGGTTGGTTGAATAAAAGAGGGCTGCGCTTTTTGGCGTGACAAAAATACACTAATATAATCAGTAGAAATCTACATATTAAATCACGTTTAGAGTTGAAAAAATAACGTAAGGAACTTCGTTCCTGACGGGGGTCCCCCGACCGCACAATTTTTTTTAAGCCCCATGGTTATATCCTTATTTAACCCTAGATTGCTCAACTTTTCTCAGTTTATTAGAAAACAAAGCTTTTTAATCTTATAAACAGAAGAAAAATAATGAACAAAAATTTTTACAATTATACCCAAGAAAATGCACACAAATTAACTTTTTTTAATTGATTATATTCATAAAGATCAGAAGAAAATCTTTGTAGCCAGTTAGCAATATCATGCTGTGTATAGTTAAACAGGGCTTGAAGATATCTATCCGAAGAACGAATCCTTTTTGCTCCGACCAGAATAGAAATATTATGGGTCAAACGATTTCTATCCAAACCGGAACAAAAAAATTACTGCTCTCTGAAAAACTTCCTTTGTCTATTGAATCCAAAGGATCGAAATTTTTTTTATCCATCTGA
This sequence comes from Dolomedes plantarius, assembly GCA_907164885.2. Lineage (NCBI taxonomy): Eukaryota > Metazoa > Arthropoda > Arachnida > Araneae > Dolomedidae > Dolomedes > Dolomedes plantarius. The sequence goes on from OU015492.1 coordinate 165,507,751, forward strand.
ATTTATCCAGCTCGGAGCGAAAAAAAATTCGCTCCTTGAAATTTTACTCAGATTTAATATATATATATATATATATATATATATATATATATATATATATATATATATATATATATATATATAAATAATCTGTTTCATCATTCTAAAATGTGATTTAAGGATCTCGTCACTTTATGTTATCTAAAGTGATTCTTTTAACGTGTACTACCCAGTTCCCCAGTAGTAGAAAAAAAAGGATGATAATGGAATTCAATGCTATTTTCTTTGTGTTTTCGAAATTAAAAATAAATATCATGTCCTGAAGAAATATATAATATTTCTTGCAAAATAAATTAATGTCTTGTATACATGATATTATATGTACCTATACGTAATGGAAAAAAGCTAGTATTTTTTAAACGAATAAAGGTTCATAATGCGAATTCAACACACGTAATTTTCATTTAAACTCAAAAATAGTTTTGAAAAAAAAACACTGTTGTGAAAATAATCCTTCTAAGGGCCTGTTCACATAGGAGTCCGGTAGCGGAAACGCGAAAGTATTGAAATATATTTAACCAATGACAAATCTCCAAACAATTAGCAAAGAAATTTTTAAAGCCTATGATTGGTTTATTTCCGTCTCAGCGCAAATCCCTCCATTTTACGCTTCCGCTACCGGACTCCTATGTGAACAGGCCCTAACTCTGAACAAATTATGCAAACCGGCTGAATATGTAGACTTGATTTTAGCTTCGTTCGATTCAGAATGAAAAAATACACAAAAACAGACACCCAACTTCAGGCATTTGTTAAAAACATCAATCTTGAGGACTTTTCGAAAATTTTGTATTGAAATTTCACCATTTTCCCCCATGGCCGTATTTTGCTGGCCTGTGAACTCTTCCTTGTACTAGACAAGCGCTATTTTTGTGCCCAAATTGATCTCCCTATTTCACTCTTTTCAAAAGTTATCGCGCAAGACGATAGATATGTAGACCTATACCAAAGTATAGATCAATATATCTATGAAAATCAAATTTATCTACCTAAGTATATATATATATATCAAAAAATGATAAAGTTTATTACGTAACCCTAGGATCTGGGATGCTTTAAATAATATTCTGTATAGAAGGATCCTGAAAATTCCAAAATTTTAAATTTTAGCCTCATTGGAACAGCTTAATCTTTCCAATTTCGCTAAATAGGAAAAGCGGCTAAATAGGTTGTGAGAGATGTTTTTTTGTTCCGATTCGGGACAATTCTTTACTCGGAGCAAATGAATTGCTCCGGGTCCGATAAATATCCGGAGCGATAAAAATCGTTTGGAGCAAAATCAAATCCATCCGAAAATAGTTTCATTTGGATAAATAAATTAAAAATTCGACTTGAACCAATTCGATCGGAACTGTTTGTTTTCATTCATATCCATTTAAAGCCCTGTTAAAAACTGACATTGATAAACTGCGGTAAATGCATATGCCGGCAGTTAGAGCGTAAAATTAACGCTATAAACGAAAAAAAAAAATTTCAAACGTATACCATATAATAGAGACACTAAATCGCGAAATCTTGTTTAAATTGTGAAAGAAAATTAACTGACTACATATATTAAAGGCCGAGGTTTTGCCTCAGGACCTGATCGTGTACGTCCGCGGTTCTGTAGATCAAATAGTTATGACTAACTTACCCATAAACAATTACATAATCGTTTAAACTGCAGCCCAATATGCAGACAAGTGAGAGCGTTTTTGTTGCTAACCATAGCTTTATAGATATTAAAAAATATCTTTTCTGACTTTTATCTCCTACTCGAGACCGATACGAGATTACCTGAAATGGTATTTTATACTTACCCGTCCAATGACTGACAATAGCATTCAGATCGCGATAGTACGTATGCGTCACAAACTCGGGGACCAATGGGAAACTCTGCCACTAAAAACGTCACGGTGAGAAATTTTTAGATGATGAGACTTAACAATGTTATTGCTCAGAACAAAAATGCGATAAAGATCTTTATTTTAGTTCGTGTCTTAAATTTCGAAAGGTACAGATAATGAACACGAAAATAGCAATATCCAAACTTAACAATAAAAGTTACTTTCGTAGATATGAAGTACGATCCATTCATGATACTATATTGGTAGACAAAATGTATCGTAGTTGTCAAGTCAAAGAATTATCATCAATAAGTCTATAAAAAATCAAGATTTTTCTCATATGAAATCATAATTTAGCTATTTCATATCAAGTTTAAAGCAAGCTTTCAAATAAAATTAGTTAAACTATTTTTTCTTTATTTTATAGATTATTATTTAAGCCTGACTAAAACGTTCCATTTTAGTCAGGCTTAAATAATAGTCTATGAAATTATGCATACGATTTTATGCAAGATCAATGCTTTTAAGATTGGATTAGAAATTTGTGATAAAGTTTAGTTTCTTCCTAAGGTTTGGCAATGACCTCTCTTCGATGTATAGATATAATATAGATGCTGCCCCTTTAAATACCTCGCAAGCTTATAATGGTATTAACAGCACCGGCCTTCTCTATAAAGGGACCTGGGTGCAAGAAACCATTTGGGGCCCTAAATTTTTTGTAAAGTTAAAAAAAATTGCAAACACGAACATATATTACTAATACATGTTTATTTAATGCGTGATTTTGTTTTTGCTAATACATTAATTACTTCAGAAAAATTACAATTTTTTTTGCAATTTCTTTTTTGATGCTTAATATAGCCAGTACATTTAAGCGTTCTGCACACATGCTCGACCGAAGATAATTCTTTATTAATTTTAATTTGCTGAAAGAGCGCTCAGCACCTGCTATAGTAACTGGCAACGTAAAGAAAATTTTAACACAGTTAATACATTTAGAAATAACTCATAATTATTATTTAGTATGTATTGTTATATATGTCTTGTCCGTTAATTTACATCCCTTTCATTCAAAATCAATTCATGTGCAAGAGTACATCATTTTAGTTCTTGATCATGTTGGGCCCCCTCAATCGCTGGGCCCCGGTGCATAGCATCCGCCGCACCCCCCAGATGGCCGGCTCTGGGTATTAAATATCAACGGGTCATGCAGATAGTTAAAATTACTCTCAATGAGCAAAACTTTTTTTAAGGTTCTTCTTGCCAATTCTAGTGTAAAAATTCTTACCGGTCTCCTTGGTTCTTCTGAAGCTCGTGAGACCGGAGAACACTCAGCAATTTAAAATATAAATTAGAATTCTCTATTGAAAATAAATGGAAGACACCAAAATATTGTATTAATATTTGGAAAGTTACGCTATCCTGGATAAATGAATATGTTTAACCGTCCACACCCGAAGGTTATACGGTAAAAATCCGCTAGACACAACGACCCCACAGTAATCTTCCAGTTGGGGCCCACAGGCAGCCCGGAGGGAACAAATCTGCCCCCAACCAGCCACCAAGTAGACATTTATTTAATTCCTAATCAAGAATCTATTTCATTCAGCAACACTGGATAAATCAGATATCCTGGATAAATCAGATACACGATTTATCCTCCAGTATGTCTATCCTACACCAGGTTCTTGCAACAAATTAAGGATTAATTCTTTAGAAAAAACTCTCCAAAGAAAAATACAAATAATTTGTGGCACTCAGAAACAACCCCCAGGTTTCTTATTTCAAGCCATTGTTGAAATACCACTCGTGGTTAAATTGTAAATGACAACTTAAAATTAGCTCTAGAGACATCAGTAACTACTAGTTCCGGGTTGGTTAAGTACAATCCCACTGCCAACGCAGGGATTGTCTCTGCGGTTGATTCACAAAAGCGAAGATCATGAAACTCTTGGAAGCAAATCACGGAATCACAAGAATATTCTAGAACTATGAGTAAACACTAACTTGCAGTTGGATATAACTGCATCTTATGCTGTGCGACACGAAGAAAGACTAACTAAATAGACCAAAACCTAGTGTCATTTTTTTGCGTTCACTGTAGATTTTCTGAAGCTGGCATGTAAAGTATATTGTACAAAAGCATTTAACAACTCCATTGTCCTATATTATAAATTATTTCAGGCATGCCACTGAAAATTTTCGTCAGGATCTAGGCATCAATCAGCGATAAATCCCTGAGAAAAAAAGTCTCGCCTCACGACCTTGAACCCACGAACATTTTCTTCCGCCTCAGTTTGAAAGGGGAAGCAAGAGCGGTTCACCTTCTTATCTGCCTGTTAAACACGTGTAAAAAGGTCTACTCCAAGGATAATAAGCGCATTTCATTAACATGAGTGACTGCGAGATGTGTCAAAGCAAAGGTTTCATCAATATACAGCTGAAAAACCTTCCATATACTAAAACTCGTCACTTTCACACGAAGATAATGAAATAATTATATTCAAGCTGAAATATCTGAACATCAAAAAATCAATATCAGTTAAAAATAGGTTAAAAGAAGTTTAAGAGTATGTTTAAATTGAACAAAATACGGTTTAGTTACTTAAATTGTGATCTAAAAGTATGACTGTTTCAACTGGAGTAACTGGACTTTCCCGATTTTATATCACACAAATAATATAATAAACTAATTGTTAATAAAAACTATAGTCAAGCATTGTGAATTGAAATCATGGAAACTGTAGAATAGCATCAAAAGGAAGCAAAAACGGCAAAATGAAGACCCTCTGCTGTCATTTCAAACCTTAGATGTATGAAAAATAATAAACGAAGAAAATTATTGAAGTATTTCACACAGAAAATTGAAAATAACTGCTGTTTTACGAAAGAACTTTTTTGTACTTTTTTAAAAAAATCTGAATTTTTAGCCCGGCAGCATTAATGAAGATGTTATATACCAGTTGGTTTGGTTTGGAGCGCTACGGTCAACTTTTTGCTACACGGGGGTTAATTAGACCGGGACCTACGGTTTAAAGCCGATTCCGAACGGCTACAAACATCCATGCCAACAGTGGGACTCGAACCCACAGGATCTGAACCGAAAGCCAGCGCCCTAGCCATTCGGCCATTGGACTTATTTAAATAGCCATCATGAATCCATGATTTAATCAAATCTACGATATTCACAGATGCGTAATTTGTATTGAATTTTCTTTGATGTGAAGGTAGAATTACGATTTATTACTAATTTTTCAGTTAATAAATAAAAATCTATGAATAAAAAATTTGTTTACGGCATACCAATTATGGAATTATTCTAAATGTAGAATTTACTCATTTCATTGGATGAAATTCATCTGGGGTCTCAGTTTCTCGCGCTTCCACTCCCCTACCCCACACCTTATCCCCCCAAAAAAGTTCAAAGAGGTCTCATTTTTAAAATGAAACCGTAATTAGTAGTAAAAATTAAAAACTACAATTAAATTCAAAAGTGGTTAAAACTTACTTGTCATCTTGAAATCCGTTTGAAAAATTTTTATCCCAGATTTACTCGAAATATGCGTCTAAATATTCCAAATACTAAATCTGTTAACAAGCGTTCATATACACGAATGGGAATATGTTGTTCGGAATCCGCAATACACCTCTTATAACACGAATCCCAAATTTCAGAATACGCGATAAAAAAAAAAGTCGTGATAATCCTAGCTCCACACTGACAAAGCGTGCACTATCATGTGAACAGGTCCTTAGCTATCACGTGTAAGCTAGAGTAAATAAAATCTCATTGGGAACAATGTTAAAATTAATTGACAACCAAAATAGTTTACTTGTAAAGTGATAATCCCATGAATGTGACGTGAACGATAGTACGCACCTTAAATGATCAGGCGATCATTCCAAGTTGGTTTCGGAGTGTTTGTATTTACATCAGCGCGGTAGTATAATGGTGAACCCACGCCTGCAACCACACTCATGCCTATCAAGATTTGCATCTCGATCAAGCATGCGATCATATCAAATGATACCACTCGACCACGATCCACTTGGAGAGACGGTCTTCCGATAAAATATCAAAATAATGATACCAAGCACACATACAGAAGTTTGACTCACGTGGCGTGACAACGTGGATCGCATGCTGCAGGTGGAAAACAAAATTATCTGGGGAAAATATTTGGATTGTTTAAAGATGACAGATTAAGAAAAAGGCTTCGCATCAGGATACTAAGTTTCGTTCAATACAATGCTAACGGAATAAGGTTAAGTTATACAAGCGCGCACCCACCTTAAGTAAAGAAAGCACCTATCCAAATAAATACAACTGAGGGTGCAATATTAGGCCTTTAACCGAAAATTTAAAACCATTAGCATAGAAAAATAATCATTCCACTTATGTCTCATACCCGGATGCCGTCTTCCATTTCATTTTTTTTAAAGCTGATAACTTGATTGTCAAAAGACCGGCATTTGTAAATAAATAATTTGTCTCATTACGGCGTTTAGAAAAAAATCAAAATATCTGAGTTGTTTCTAATTAAAAGTGCATTAAATCTCACTGCATACCAAGGACTTTTAATTTTCTTTTCCAAAACGCAAAAAGATATAAAACCTTCTGGCAGTTATCTTAAAAAATAACAAGTACAAATTTTTATAAATTCAGGGATCAAATTATACATTCATTAACGCTACTTTTAAAAAAATGCTATTACAATATATTGGACATTTTAAAATTAAGTCAGCGGCGAAAATAGTCATAAAAGATAATATCTCTACGTGAAAAACTTTCTTCGGTCACGTTTATACAATATGCTATTCAATAAATCCTAAAAGGATCAACTTTACACCGATCAAGTTAACCGTAGCCCTTTTGTTGGTGGTTTCGGCTTCTTTCATTAGAAAATTTAAATTTTACTATAAATGAAAGTTCGGCAATGTCAAGTATAGAAATAATCTAAATAATCAAGTAGACAAATAATCAAAATGTGCTTTTCTGAATAAAAGCACTCTTCCAAAAAATTTAGTTCGTACCTCATTTTATACGGTTCCAAGGTTACCATTCCTTTTAACTCTATCAGCCCATGTACACGATGATAAAGGTGTTTGAAATGGTCAAGAATACCAATAGGTTTTAGAGAAATCATTTTATACATCACATTAACAACTGTGACAACACCGTGCTAAAATCAGGTTTAACCTTAACTAACGAGCATTTTAAACTTATGCTGGCTGTTAATCATGTATCGATCAGTCCTCTGTTACTTTTACATAGCGTGCTGATGTTCTTATTCATACTTACTCAGAATAGATTGCAACAGGAAATCCCATAGGACCACTTGAGGGTTATCAGGGCTTTTGAAAATGACTTATGTTTGACTATGATTTAAGATAAAAGAAGGGTCTGCAGTTTTTTCGCTACCTCCTTCGGGAGGATAGACTATGATGATTCAAGTATGACATGGTTAGGATACTTGTTCCCACTGGAATTGAGTATTGTTAGTAATCTTCGAAAGAAATCCTGACGTAAACCAGTGACGTAGCGAGCATAACTGGCACCCGGGGCACGATATCTTTTTGGCGGCCCCTCCCACCGAAAAACATATAGTAATATAATATACAGAATTAAGGAAAGGGACCATTTGGCGCCCCTCTGCGAGTGGCGCCCGGGGCATGATAGACCCCCTTGCCCCCTTCTCGCTACGCCACTGACGTGAACACAACCTAGTATGTGTTCATTCATAGCCAACTGTCACCAACTGTTGAAAGAAATATTTTCGTCGATTCGCGTACGTGACATCAAAACCTTTTCACTTTTTGTCTGTGTGTGTGTGTAGAAGCGAATGTTGTCCGATCATATTACGAGAGAAATAAGATGCGTCTGTTCAAAGATAAATATTATGTCTATCAACTTGTGTAAAAGGGTTGGAGGCATTAATTTTATAGGACACGATTATGATAGGGCTTTATTTATTTGAAGTTATTCTAAAAGCATTTGATTCTAACTTGAAAATTTTCAAAAGGGGTATATATATATATTCTCTTTAGCAATTTATCCCCGGGTCTTCACCAGGACCCACTTTTGCGTTATTAGGGTTTTTACGGAATAAACTTCACTATTTCTCTTGTGATTCCTCTAATTCATTCGGAAATACATAACGCTAGTGATGCAGAATTTAAACATTGACAGGTATAACACCTGACGCTGTACTTGATGCCTTATGTTCCTTTTATGAAGCACTTGCTTTACAACCTTCCCTCACCTCACCTCCAAACAGGGAGTACTCTCCTACTAATTTTCCATTTGTTTAATCTAATGTTTAAAGCTCATAAATTTGCTCTTTTAAGCGAAAGCAGTAGAAGTGTCAGTTTAAGTAGATTCTGCAATAATTTTGTAACGCAGTTAAAAAAAAAAAAAAATACACACCATTATAACTCAACACATCAGGCAATATATATATAGACAAAATTATCACTAGGTTTTTCGATTTCTTTTCAACTCAATGTTGTTGTTTTTTTTTTTGTGTGTGTGCGTGTGTGTGTACTCTGACACCTCATCTTTTAATCATTTAACTTTCCGAATCTTTCCATCCTTTAGTTTTTTGATAAACACCTGACACCCGAAGTGCATTTTTACGGATTTACTACAAGAGCATACCACTGATTAAACAAACGCTAATGTATGGGTATACACTGAAGAAAAGCTGACTTTCTGTAGAGGCTGTCACAGCATTTTCGATCAGAGTTCGGCATATTTAACCCACGTGGGAAAACGCTACATACTACAGCAATGATTTTCAACCGGCGTGCCGCTAAACGTTGTTGATGATCATGAATTAAATTATTTTTTACATGGATCAAAAAGAGTATGCTCTTTTTTACATCGTCATAATTTAAGTGTGCCGCGGAAATTTAACCATAGGTTCAAGTGTGCGCGAGAGTATAGGAAACGGTACGAAAACCTCTTTCTTACACTATTCTACTATCACATAGATTATTAATTATTATTTCAGTTATCGTTATGGAGCCGTCATAGAAACAGCTTTGAACACACAGACTGGCGAAATTGTTACAGACTAGTTCCCAATACATTTGAAAGCCGTCCAATGTATCAGTCCATACGGGGAAGTTCAGAATGTTGTTTTTTTTTGTCCTCGTTAGGTATTGATCTGAATTGAGAAACGGTATTCTCACAAACCATTTTACCGGGAGGGACATCGAGAGCGGATACCGGAGGGGGTGGGGGGTATTCTTACTGGGTTTCCTTATTAATCCTTATTTCCCTCCACGCCGGGCATGTTTTCTAGGTGAAAAAAGGTGATTTGTTTTATTTGATAGGGTTTTTCTGGTGTTATACGCCAGGTGTGTCAAACTTGCGGCCCGGCCAATATATTGGCACACAATAATATATAATAAAATAACCGACGCAGAGTTATAAGCTAGGAAGAATTCGCTAAATGTTTTTTTTAATTATACACTTTTTTTGCTATTATTAAACAAAATGCGTATATTTATGCTGAATATACTGTAATTAGGTAAATAAACCTACGTTTCTATTAATATTGATTTCTTTTTTGCGGCCCAACTATAGTTAAACCTTGTTTGTTCGGCCCAAGTTAGCCTTTGAGTTTGACGCCCCTGTTATGCGCAATTCAAAGCGCAATCCGTTACACTTGCTAAGTGAGGATATAAACAGTCAAGTTCGTCTTTTGAAAACAGTTTTAACCAGAAGTGTGAAGTTTATTGTTAGAAGTAATTAATTGGAAACAAAGTTTCTGCAACGGAAATATTAAGCGCTAATTCTGCGGCATCAAAATCGGTACATAAACATTTCTTTGGATGCATTTACTTTTCAGTTAGTCAAATAATATGTACAAGTACAATAATTATTTTCAACCTCGTCTCCATACTTGGAATAAATAATATGCATAAACCGGTGGTGATGGACAATGAGTGATAATTTTATTTAGAGGGGGGGATATAAAATAGGTTTTAACCTACATATCAAAATATTTTACTCTTATATAAATAAGATAAGAGAAATATAGTTTTAAATTTTATCTTGAACACCAGCCAGCGTTCTAAAACATTTAAAGGTAAGTAAAACGGAATGAGCAAAACGAATATATAAAGTCGGTGGTAGTAAAAAAAAAAAGTTAAGTATCAAAATAAACCAAACATTGCAATGAACTAGATTTCCCCGGAAACTTTCTTATGCAAAGGCGGTAGTGTCGCAACCACGGGAGTGTGTGTGTGTATGGGAGAGGGGGGGGGGGGGGCGGGCGAGTTTTTAGGGTCTTTTTTTCTCGGGAGACCAAAAATCGGTAAAAACAAAGTAGGGTTATTTTAGTGCTATTGTTCACCTCCTTCTGCCTACACACATACACGAGTAAAAAAAAAAAATTGGAAGACTTTTCCCTCCTTCAGAAAAAGATTCTGGTTGTACCACTGACATGCTATTAAAACAATTATAGGTTGAACAAAATAGCATCACTTACACTATCAAATGATAAAAAAAGTTTATACCACATTCATTTTTTAAATATTCTAAAACCAAAAACAACATTAGTAATTTTACACACAAATAGGATGTAATATACTGCAGTTATTTAGCCACGATGTGAGTTTACAACAGAATTTACTTCCTCTAATACCGCCAAAACGGCAGTTTCACCTAAAAGCTCCAGACTGTTGCCTCTTAGTATAGTTCATGTATAATTAATTATTAGACGCAGTACATTATGCCTAAATGATATTATAAGATTTTTAAATTATTCAAACAACGTTTCATTATCATTCTAATATTCTGGACCACAACAGAGCAATCAGTAAAATACTAATGCACAAAAGCAAAGATCTAAAATATAAACATTGTATACATAATGTCAAAAGGAAATTCAGGTTATAGAAGTATTGAGTCCTACGAAATATGGTTATTCATACTGTATTTCAGTCTTTTGGACCAATTAACAGATGATAAGAAATACTAATAATAGCTAATAACAATGAGTAACAGATTATTAATACAAATCAAGGAATAGAGCAAACTTGATTATCTATATCAAACATGTGATCTGTCAAATCATTTTTCTAAATATCCACTAAATTGATTGAAAATATTTATTTACCTTCTCAGAAATCAAATACTTTAAATGCTGTCATGTCTTCGTATCCTATTATAGCTTTTTTGTTCGCTATAAAAAAAACAAGTGACAGTGTGTAGGGAGCACTACAATCCCATGCCGTTTTCGGCTGGTAGTAGAATTGATAATGGCATGACTTAGCGAAGAGCAGTGATGCTAAGAGCGGAGAAGTCCCATCACAACGTGATCACGTGAATGTGGAAGTTAAACCAATAAGACGGCCGAAGCGCCGAGTGTTGTCGCCATGATTGTTGAATGGAAGGTTTGCCGCATTTGGCGTGAATCCGATGAGTTGGGGAGGGTGTGCGTGATTTTCTGTCACTGGCGGTCGACGTGTTGTTAGTGCAGCGAGGGCGAGTTTCGAGTTGGACTGGTGCTTTACTACACTTCAACTTTTATCTTTAGGGAATTTGATATCGATTTCACCTCTAAATTTATCGAGACCTATTGTCTTTCTAAAAATCGATGTTTGCCGTTGAGGATATTAATAAAATATTCAAATGATACTTGTAGAAGATAGTAATCATCCGCAGTAAAGAAGCTATAATTAGTTTTAATGGGTCAGTTTTAAACAGTAATATAGTAGCAAGCAAAAAACTTTCGGGGGACGGGAGAAATGTATAGATTTTGTTTTATAGTTAATACAATTGTGATAATACAGGTAACCCTCCTATAACACGGTAGATAGGTTCCTAGAAAATGCCGTGTCGTGTGAAACCGTGTTCTATGAGACTCAGAGCCAGTTGAAAAAAGGGGGGTTACGTTCCGAAAACTTATTAAAAACAAACATTTTTTTAAAAATTCCATATAAGCAGCTTAATTTTTATTAAAAATATAAATGTATGTATAACACAAAACGAAAAGAAACCAAAAAAATATTATTTTCATTTAATTCGACCTTAATTTAATAAATTTCTTCCTCATCACTGCTCAGTACAATCAAACGAGAACGTTTTTTTCGGTTTAACGATATCACCTTCACTTTCAAAACCTTTTTCTTCATTTAGATTTTTTTGCACCTTCTATCCTCATTAAGAAATCTGTAATTTTGGTTTGATGCTGGTTCTTACTAGGTCATTGTAGATATAACGGTATGGGGATAGACAATTTTGCAGCTCTCTTTTGAATTTTCGGCTTCTTTCAGCGGAAGGGTCTGCATTCAAGAAAAATGATTCAAGATTTTCAATTAAGCTTAGGCCTTCTTGTAATTTTTTAGTGTTAAATTATTAACTTCATAATCTTCATTAGTGCAAGATTCGATATGATTTACAGCTTCGTATGCCATTTCCATCAAATCCGCTTCTTCAACTTCTTCCGCTAATAAATCTTGAACGTCCACAATAGCCATATCCACAAAACCTTCGCCTCCGATTGATTCAGCAAGTTCTACTATGCCACGAATTTCATTTTCTGATGATTCTAATTCAACTGAAGATGGCCCTATCTTCTTCCAACATGCATTTAACGTTGATATTTTTAGTTCTTTCAGCGACAAAAATATGATGACGTGCTTAATTGAAAATTGCTTCCAAGCTTCCATTACATTAATTGATTTCGAATCGGTTACGTCTAAAATTCACTGTAATGCTCTCCATGTGTAATAAGTTTGTGCATGACGCTTTCCGCTATGACATCGGAATAGAGTTATAAATGAATAAATTATAATTTGTTTAAACATTTTCATGTAAAACCACTACAGTTCATTATTCCTTCCCGTCATTATTTTAAGGTAATTTAGTTTTTTAATGTGTTAAACAAAAATCATGTTACCTAGTGCTGTATAAGTACAGTGTTGTAGAAAAGTTTTCGCAATTGTTTTATCGTGTTAGAACGAAACCGTATTACAGGTTGCAGTGTTATACGAGGGTTTCCGCAATTTATCCTATCGTGTTACAGCGAAACCGTGTTGTAAGATACCGTGCTGTAGGAGGGCTACCTGTATATGAAAGACCTGAATTTCATAACAGGCTTAGCCTCTGTTCCCCCTCCTCCGTGCTTACGTCGCAGTTAGGGCGCGTTACGTGGCTTACGTCGCAGGTTTCTGGAAGGGATTTTGATAACGACCAACAAAGGAATTTCTTTTTTTACCGATATTTTAAAGCCTGAAAAAGATAATGGCGCCACCATGGAGAGAGATGAAAGTCACCAACCCCGTCAAAAATCTAAAATTCGGTAGAAAAAATACTGATTCCAGTTTTAACGTGACGAATATTTCTTCCTCTGACCGAAGAGCCCCATCCATCAAGAAAGAATTCTGGCGGATCTGGAGGGTGTAATTAAGAACTGCCTCTCTTCTGATTGCGCTACTGTACTTACCAAAGCCCGAGAGTTTTAACATCTCCGTATGAGCATGTTCTTCAGCATGGTAAGGTAAATTTCTGGTATGTTTATTAATTTTCTAATCGCCATGTATTAAAGTGTGCAATACAATTTCCTGAAAATATATCCGTATCTCTAAGGGTTTTGTCCCCAATATAACACTTTTCGCTGACTACTGTGGAGATATGACTACAACAACTGAGAGCACATAAAGTTGTATGTATACTCTCAGTTCTGGCGATTGTATTCTACGTATGTTCTGCGTTTAATATTCATCCGATGTTAACTAATGAGTATCCTGTTACAGCAACGACAGATTTAGGATGTTCACCAACTTGAGTTTTACGAGTTCAGTATCTGTTGTGTCACTGAATTGACGAACTCTGGCTTTGAATACAACACGCAGTTTTATTCTTCTTAGACAGAACAAATTTCACACTAAAAACATCACATTTAAATTTAAACATAAAAACACTTATAATTTTATTAGCTTCCAACTCGGATTTCTACAAACGTCCTACTATCAACTTACTCGAACGCTGTTTGGCGCTCTACTGACTGGATTCAAAACAATCCTCCTCTCTTCGTTTCCAATGCGAAAAGTCTGGGAGAGGGTTGGTTAAGTGACAGTATCGTTAAAAAATTTGATAACGAGTTGTGACCATAAACGTTCTGTTCTGTCTCGAATAAGAAACGAATTCCATATTACTAAAATAGAGTTAAGTTAGTTGAGGAATCATCAGTGCTATCATTAGATAGGCCCTGTGGAGTCGACATTTCGTTAAATCATGGAAAAATTCCAGAAATAATTTGTCTTTCTCCACGAGAAAACTGTTTATCCCAAAGCACAGACAACTGTTGAAATTTCGGGAATCGATTACTGAATTTCCTTATTTATGAGTATGTTCGCGTGAAAAGTGACGCCTCAGGCAAGAACAAAGTCTGCGACAATCTTCTCACATTATTTTTGGTATACACAGAACCCAAACACCAGACTAGGATGTGTAACTCGGGATCCCCAGTTAGCCGGGCCACGTTTGCCAACTCCTAGAGGAACCTCCCACGGTTTGTCAAATACAGCCATAATTATTTTTTTTTCCATATGACACGCTTCGCAATACCCGCTCCATCCTTCCTCGGGAGAAGAGCAAACATTTTTAGGTTTACGATGCAAGCAAAGATGATTGCGCGAGCATTATACGATTAGTTTTAGAAGAGTGGGTATGGACAGTTCTAAGAGATTCAAGCCTCAGTCGCTGGAATTTGACATCTCATTTCATCAGAGAACAATGCGAATAATGCAGATCGTAAATAACCAAGACTATAGATTGCCGTGAGCACTAGTGGTAGCTCGCCTCCTAACATATTAGCTGTCGCTTTGATTATGGGCATATAAAACAGAATTTTTTGTAATCATTGTAGCGAATTTTCGGAGCATTTATAATCTATCTACAAAACAAACTTGCTGACATTAAGAGTTCATTGTTCACTCAGACAACCAATGTCTTCGGGAGCTTCACGTACATACAAATGAATTAAATGTCGAAATGGCGAGATGTTGAAAGGACTGTTCCTCAGATGTATGATTTAATTGGAGCATTTGAATCAAAATTCCATATTTCATCGGGACATCATTTCCAGAAGTTTCAAATACTTTCCAGACTTTTGTTCGCAGATCAGATATCTCCTGCAAAACTAAGTCTTGTTATTCAGAGTTAATTCGATTCAAACACATTTTCCTTGAGATTAACTCGGTTCAGGCTATTTGCTACTAAAATTTAACTTATATATACAGATTTAATGGAGGAAAACAAACTTAATTTGGAAATTTTAGAGTAGGTAAATACGGAGGAGATCAAAATGTAGTTCATCGATTTTCAATCTAGTGATATTTCTTTAACGAAAGTTTGTTGACTTGATATATGATCTGGAAGCAGTTGGCAATCAACTATCCCACATAATTAATAAAAATTCTGAAAAGGAAGTGGGTAGGACTTGGAATGCCATGTCTGATAACGTTGTGAGAAATTGTTGTTTTAACCATCTTCTTATTCAAATCCCGTGAGAATACTCAGAAATGAAATTTTTAATGGTAATTTCCGAAACAGACCGTTTAATGAATCTAAGAAGACAAAGAAAGTCATCAAATAATTTATACCAGGATCAAATTGAATCACCTGGATAAATCAAGGGGATTAAATTTGATCCTGGTATAAAACATTTGATATCTAGTATTAACAGCAAACATCATACAAATGACTGACTTCAATTTTTTACTGATAATTTTTAGCGAAATTTACAATTATTATACACGAGTAATTTTTTTTATCATTATCAATAAAACTCTGTTATGAATAATGCTGTTCTTATAATAAGACTTTGCCTTTTTTTCATTAACTAAAAGATACTTCCACACCATAAGAAAAAAGGCTTCTTAAATGTTACTTATCCACCTCTGACCTAGACAGTATGATCTGTCTAAAAAATTTCTATTTAACTTTGATTAAACTGTAAAAGCAGTCAGATAGATGTGCATGTGTCGTTAAGGAGTGAAAGTGTTGTACTTACCAACCGAAAAGTTTCTAAAGAGACTATTTCGTAAAAATCTGTACATGCTTCTCATCAATAAACTGATATTTTTTTCAGAAAAAATGATATCAGTAATAATTTCACTGTGATCGGGAAAGGTTTACCAGTTGTTCCTTGGTTAAAACAAAATTAGAAAATTCCTTACAGGGTTAACTCTGAAAAAAGTTGAGATTTTCTCTAGTCATTTGTAATTAACTCATTTGTAAATGATATATAGAAGAACTCTGAACCTTTTTAGCATTCAATTTAACATGGTCTAGCTTGCTATTCTCCCCTTAGAATGCTCCTCGAGCTAAATTTTACAACATGCCCTCAGATCTAGCTCTTCAGTAGAAGGGATCACTGGCACAAATTTGCCCCATGATTCCGAATTTTTGCGCTGAATTAAACAATTGCCATAACGTACCTGAGCTAAGTTTTACCAAGTCTCTGTAAATCTGGCGAGCTTTATTTGGTAATTAAATCATTTTCTAAGTTGATCACTTTTCTATTCACATAACGAACTCCAGCTGGATTGGTATTACTCTACCAGTGGTTTCCAACCGGTGGTTCGCAGACCACCTCTGGTCCGCGAAAGTCTCCGGAGTGGTCCGGCACCACATTTAAAAAACTTGCCAAATAAATGGGATTTTGAAAGCAATGTTCATTGAACTAGATGGGCCAAATATATCCGATGATTGTCAGATGTTAAATTAAAATTTCCGAAAATTTTAACATAACTAGCCGCTGCGCGACCAACATGGTCGCTTTTAGTTATATATTTTCTTTTGCAAAACAATTCAACTGAAAATAACATATGTAAGGAATGTTACCATTACCTGTTAACATAAATTTAAGTTGTTAAGGGTTAGTGGGAGCTCAGCCAAAAAATTTATAATCATTGCTAAATTCACTATAAGGCTGATTCTAAAACATCGTGATTAAAAAATGTGAATTTCCATTACTTCAGAACAAAGTTAAAGATAAGACTGAGAAACCCAACACCAATGATTTTAAAAATTACATCCCTCTCTGTATGTACTATTTTTCAAAATGACGATATCTACACTATATCATTACATCAAATAACAAATTGTTGGAAAAATTTCTTCACTTATAAAAAGGAGTAAAATTTCAGCAAGTACTAAAATATATTGTAGATTACGTCACTTTCTGTATGTACTATTGTGCGTACTATTGTTCGCAATTCAGATATCTCCAATTAATCATATCAAATGAATAAATTAAAATTATTTCGTGAATAAATAAAAATTATTCACGAGTAAAATACAGCAATTAAATTGTACCGAATTACGTGCTATCGTCTAGCCACTACACACACGCGCGGACGGCCTCTAATGTTTACATCCGGTAGTTGGAGCCGTTGCCATTCGGAGTATAGAAATATCGTCGATTTTTGTGCCGCATACCTACGCGTTTTATATATATAGATTATTTTGTTATTAGAATATGATACAAAATAATTTTCATACACCAGAAGGTTCCCCCCTCCTCAAGTTGGGGGGGGGGGGCGTCCGCATTGGGTTTAATTTCTGGCATAGTGGTCCGCAGACTTCTACGGGTTGGGAACCACTGCTTTAAACAGAGGCACTCGTTGGTAAATTGGCTCTTACTACTGCATTTTCCCTATGTTACCTAGCATACAGTTTTCTCATCAGAATGGCCTCTTAAGATAATATATTTATTGATATGCACTCGTAGATGATCGCTTTTGATTTTCAAAAACATGACAGGTACAAATATTCCTACGTGTCATGCTATTATTTTTCAAAGTATCCCGGAATTTGAAGTCTTTGTGAGAAAGGACGTAATCAACACTTCTTTAATTCTACAATTAATTGGAAATTAAAGAGTGGAAATAGAGAAGAGTTGATTGCTCGTCGACACAATTCCTGTGCCACACGATTCCTGTAAGTCTTAAAAGTAAAACGGTTAATATGCATAATATTAAAGGTTTCACTTTTACGTTTACGAATAATAAACTTTTGCTTTTGTTTCCTTGAATTGGATATTAGTTAGCCGTATGGTTGCTAGTGTTTAATGATATGGTTTCCGCTGCTTAACAGTATTTATCCCTATCCCTTAATAACAATAAAAATAAACAGTATTTTTTATTGTTGTCACGATTATATTTCTATTATATTTCTCTAGATTTCATAAATTCATAAAATATTATATCTAGAAGTTAACCTTTGTCCTCCGAAAATTCAAATAACTATAATGACATTAAACCTTATATTTGATTAAATTTCATTAGTATTTAATTTTTCTTTTAAAAGAATTTAAGCCTCTGGTCAGCTGATGATAGACAGCAGATTTTTTTTTTACAATATAAAGTTATTGAAGAAATAAAAATAAAGGCAGAAGACAGAAACATACATGGGCCAATTTATTATGACCACCTGACAATTTTATGCAAATCTGCTATGACGTCATGCCGTTGCTGCTAGAAGGTGAGACTGGTATAAAAAGGGTTTGCTTGATGATTCTGAACACAGTTAAAGTGTGTTTCTTGTAAAGGAATTTATTAAAAAATACGATTTAACAGACATTGAACGTGGAATGATTGTGGGTGCTAGAAGCAGTGGAACAAGTATCAAAGAAACTGCGAAAAAGCGTGATAACCAAAAAATAATTATTACCGCTATTGTCGTAATGGATAAAATTGTATTCTTTTGTATTTTACATGTTGACTACTTTAATTATGCCTGAAAATTCCCTGTACATACGAAAATTTTACTAGTAAAAGTCTCCTAAGCAGCTACAGTTTGTTTTCCCTTCAAAGTGTCTAGAATTATTGTGCACAAATTATGAAGAATCTCCATAACATTTCCTAATTTTAAATCGATAAAGTTAAAAATACGACCTTCATTTTAGATTATTTATTGGCGTCGTTGATAGATTCAAATAAGTTTTAATTTAAATAGAAAAAAAAACGTAATAAAAAATAATCATTTCAACCTTTTGAGATAAGATTTCTGAATATAGACCGAGATAAAATTTTGTGCTGAAATACGCCAAGTTTCTTTTTTGTTTCTAAGCAAATCAGGAACTTAGAGTTCTTTTTTTTTCTTTTCTTTTTTTTCTTTCTTTTTTTGGCTTTGTTTCTAAGCAAGTCTTTGTATTCAACACAGAAGTATTGTTTATCAGATTATCCCGGTTTTGATTAATCACAATCAAACCATCAAATTTATGCTGCGAAATTTTAAATATTGTTATTATTATAAACTTAAAACTTACCTCTTTAGATCCCACAGACATTGAAGACTTACTAAATGTCTACTAATTTTTTAAAGAGGGGAAATTTAAATTGCGTGTAATGATTAAAATAATATCTTAAAAAATACTAAATACCTTTAAAACAAGTTTTTATCATTTTAATTACTTTCTATTCATATAATTATAATTAAAAAAATTAACTTTTCAAAAAAAAAAAAGTGCCTGAATACTGTGCCATATTTAATGCAGCTATAACTGTGTGTTCCCCTTTTGCGTTTGCTTAGAAACAATCACACTTAATGCTCCTCGGCCTGATGAAGGACTATTGACTAGTTCGAAACTAGTTGCCAGTCTCTTATATTTTTTTATTGCGGATTAAGAAGCTGTGTGTTCTTGCTCTACAAAAACAATCTCCAGCATTCTTCATTAGCGTTATCGTGCGAGTAAACCCGCTCCTAAATCGCTTAGCGGACATCAATCTGATCGGAATTACGACGGCATAGAAGGTTTGGAAAGAACTATTATTAAGGCTGCTATGTACTAACCCCATTGGATTCGCTCACCTCAATGTTAACCTATGGAGAAAATTTGTCCACGGATTGCCGACTTGGATTCAAAGATTTTTTTTTTTTTTAATTGTACTTCGTCATAGAGAAAGAAATTTTACATTAGTGTACATTTTTTAAAAAAATGCAATTAATATTTTAAAATTTAAATTATTCGGGTGAAAATCTGGTATAGTGTGTTTTAAACGCTCATAAATTCCTTCGGGGGACGAAATTTATAAAATGAATCCTGTAGCACTTTGCAGAAAAGTTCAGGCTATCTGACAATACCAATTTTATTTGATTATCAGCATTTATGTACCTGTAAATAGTTGACAAAAATATATTTTAAATAAAAAATTTGGGGGCAGCGCTTAACCCCCCCCCCATAGAAAGAGAGCCATTACAATCCCTCAAAATGTCAATCCTAAGGTGGGTGGAATTCTCGAACTGTCAACTGGGCTCCTCCCACCACAACAGTCTGCAAGAAGAGGAAAAGGGAAATATGATTTTTTTCTTAGTACATAGCAGCCTTAAGGTATCTGACTGCGTTTAAAACGTCGATATTGATAAAAATGCGGAATTTTTTTTATGCTTGATTTTTTTAAAATGTGAATTTCTGCTTCTTAATCTGCTTTTATTTTTCCTGTACGATCATTAGATATGAAATGAGAGTGATTTAAACAGAACAGCAACTGTCCATTTCAATACTAGTGAAAACTTCAGTTGTGTATTCCCAAGAACTTATTTTTCACCAACAATGCATACGACTTTTGTGATAACTCGAAATATAATCATGATGGCTATGAACGGGGCTGCCCGGAGACTTTACGGGGCCTGGGGCAAACTTCTGTCGGGGGGCTCCAAGAAAAATAAAAAAATGGAAAGAGACGAAAACACACATTCAAATTAAGTTACTCATACTTAAAATTTTATTACACGAATGATTAACATAATTATTATATTTCATTGCACTGATCTCTTGTTATATTCTCCAATAAATATGACATCTTCCATCCACAAAGCTTTTTTGCTATCTATTTTAGTAGTTAGTACTGTCTTCAATTTATTAGAGAGAATGTACTTTTATAGCAGATAGGACTAGACAGTTATATTTTTCATTAAAACCAAACGTTTTTGTTTTCAGAAGACTATTTTGGAGTAAGAGAAATCTAATTAATAAAATAATTTTTTTTTAAATATTTTTGGGGGGATTTTTTTATTTTCATTTATTTATTTATTTATTTCTCCTTTTTTCAGGAGATTATTTTGAATTTTGAAGTACGGTACAAGTTTCAGAATGAAATCTAATAAATTAATTTTAATTTTTTTTTGGGGGGGGAGGCCCTCCGGCTGTTAGGGGCCTGGGGCAAAGTGCCCCAGTTGCCCCCTCTCTGGGCGGTCCTGGCTATGAAATTTTCCAGGTATGTTTTTTATAGTATTAAGAATGTAATGAAATACAGATTAGGCTCTAGGTATATTATTGGTTGAATTATAGCTGAGTTTATGAAAAAATCTCATGAGAATTTATTGAAATTTTGCGTGTAATAGCATATAATGATATTTAAAAAAAATTTTTTTTAGATTTCGAGATATGGATTAATTTATTTTTGAAGTGAAACTTCTTTACAGCCGGTAAGGTAAGTCGAAGCGTAACGAAAGGTGCAGCGGAAGCGACCCCCCCCCCTCCCCCCTCAAGAATTTGACCTGGTGGTGACATCTGATCCAACACCGACTCAAACACAGAGTCGGTGTTGTCTGATCTATACGAATTCCCTACCCCTCACTCTCAGGCAAAGCCTTAGTGAAGCGATTGATCACCTTTGCACTCGCAAAAATGCACTGATTTTACTACCAAGCTTAATGTGTTGTCAAACAGTTAATTTGTAATTAATTTAAACCAATTTTTTAGGGTGAATTGTACAAAGCTTTATCTATTAGAAAACAAAAGCAGAATTGTTGGGATATTATTAGAAATTATTTTATGTGAAAAAAAATTTAAATTAATGTTTTATGAATAATGAATGCATTTCGTGCAGATTTTTAAAAAAACTATGATTGACATATATTAAATTATTTGTATATATTCTATCCATAGGTTATACTTTAATCTACACCTAAAATAATTACCATATTTCACATAAAAGTATTTTTTCAGGCAAATGTATTGCAATGTACAAGAAATATCATAAAGTTTTTTCACAAAGAATTGCTTTAAAAAAATTAGTAATATGTACTTACCTAAATTTAGGTGGAAATTGTATAAACATACTAGATATACATGTATACAAAATTTTAGCAACTTGTGATCATTTGTTTTGAATAAATAGAGCGCACAACTTTGAAAATAGCAGTTTTTAGAAAAAGCCATTTAAAGTTTAAAGTTTCTATAAATCACAGTGCTATTAGCTTTATACATTTGGCCATAAAATCGGTTCTAATTGTAGTATAGACTTAATTTTTTTATATATTCCTTACATCCCATTCTTCAAAATTAAATCATAGTAAAAAATTTGAGTTTTTTTTATGGTTTTAAGGTGATCTTCTCCGCTAGAAACGACAAACAGTTTTCTCTTTAAAAATGCAATTTACATTTAGTGCTATCAATTGTCAATTATTTGGATTAATTTTTAAATTAATTGGTGCATTTTAGAATTGGGAAAATTTGTACGGACACTTACAATAGCATTAGTGTGTTATTGTGTACTTTATTGTTTAATTTTATCGGTCAAGTGAATTATTGAAGATTTTGTTTTATCGTTTAAGTGGACTATTGAAGTGTTGTAGTTATTGACAATCGATTGAATAATCGGATAGAATAAATAAAATAATAAAATAAGTGGATAGAGTTTCGATTAAAAAGTTCGAAAACTTCAACTGGGAGGAAGTGCCGTGACAGGAGGCGTGCTAACAAGCCGCTAAAACAACTGCCTAAAAGTGGGGCCCAATGTGTGAGAAAATTTCGAGAGGGACGGAAGGCATTGAAAGTCGTAGTTGCCGCAAGAGTGTCGTTACCAATTCCTGAATTACCAACCGTCCTCATCCTTCGGTCTACACCGGAGCCATCTACAAGTAACTATGCACCAACGAGTGCCATGCATCGTTCGCCTAACATAACTCATCCATACACAAATTTCAGAGCAATTCAAAGCGCACATAAAGCATTTAATAATAAAAATTTTGATAATCCATTCCGATTCGCATGTGGTATTTGTGATCGCTTATGGTTTAAAGATGATTTTTAAAAATATCAGAGATACATCAGCAACTCCTGAGTGCAGAATTTTCCAGAAGGTGATGTAAATAATCTAATGGCTTGTAAATGTTTTATTCAAGCCCTGAATCGCGATCATATTCCCACATTTTCAACATTCAAGTATCCAGAGACACCATTACATCTCCCGAAATTAGATTTAGTGTCCGAAAGACTCATTTCACCATGGATACCATTTATGTAGATTAGGAGATTGCGACATGTTCACGGCCAATATGGAATCATCAGGCAAGTTATCAATGTTCCTTTAGATGTAAATACTATGATTTACCAGCTACCAAGAGATGTTGATGATCATCATTCTTTGTACACATTAAGAAAAAGAAAATTCACAAATCTAGTTACTTGATTGGATTAGTTAATAAAAGAAATATCAAAAGCTGGTTACAGTATTTATGTGAGCGCCCTCTTTATAAATTTTACAGTATCACAGTAAATCCATATCTCTTCAATGATACCTCAGAAAATATAATCGATAGGAATGAAATGAGTGAAGACGTACCCATCGAGGATGGTCTTACAGCTCTCCAACAGACGCTGCCATGGAACGATGATAAGTATCTCCGGATTGCACCAGGTGAAATGAATTTGCCGCATAGTTTATTTTTTTTATGAACACAAGGAGGAGCTTTCATTCCCCACCATATATCTTGGTCAATTCAGAGTATTCAAAGAAGGTTTACGTGTTACGCCGTTCATGAGGGCTACGAGTGAATCGAGACGCGCCGATCGAGGAGCAACAACACATCATTTGTTATGTATGGCAATGAAAGTAATGAGACTGAGAGTTCGCGACTCTCTCACGGTAGCATTCAAAAATGTCGGGAAAGATTCAAATATAACCCGGCAACAACCTGAATCTGAGGAATACATTAACCAGAGCATAGAAACAAATCTCGCTTTTTTGATGCATATCTAATTCCAATTGGTATTGGGCTGACAGAAAACGGGATTTATTTGCCATGATAAGACAATTAGGAAAACCTACCATGTTTTTGACATTGAGTGCTAACGAAATTGGATGGGTCACTTTATTAAAAACTTTGTATAGATTGAAAAAGGACCTAAATGATTGTGTACCCTATAAATTTCCTATCCCCCCTATCTGTGAAGTTTCACTTCTAACACACGTGGCTGCCACGGACCCAATTTTTTTTTATTATTATTACACTTAGGGGGGACTAAAGTACATATGACAAAGAAAAATTAATTTTATGTTTATTTTTTTCTTTTTCAGGATTGGGGCTTTTAAATTAAATAGACTAAATATTTTGATGTTTTATCATTGCATTGGATTATTCGTCCATTTTACTCCCAGTGCTTAATTATAAACTCTCTACAGTTGTTGTTGTTTTTTTTCATATTTATCCCTGCTGCCAATAATTTTTACTGTTATCTGGAGAAAACGGCTCCCTCAAGTCTATATCCACTTAATTTATACAACCTCCTGAGATAAAAGTCTGCTCTTCTCATATCAGTATTATTTCTGCAGTGGAGTGAAACGTCACTTGCCAATCCCCTCTCACGACTTTCGTATTACTCTTTAAGGAAGATGACATAGGTTGTTTACCTAGCGAGAACATTTCACGGAATAGGGTTAAATTTCGCAATAATAAAGTGTTTCATGTAAAAAGATAGATTCATTTTCATTTCCGCCACCACGAAAAATAAGTGAAGAACACTTTACAGACCTCCTTTATTTGTCAGAAAGTCTTACAGTAGCTCAGTTTTCAGTCTTTTAGATTTCACTACTTTGGAACTTATTCAATCATTTCCTACAACTATTAAACAGGACCCGTAAAATTCGTTTTCTCTCGTTCTTCAGTAAAGCACAGAATGCACCAGTTAGTAAGCACAGTCTTGATACATTTGTAATACTTTAATTTCCCCCTGTTACTTTTTCTAATCAAATATATTTGAAAATTTGAGGCAATGGAAAATCTTTGTGTACCTCAAGTGATGGAAGAGCAAAGAGGAACATTCGTCCCTGGGAACATTCGTCCACGTGTAATATTACCAAGCACCAATAAAAGTGTTTAAACAATTACCGATCTTAAGACTGAAGGGGATCAACTTAGCAGTTGCCCTTGTTGCTCGTTAGCATGGTTACCTCCTGGCGTTCACCAACCTCTGGATTAGCTCACTTATTAATGGACGATTTCGTTTGACTACTAGAGCAATTTTCAAGTATTTTGTTTCCTTTTATTCAGTAATAATGATATCTTACATATACCGAGCGAGCACTAATTCCGTCTATTTTAAAAGTTCTGTTTCTTTTTTAGAGATAAATCGGACAATAAGCTTTCAGACTGCTCTCCTATCTCTCGAGAAAAAATAAAAATTTTGCATTACCTTCATGAGAGAAGATAAATAAAACGCGAACATAATCGTTTCCCATCTGATATGCTGATATGATTTTAAGTCAGGCCACCTTCGAAGTCAATGACTGATCATAATTGTTCAAATCTACAGTGAAACGTCTATCCGTATGTGCCCTGCCATTTATTCGGCCAAACAATAATGATTTTGTCTGGTTTGGCTGGTTTAGCGGTAACCGTAACCAAAGATATTCTTATTGTTTAAAAAAATAAGTAAACAAGATAAACTTCTGCGCATCGTTTTGCATCATATTTTCAACTCGCTTTGTCTTTCAAAATGTTAACCCACTTCTTCATTTTAGCTTTTGCTTACAAAGGGAAAAATGGCCTTCTAGATTTTATTTATTAAAAACCTTTCGGTTTACGATTAATTTCAGACTATGCTTCTAAAAATAAAATATTCCAAACTTTGTATCAATTTTCTCATATCTGATATAAAATTAAGGTCAATCAATCTTATCACCGGGTTGTAATATTTTTCAATTCTTTAAATCTTTTTTTATAAAGGTGCTTTTACGTTTCAAATTATTTTCATGCATATTATAGAAATTTCTAAAATTATGTTTTACCCTCCATCGTTATTCATCTGTAGAGTATTCCTTTTTCAGGACAACATAGTACAATTTTTTTATTAAAAAATTTTAATTAATTGTTTTTAATTTTTTAATTTTTTGAAATTTAATTTTTTTGTGTGTATGTGTACAAGAAATAACCAAATGTTAGTGTTAACAAGTTAAGTCACCCTTGTCCACTTTCACCAGTTTCCCATATGAAGGATGTAATACAAAGTTCCTATAAATTTGACACAAAAAATAAACCTAAATTTCTGGTCAATAAATGCATTTTTTTAAAACTGAAATCAGCTGATATAATTTTATTGCATTTACAAGTTTTGAGTAAAACATCATAATGAAACATTTATTCTTATTATTGTCCAATACACTGAAAAGCAACAAAAAAAAACTGGTACAGGCGTGCAAATGCAAATAACGGAGATATGCAACCAATCAGCGTAACGCGATGCGTCGGCAGCGCCAATATAAGACAACAGGTGTCTGACGAAACTGTTAGATCTGTTCCTGATACTACAATGGCAGGCTATCACGATTTATGTGACTTTGAACGTGATGTTATAGTCGGCGATAGAGATGGGACATAGCATCTCCGAGGTAGCGATGAAATTTGGATTTTCGCTCACGACCATTTCACCAGTATACCGTGAATATCAGGTATCCGGTAAAACATCAAATCTCCGACAGCGGTGCGGCCGGAAAAAGACCTTGAAAGAACTGGGCTGTCGACGATGGAAGAGAATCCTTAAACGAGATAGACGTGCAACACTTCCTCAAATTGCTACGGACTTCAATGCTGGGGCATCAATAAGTGTCAGCGTGCGAACTGTTCAAAAGACCGTCATTGATATGGGCTTTCAAAGCTTCAGGTCCATTTGTGTACCGCTGTTGACTGCACGGCACAAAGCTTTACGCCTTGCCTGGGCCCACCAACACCTCCATTAGACTGTTGATGATTGGAAGTACGTTGCCTGGTCTGACGAGTCTCGTTCCAATTGTATCGGATGGATGGACGTGTACGTGTATGGAGACAACCTCATGAATCCATGGACCATACATGTAAACCGGGGACTGTTCAAGCAGGGGGAGCCTCTGTAATGGTATGGGGCATGTGCAGTTGGCGTGATATGGGACCCCTGATACTTGTAGAGATGACTCTAACAGGTGACGGGTACATAAGCATCCTGTCCGATCATCTACAACCATTCATGTCCACTGTGCATTCCGACGGACTTGGACAATTCCAGCAGGACAATGCGACCCCCCCCCCCACGTTGAGAGATGCTACTGGCTTCAGGATCTCTCTTCTGATTTTAGACACTTCCATTGTCCACCTAAATCCTCAGACATTAACGCTATTGAGCATATCTGGGATGCCTTGCAACGTGTTGTTTAGAAAAGATCTCCACCCCCTCGCCCTCCTATGGATTTGTGGACTGCCCTACAGGAATCATGATGTGAATTGCCTCCAGAATATCTTCAGACATTAGTCGAGTCCATGTCACGTCGTGTTCCGGCACTTCTGCTTGCTCATACGATATTAGACAGGTGTACCAGTTTTTTTTTTTTGCTCTTCAGTGTATTAGAAATAATATCCTAATATACTACCGTAAAACGGGGTTACTTTGAGACTGCAGGGGTAACTTTGTGACGCATAGTAATTTTTTCGTATTTCGGACCTTGCGCCGAGCCTGTGATACTGGGTATGCAAACAACAGTGTCAACAGCTTGTCCGACACACGAGACACCTAGTGGCCAGTGTCGGAAGCTTCTGTGCGCCATTTGTCTTCTCTGGCCAGTGTATTGTTCAAACCTGTTGCTAAACTATTGATTCAAACTTCGGAAACTCTTTGAGCTAAAGGCTAACACCTTATACAACCAACTACCATAGGTAATTAATTTTTATTGTCAATATGCTGGTTAGATTGTGGAGCAATGTAACTCTTGTGTAGTGATATTTCCGAGAGATACGAGAACCCAACCTAAATATCGGAAGGTGATGGGATTACTTTGTGACTCACTGATACTGTCAAAAAGTAACCCACAAAGTCGACCCACCTCCTCCAGGCGCTCGATGTTGCATTTTTCCGTCCTCTAAAATACCACTGGAGAGAAAGGAGTATTGACTATCTGGAAAAAACTACCCGAAGGAACAAAATGTACCGAAAGACGAATTTCCTCATCTTCTCAAAGAACTGATGGCTGCCCTAGGCACCCGAAATCTCTTTGATGTCAAAGATATAGATAAAGCTATCCAATACTTGTAATCTATATATATAAAACAGTTCCGTAACTGACTGACTGACTGACTTACAGACCAAACCGCTGGACCTAAAGTGCCGAAATTTTGCGTGGCGATTGTTCTTATAGCAGCGGTTTCCAACCTTTGTGCTACTACGCCTCCCTAATTTTTTTCCGCGTCTCCCTATTTTTTTAATAGATATATTAATATAGCACATGGTTGTGAGACTTGGACCCTGACATTAAAAGATATTAATAACTTAAGAATATTTGAACGTAAAATTTTGAGGAAGATATATGGACCAATTAAGGTAAATAGTAATCTATGGAGAATAAGAACTAATAAGGAAATAGAAGCACTCATAAAATGCAAAGACATAGTAAAATTTATTAAAGCACAACGAATATCTTAGCTCGGCCACAACGAGAGACAAACTGATAAGCGATGGCAAAATTTTTATACTGGAAGCCAATGTGCAACAGACCAAGGGGAAGACCAAAAAAAAGATGGTTAGATGATGTGTTGAATGACCTAAAATGTCTGAAGATAACCAACTGGAAGGGGAAAACTGGCGACAGAGTCGTCTGGAAAGGGATTGTGCGGCAGGCTAAGGCCCATCACGGGCTGTAATGTCAACTAAGAAGAAGATAATAATATAGACACTTTAAATAATAATAACTTTATTACAAAAAAAATGAAAACTACAATTAACAGAATAATAACAAGATTTTGCTATAACAATACGAACATGCATATTTATTTTTATATTAAATTACAAATTAAACTACATCTAACGCATCAAAATTTAATGCGAGGGTTTATGTTGTTTATTGGCGCAAAGTTTATCAAATCTTGGGGGCAATGTGGAGAGTACCGCTCGTAACTCTTTTTAAACTATTAACCTGGTTCGATATTTCGTTTTCATTGCAGCCAGTGCCTAAAAGCCCGTTTCGCATAAATATGACGTTACAAACGGTAGAAGCACTTGCATTGCTTTGCAATACAAAGATTCATACTCTCCACTAAGATTCATCCAAAACTGAATTATGATTTCATTTTGAAACTTTTGTTTTCGTGAGCTATCGCATGACAATTCTATCCATTTTTCTTTTTCGATGATTGTCAACTCAAATTCGTCTATTTATAGATATTATGGTTTATTCGTTTATTTATAGATTTTATGGTATGAACATTTATTTTATTAAAAAGTTTTGGCGCCATCCCTGGCAATAGTCCGCGTCTCCCCTAGGAGTTGCATAGTGTACGGGTGCACTAAGAGAGATTTTTTGAAAAATTCTTCTTAGATTTTTGTAAATTAAATTTTTAAGCTGTTTTTGTAACATTATTTAAAGTTTACCCGAGGGTTATAAAATTTATATCATGAGAAAGATCATAAAAATTCCTTTAAAATAAAATCTTTTTCGAATCTTTACCTTCATTTTCTGATTTTTGGTGAATTTTTAAAGGTTAATTTTTAGAATTTAATTTCTTAAATACTGATCACGTGGTTTCTTTTCTTTTTGTGATACTTTAAACTAATTTTGCGTCACGCGCATAACAACGAAATAGACAAAAAGAATTTTTTTTCTTGCTAATGCGACAGACGATTGGATCCAAAAAAATATTAAAACGGTAAAAGATATGTTCTTCAAACTGTACTATATCAACTGTACTATATTCTTTAGTATGTTCTATTAGATTTAATTTGAATATTTTCTTCTACATTATTTTGTCTATAAAAATATCCGTTACGTTTTCTTTTAAATATATTTTTTCGTTTTTTTTTACATCAATTGCATACATTGATCGTTGTATTTATTAATTATATATATATATATATATATATGTATATCATTTGGCATTAATTGCATACATTGACCGTTCAATTTAATTTGAATGTACTCCGTAGCGAAGTATGACTTTTCAGCTAGTAGGTATATATAATTGTGTATCAAGCTTTTGATAAGCGTTTTACTGCCTAACTTTGCGTCAAGAAATTTTCCCTCTTGGATTTCAAAGCGAAAACACAGATGTCACAAAGTAGCCCCACTCGGGGCAACTTTGTTTTCTCAATGGTAATTATAGATCCGGGTTAACGCAATATAATACTACGTAAGGAAAGGATGTACCAATGTTTTGCAATTGTTTGTTTTGGGCTGCTTTTAAAACTGATTGGCTGACACAGGAAAAAACTTAAAATCCGTCACAAATTAACCCCATCATATGATAACTTTAAACCCCTGAAAGAAAGTTAGGTAATGCTGCTGATCTCTGGATATTGAAGACTTTTATATAGCATAGCATAACAGATTATTCCTCCCTCTCAAAGAATTTCGCAGTTTGAGGGTAACTTTTTGTGGACTGCTGTGGAGCAAAGTGCAGGAGGGGAGTTTGTTAAGTTGAAACCACCTATATGCTAAATTTGATAAATTAAAACAGTAGTAATGCCCAAACTTTTTCCGACCGTGACCCACTTTCTTTAAATAAATAATTACAAGATAAAAAGAACTTTTTATATGCCATGTTTTTAAATTTTCTATTGAGTCATATAAATTTGACAATTCTATGTATTAATAAATACTTTTTAAAAATTTTTTTGATGAATTATCCCATCAACTTGAAAGAAAATGAAGTTAATTGGAAGTTAACTTGCGTTTAACTTTTCGTTCCCGTCCCGGCCGATAGATGGCTGCACCAGTCTACAAAAAAAATTAACTGAAAACTAATTTAATTCTGATTAAAGATGGCTAAAAGTATTAAAGTAATGCATTGTCATCGTGTTCTGAGCTATTCTAAATGTTTCAAACGTCTAGCTAGTCGGGAAGTTAGTTAAAAATCGATTGCAAGATTTGTATTGGACAAACACTCACACAAACAAGAAAGCGAGTTAATAAAAACATGGTAATAAAAATCACTCGACTCCCAATAAAAAAATTTTGGTAGAAGCAAAATTTTTAAATAAAATTATGAAATATTAGCCAAAAGAATAGAAAAAAGAAATTCACAAATTTTGACAAACTCTTCTCAAAATCAATGAATTGTACATTTTGGGTATACGTTTACTTTGCATAATAACAATAAGAAAAAAGGTCTTCCTTACCATCAGCCCTTTTTTTTAGTAAAACTGTTTGAAACCTTAATTAATAAAATCATCATCTTTTAACATTTAACAAAATATAAAGAAAGATATTTAAAATACGTAATTATAGAAAATGTGAAGCAAATTTTTAATTAACTATTTCAAAATGACATAAATTTTCCTCAAACTCTCCGCGACCCAATTTTTTTCACGATTCCCTTTGAGTTGCAACCCACAGTTTGCGTACCACTGAATTAAAAAATAATACTAATACTGAAATATTCAATATTAAATGAAATCCAGGAGGATCCGCTCCTACTCGACTCCTCTCTCCAACTTTGAGGGGCGCAGCAAGGGTAACCAGCACTCGAGAGCAATTTCTAATTTCCGCTCACTCCTCCTGCCATAGACTTTGAAGACTTTTTGTTATTGTTTTGGGGTTTTAGACATATGAGACGTTGAAAGGCAAAGTGGTGTAAGTCACATTTTCAACTTTTTTCATTTGGGGTCAAATATGTAATCTCCATGTTCAATTTATGGTGGAATTGTAAATAGTTATTACTTTGCAATATTGTAATAATTGTTATGAATTATAATTTGTTCAATTTATGGTGGAATTTTTTGTAGTTTTGGCAGTTAAACTCTTTTGACTTACACCACTTGACTTACTGACTTACACCACTTTGCCTTTCACCGCCTCATATGTTTGTCGCTTCCTTCGGTTTGGATTGCAGAGCAAATGTTCCCTTTCCCCCAGCAAAGCTGTTCAATGTATTCTTTTTGCTGCGGAAGGAAGATTTCACAGTAAAAGCAAAATAAGAATTATGACTAGGGATATGTAATTTTCGCATTTATGAAATAGATGCGAATAAATGCGAAATTTGCCAATATGGGCGACTAAATGCGAAAATTATTTTTTTACTACTTTTCGGCGAAAACTCGGTGATAAACGGCTTTTTAAGCGAAATTAGGTAATAATACTCATTATTTATTAACACAATTGCTTAACTAAGACCATCCGCGACCTTTAATCCTTTCAGGGGCAACAACCTCCCCCGTTTGCACTGTGCAGATTTTTTACCCCGATTTTTTTTAACGTAAAGAATCTTGAAAATTTTTCCAATTAAAGGTTGCAAAATGTTTTTACTTCTTTAAACTGATAACAGATGGCAGTACTAATCATTTTTCTTCTCATTTAACTGGAATACATTGAATGCAAGTGAAAAAAAAGACTAGATTTAGGCGTTTGCACTGTGCAAACGGCGCCCCTCAAAGGGTTAACTGAGAAATCTCACTCTCCTTCGGATTTGCTCCGAATTTCACTCGGACAGTTTGTCCGTAGCGGAGTCGAACCTAACAATCTAACTGTAAAAATCAACCTTCAAGTTTTGTGGAACAATTTAGTAGATTTTAGAACGTCTCTTTTGGAGCATTTCACCTTCTTACAGTATTCAACCAAGAGACTCCTGTTGATGTTATACTGTTTTTAACTGAAACGAAATGCTGCTACTTTAACTTTGCAAAGGCAGCTATACAAAACTTCTATAGTACCGAGTAGATGCTGAGATAATTAATGACAAAAGGCAAAGACTTAAGGAACATAACGTGGAAACTACTAAGATGTTAGCTTTTAACTAGAATTTTGATATTTACCTATCCAAGTAAGTAAAATTGTAAATTTTTTTGACGCAAAATTTTTGAATTTATATATATATATTTTTTTTGCGGATAAATGCGAAATTTTATATATTATATTTTTTTTGTTGCGAAATTTTAATATTTTTTATGCGAAATTTACGTATTCCTAATTATGACACTATGCATAAAACTACAAAATAACGTTTTTAATTACAAGTAATGATTTACAAGTAATGATTTACACATTTTATTATAATATTTTTACTACTTACTGATTCTGGTAAAACTAAGTATAGCAGTGATTCTCAACCTTTTTTTCGTCACGGTACACTTTTCATAATTTAAAAATTTGGCCGCACACAAACAATAAGATAAATTTAAAAGAATTTTACTAGGATAATTGATTGATATACCTATAATATATGTTTTGTAAAAATAGCACATGAAATAATTTTCTTTGAAGTATAAAATGAAATTGTATTACAAAGTAAATTAAATGTTTATTTAACTACAAATTACATTTAATGCGAAATTTGAGTTTTTTTTTTTTTGATAATTTCTTTTATATTTGGGCGTAAAAAAATGATAATGCTACTCTCATTTAGTGATCCAGATTTAAAAGTACAGAACTGCAACAGTCCAGAGTTACCAGTTGTCAGTCCAGAACTGTAATAGTAATGCGCATTGGTTCAGCCAGTCCCCGCTAAGAAGGCAGAACTGATTGAACTACTTGTCTGACGGCGCTCATTTATCGGTATTCGCAGCGGCAGTACACTTCAAGAATCTAAAATCATTGAAGTATAGTGTAGAGTTTTGTAAAATTGGAGTATTTAATAATTTCTTTCAAAAATGTATAATAAATGTAGAACTAAATATTGATACGATCTTTAGGGAACAGGTGAATAATTTTTATTTATTTATTTATTTATTTATTTATATATTTATTTTTTTGTGAATTGGAATTCGAACTGAACAAATCGATCACGAGTGGGTCGAGTCTTCCGGAAAACACAAAATTGTACACTTAAAATTGAAATAGGTTTCTGTTACACAAAAACATTTTTACATTAATATATCTATTTTAATAATGCTAAAATTTCATGGATATAGGTGAGAAAGTTTTTATGAAAGCATTCCTTTTCTATCAAAGCATATAATTTTATGAAATAATTTTTAATTGCTTCGATGAAATGTTTTTTTTTCAATGATGAAATATTCAGAAATGACTAATTATTAAAGAATAAAAACAAAAGCAATTCTACTTGTTGAAAAGAAACCTCTTTAAAGGGAGGAAAAAGTTTAGGACACAGTTTTGATTATAAATTTAAAGTATCTAGTATAAAATAACAAAACTACACTTTTTATTCAGTAATTTAACGTGTATTTAATTTAAAAGATATTTAATTTTTTGGCTGTTTTAACTTAACTAGTCCCTTTGCACGTTATTAAATCCGTATATCCGGCTAAATACAATTTGCCCGCTAATGAATGCAGTTTGATTCAAAATGCTTTCTTTAAATTTGCTGTATAAAAATTTACCAATGGAAATTTTACTTTAATATGCTGTTGGAAATGTAAATTTGATGAATACGCTGGCCCGAATTCATGCCAGCAAAAGCTTCTGCAGTGTATAGAGAATCTATGCTCACTTCTACCCAGACTTGGGTGTATATAATTTGAAGTGGCACTCTATTTGAAATTATATACAAACACAGTTTATACATGAAATAATGTTTATTGAATTCGCTGCACATATAATTGGCTTTTACAGCAATAAGCATGCGTACTACTTGTACGGAATGTAAATACAGCTTTTAAGGACAATATATTTTTATACTCACGAACAGTAAGTCAAACCAGCAGTACTACCACGTAAACTTCTGGCCCGCTAAGGGCTAGAGCAGGATAACACCTTTTCAACCTTAACAACAACTCCCTTTTTTCATTAATGACGCTGCGTGGTATTTATACTAAGCGCGTATGCCAAAATTAGCATATCTGAAGCAGCTTCTTTAATTCACTCAAAAGTTCGATTCTTGTGAATCGAATCTTGTGTATACCTTACACTGGCCTCCCTCGAAAAAAAAAATTAGGTAACTGAGGTCTGAACGGCTTCAGTTAACTAATTGAAAACGCGTGCTGGTCTGACTTTTTACATAATGGGTGGCAAAGCCAAAAAACCTTCCACACGTTGTGTGGGGGAAAAACGCCACTACCATTTTACAAAACTAACCCCGAAGGGTCCAGGTGACACCATTACACAGTGGATTTGCAGAGTTGCGGATACTGGGTTGGCCAACTGCGCCCTAAAATATCTATTTTAATTAAAAGTGACAACACAATTGCACAGCATGACATTTCTTGACTGTATCTGCTCTCCCCCAATTTATAATGTACATGTGTTATGATTTGCGAAGTTAGTATGTTAGTTGTTTGTTATCTGTAGTTAGTATGTATTTTTTTTCACTACATGTCCCCTTCAAAAATTTATAAAACAACAGTATACCGTTTTTTTTCAGTGCCTCACCACTTCCCCTCAAAATGTTTACACAGTATATACACTGGGGAACTTCAAACCAATTTGGTTCGATTTTATTAAAGGGTGGGAGTTAGAATAAGAAAGTTGATACAAGACTTGTTCCTCATGAATGCAGCAACTTCACTGCACCAGTTTGTCCAATCCGTGGAACCTCTCTTGATGGTCGCAGTCCTAGTAAAGGGGTTCGTTGACCGTGTGGGCATCCTTCGTGCAGCAGGTCGTAGGTCCTGAGGCGCTGGTCCGGCTTGACGATGGACAGGAGGTCTCTTGGGAGGAGGCCAACCTTGCTGGGCGGTTGATATCTTGCGTTCCCTGTACTTATGCAAAGGAGCTTTAAAATTGTCATTCTTCCTTTTGATAACCTTGTCTACCTTATCAGCGACGCATTCCTCCTTTGATGGAGTTTTTGTAGTGCACACTTTACCTTTCTTCGTACTTTTGCTTGTATCGGTATTAAATTTTAATGCAGATTCTATTTTTTCAACAACCTGACTCTGCTTTTCGTATTTGTGCTTATACGACTTCTTTTTTACCTCCTTAATTACTTCAGTATTAGCAATTTTAATGCTGGAACCTGAAGGCGCTTTTTCACGTTTTTTATCCCCCTTAACTTTAGTTTTATCCTCTTTTGACGAAAAAGTCTCTTTGAAACTTGCGATATCAGAATCGTTATCATTTAAATTCTTTAACACTGCTTCAGTTTTAGGAAGATTAAGCTTTTCGTACTCGTGCGTTTTATTGCAAACTTTCTCTATAACTTCCGAAGCATCAGCTAAACTACCTACAGTATAACTCTGTGTCAACTTTTCATCCTGATTCTCAGTCTGGTTTTCATGTACTTTATTTAAAACCATATTATCAACCTGGCCTACACAATCCCCATTCGGCTGGAAACTTGAAATAATATCATCACCTAGCAAGTTCCTACTATCGTTTAAAGAATTTTTATTATCGTCAACTAATAAGTATTCACTAACTTCCGTAACGCATACTTCGTCATCTACTAAATTTCCTTCATTAACAGATGTGTGAATATCATCTAAAATATCAGGTATAGCATCAATAATATCAGGTATAGCATTAATAGAAGTGTCCGATGATTTATTTTCTAAACCACTAGCATTAGTATCGGCCCTATTTTCAGAAATTTGTACTGGAATTACCTCATCATTCCAGCTAGACTCACTTTCTTTATAAGCCACAAAAATACCCTGACTTTCACTATTCTCAAAATAATGATTACTGCTCGGACAAAATAATACATTTGACCAAACAGTTTCAACAGGTTGAACCATATCATGTGAATCAACTTGCCAGTGCAAGTAAGGTGCTTCCCTATTATTTTCTTTAAGTGCACTAATTTCATTATAACGCCGTGCGCTTCTATTATTTTGCCGGCGGTACTGCTTACGCTGCTGGTTTGAAACTCGCGAAAAATTTTGGCGCGGCTGTATAAAATCTCTCGTACCTGAATGACGGTGAGGGGTAGCGAAGAAATGTCTATTGTCATATTTAGCTAAAGCTTGAAGGAGGGTAACCTTGCTTGTAATTGTTTGATTATCTAAAAAATCTTGAACACTTGGCTTCAAACGTTGGATAACTATTTTTAAGATTATCGCTTCCGTCAACTCTTCTAAATATTCCTCACACTTGGAAATCTTTTCCATAGCAAAATCTAATGCAGACTGACCTTCACGTTGCCTTAGCGAATAAATTTCCGCTTCAATTTCACTTTGATTAAAGGTCTTTGGAAAAACGCTAAGAAACTGTTGCTTGAATGACAAATAGTCAAAAATCAGATTACTGCTTTGCATACACGTGTACCACTGATATGCACTACCTCTTAAAGCGGCTAGAGCAATTTTAAGTTTATCCCCCTCTGGGGTGCATTGTTGCTGAAAGTAATGCTCAATTTTCTTTAGGAATTGGCTTGAGGGGCCGCCATTGAATGTGGCTTCGAATGGCGCAATTTGCTGAACCATAATTACCCGAGGAAAATTTCCAGCAGGATTTTGTTCTACAACACTCATTTTTTAAATAGTATATAAGTACTTGCAACAATTTTATCAATATACGTACACAGTACACAGTTTTTAATTTCAATTATGTTCTTCGTTACAAATTTAACGCTAACTACCAGGGTATATATATTTTTCGGGCGCCAGTATAGAGAATCTATGCTCACTTCTACCCAGACTTGGGTGTATATAATTTGAAGTGGCACTCTATTTGAAATTATATACAAACACAGTTTATACATGAAATAATGTTTATTGAATTCGCTGCACATATAATTGGCTTTTACAGCAATAAGCATGCGTACTACTTGTACGGAATGTAAATACAGCTTTTAAGGACAATATATTTTTATACTCACGAACAGTAAGTCAAACCAGCAGTACTGCCACGTAAACTTCTGGCCCGCTAAGGGCTAGAGCAGGATAACACCTTTTCAACCTTAACAACAACTCCCTTTTTTCATTAATGACGCTGCGTGGTATTTATACTAAGCGCGTATGCCAAAATTAGCATATCTGAAGCAGCTTCTTTAATTCACTCAAAAGTTCGATTCTTGTGAATCGAATCTTGTGTATACCTTACAAGTGCCTTTCTGACTACTCAGTTGATTAATGAGCGGGTGTGTGCACGGAAAAATGGAAAATACGGACAATCCCAAAAATGACTTTCTATGGTATGAAACGATCTCTCAGATTTTAACTTAACGAACTACATATGCGTTGTTTTTAAATACGTTACTGGCCGAATACTCGTGCTTCGCTGCGGAATACTTTAGCACCAAGAAGTATGCAATTTGGTTAATTTAATTTAAATTAACTTTAGTAGTTCAGTGTTGTGATTCCTCAGAATAGTTCACCTTATAATTTAACGACCGTGATCTGACTTTAAATACGGATACCAGATTGTTTTTTTCTGTTTTTGGTATCGATGAGGGCGTTGAACTCCACCCACACATTCCACTCGATTCATTCGATTCGTAACACCCACACATAAGCGACGTCAGACAAGTATTTCAATCAGTTCTACCTTCCTAGCGGGGACTGGCTGAACCAATTCGCATGACAATTAAAGTTCTGGACTGGTAACTGGTAACTCTGGACTATTACAGTTCTGGACTTTTAAATCTGGATCACGAAATGAGAGTAGCATTATCATTTTTGTTTTTTTACGCCCAAATATAAATGAAGTGATCAAAACACAAGAAGCTCAAATTTCGTATTAAATGTAATTTGTAGTTAAATAAACATTTTGTTTACTTTGTAATGCAATTTCATTTTACATATCAATGAAAATTATTTCGTATGCTAATTTTACAAAATATATTATTAGGTACATCAATCAATTATCCAAGTAAAATTCTTTTAAATTTATCTCATTGTTAGTGTGCCGCCAAATTTTTAAATTATTAAAAGTATACCACGACGAAAAAAAGGTTGAGAATCACTGCTTTAGAGAAACTACCATGCAAAATTACAGCTTCCTTGGATTTAAGGTACCAGAGATAGAGTGATTAGTTTGTGATTGGTATTTGGCTGTTATATACAGAGAAACCTCTCTAACCGGCCATCTCTATTCAACGGCCACCCTTCTCAACGGCCATATTTTATTCAGAACCGATTCAACAGTCCGTAGATCCAATGTTATGCTACCAAGGCTTATGTTATGCAGGGCCCGATTTAGAAAATTCTTGACTATAGGCACAACTTGAGATGCTCCCCCCCTAACACTGATGTGGGCGCAAAATTTCCAAAATTGACACACACAAAAAATAATCATGAATCATTGTGAAAGTACCATTTTACCAAGAATTGTCTATTCAAAGCGTAGAAGCCTAGAACATTATCAAATAACAAAAAGCAATACAATATATTAACTTCATCATTAAAACACCAATACAATGCAACCAGAAAACCTTATTAATCCCTTATATAGAATATAACATACATATGATGAACTATACATACAGGGTGTAACGAAACTCTTGAGCAAAACTTTAAGGGGTGATAGTACACATCAAGACAAACAATATTATATAGGAAACTTAGGGTCCCAAACGTCTTCCAAAGAAGATAGACGCCATTAAAGTTTAGGGACTGAAATGTCAAATGATCATAAAAAACGGGAAAATTTGTCGATTCGTTTGCTGTTTTCGCTTAAATTATTCTTTATGTCAAGATTTTCTGTAAAATTAATGTTAAAGATAAAGTTAAAAAAATGCCGATAGAGGGCGCTTTAGACTTTGGAGTAACAAACAACTATTTTTTACTGTTATTTTTTGTATCAGATTAAATGCTTTCAAAAGCTTAGACTTAAACTTAAATTTTGAGCTCAAAATCTGAATCGTTGGGGGTGGTTATGTCGCGAAAACTCAACAGTGTTCAGGAGGTGAAATTTGAACCCCCTCCTCCCCTGTACGCAGTTCAGTTATTCACGATTTTGGATGCTCGGTCGTAGACCAGGCAGCAACTATTACCCACTAAACGTAAAATAAACGAGAGAGGGATGACAAAAAATAAAAAAAAGTTATTCATAACAGACGATCATTTGATCGGGCCATATCTTCTGCCAAGGCGCCTGGACGGCGGAACGTATCTGGTATTCCTACAAGAGGTGCTTCCAGTTCTGCTGCAAAGTGTTCCAGCCAACATAAAGGCTCGTATGTGGTTCCAACATGATGGAGCGCCTGCACATTTCAGCGCAAATGTGAGAAGTGCATTGGATACAGCATATCCAGGGCGATGGACTGGACGGGGTGGTCCGTTAAATTGGCCGGCACTCTCGCCTGACCTCTCCTGTCTAGATTTCTTCATCTGGGGCCATATGAAGAGTCTTGTTTACGCAAGCCCTGTCGACTCCAACGAGGAACTGGTTGCGAGAATTGCCGTCGTAGCAGGCGGTATCCGGGAGATGCCCGGGGTATTTGCTAATGTTCGAAAGTCCCTCCGCCGGCGGTGTGAGGCCTGCATCCTTGCTGGTGGGCGCTCTTTCGAGCAGTTTTTGTGATTCCACAAGAAAATCATGCGTGTACCATTTTCTACGTGTCATCATTCATTCAACCTTCATTCATGCGCACGACGTGCGTACGTCAAATTGTTTTTTTTTTATTTCTAGAGGAGAAATTGCTCATGTCTAGTATTATGAATAAATTTTTTAATTTTGTCATCCCTCTCTAGTTTATTTTACGTCTAGGAGGTAGTAGTTGCTGCCTGGTCTACGACCGAGCATCCAAAATCGTGAATAACTGAACTGCGTACAGGGGAGGAGGGGGGTTCAAATATCACCTCCTGAACACTGTTGAGTTTTCGCGACATAACCACCCCCAACGATTCAGATTTTGAGCTCAAAATTTAAGTTTAAGGCTAAGCTTTTGAAAGCATTTAATGTGATAAAAAAATAACGGTAAAAAATAGTTGTTCGTTACTCCAAAGTCTAAAGCGCCCTCTATCGACATTTTTTTTTTACTTTATCTTTAAATTTATTTTTCAAGAAAAAACTGACAAAAAGAATAATTTTAGCTAAAACCGCTAACGAATTGACCCATTTTTCCGTTTTTTATAATCATTTGATATTTCGGACCCTAAACTTTAATGGCGTCTATCTCCTTTGGAAGACGTTTGGGACCCTAAATTTCTTATATATTATTGTTTGTCTTGATGAGTACTATCACCCCTTAAAGTTTTGCCCAAGAGTTTCGTTACACCCTGTATAACTATACATATGATGAACCTATCAATTAAATTTGTAAGGATATATAAAAAAATTGCTATTAAAAAAGGGAAAATAAAAAAAAAAATTGAATTGGGAATTTTTTCTTTTAAAATAAAAATTTTGGGCCCGCCCACCCCCCACCCCCCCAACATTCGGGGGCCCCTAAGCCCGGGCCTACTGGGGTCTAATGGAAAATCAGGACCTGATGTTATGGTAGCGTAACATTGGCTCTATGGCTCTATATATAATCCTCTTTTCCTCGGCCACTTTTTTTCGGAACCATTATTGACCACCATAGAGGTTTCACTCTTATATGATGAGCACATATAAAAGTGAATGAAATTTGAAATTTAAAAACTACGGTTTCTAAAAAAGCTTCATTTTTTTATTTATTCAAAGAATATAGTACACTTCTCATTATTTGGGGTTAATGATGAGAAAGGTGTTTCCGGATGCTAAAAAATCACGGATAAACGGCAAAACGTTATACATTTGAACACATTTGTAAAAAAATCGAATTTTGAAAACATCCTTGTTCCTTTCATTTTGGGCCGGTTTTTCATGAAATCCGGTAAGTTTGCGCTTCTTAAATCGTACTTTCATTAAAAGAAGTTCGGTTGAGATCTGACTATAAATACGGGTTTTAGAATTTTTTACTTTTTTTTTTATTTTGGGGGTATAAGCCCCTTTCAACTCCCTTAAAAGTTTGGATTTTTTAAAAAGGTTTCCTAGCACTTACGACTTCGAGGAACCACAATGCAAAATTTCAGCTTCCTAGTATTTATGGTTCTAGTGATACAGCGATCAGTCAGTATTTGGCTTTAATATATATAGATAAATAGCTGAAAACCCGCACTTCACTACGGAGTACATTCAAATTAAATACAACGGTCAATGTATGCAATTAATGCCAAAAAAATATATATATATATATATATATATATACACTGCTCAAAACAATTAGGGGAGCACATGGTTTTAACGAAATTACGCAAATACTTACACCCATAAGTAACATAAAATAAATCATCTATAATTTTAAGCCTAGCAGGAAACAGAAGAAGAAAACTTCATATGCAAATCAAAGTTCATGACGTCAAAAACCAGAAAAAGAACATAAGGGCGGAAATCGGGATGTTGCAGAAACGTCTGTTTCACTGCCTTAACTGTGAAATTCGATTTCTCAGTTATTCTTTTTGAGAAAAAGTAACTTGAAAATGTCTCAACAACGTGATTTACCAGAATCCCTGGCATGGCGTATTATAGGCAGACTTGAATCCGGGCAAACACAACGTATTGTCACGGACGCTGTTGGAGTCGCCAGAAGTGTCGTTGCAAGGCTGTGGAATCGATTCCAAGAAACAGGGAATGTTAGACGTCGACCAGGGTAAGGTCGGCCAAGCGCCACTACAGCAGCAGATGACCGGTATATACTGTTAACAGCTCGTCGAAACAAAACAGACAATACTACTCAGCTGCAAAGACAGTTGCTCTTGGCAACAGGACGAAGGGTGTCCACCCAAACAGTACGTAATAGGCTTCATCAGGGAGGTCTCTATGCACGTAGGCCAATGGTCTGCATTCCGTTGACCTCACGCCACCGTGCGGCCCGAATAATATGGGCTGTTGAACATCGAGATTGGGAGCAACATGATTGGAGCCAAGTGCTGTTTACAGACGAGTCCCGATTCAGTCTGCAGTGTGACACCCGACGTGTTTTGGTATGGAGGGAAAGGGGCACTCGAAATAACCTCACATTCGTTCGTGAAAGGTCACAATACAGACGAGCTGGTTTTATGGTATGGGGTGGAATCAGCATAGGCGGACGTACGGACCTGCATATCATTCGGAATGGTGCTTTGACGGCAGAAGGTATGCAGACGAGATACTGAAACCTCATGCCATACCTTACGCTGCAGCCATTGGAGATTCCTTTGTTTTCCAACATGATAATGCCAGACCGCATACAGCTCGTCTTGGGGAGAACATGCTTGAAGCTGAAACAATACAGCGTATGGAATGGCTAGCGTGCTTTCCTGGCCTAATCCAATAAAGCATGTTTGGGACATGCTCGGACGACGCATTGCTGCGAGACCAAGGCCTCCTTTTACTCTCCGAGACTTTACTTCTTGAGGAGTTGCACTCAAGAGAGATTGCACTTCTTGAGGAGTGGAACAGTATTCCCCAAAGTCTTATCGATAACATCATCGCATCCATGGAAGATGCGATGATGTTATCGATAACAGATGTGCAGCAGTCTTAGCTGTTCGAGGAGACCACACGCCATATTAAAAATCTTGCATCATTTCTAAACAATACTTTTTTTATCGTTTACATGTAACCAAATTGTTGCCCTAAATCATCTTTTCATCTTTTTTCCATATTTTCAAATAATTAAAACTTAATTACAAATATTTTTACGTCTTTTTTTCTGTATTGCGCATTGATACGCGTGTACTATCCATTTTATGCCAATACGTGGCTGTCTCGCACGGTTTTCTTAACTTCTTTGCTTGCTCCCCTAATTTTTTGAGCAGTATATATATATATATATATATATATATATATATATATATATATAATTTATAATAAGTACGACGATCAATGTATACAATTGATGCAAAAAAACAAAAAAATATATTTATAAAAAAATTGTAAGGGATATTTTTATAGACAAAATAATGTAGAAGAAAATATTCAAATTAAATCTAATAGGACATACTAAAGAATATAGTACAATTAATATAGTACAGTTTGAGGATCATATCTTTTAAAACTTTTTTGGATAATGTCGAATCGTCTGCCACATTAGCAAGGAAAAAAAATATTTTTTTGTCTATTTAGTTGTTATGCACGTGACGATATATTTATTTAAAGTACCAGAAAAAGAAATCACGTGATCAGCATTGAATGAATTAAATTCTAAAAATTAATCTTTGAAAATTCACCAAAAATCAGAAAGTGGAGGTAAAGATTCGAAAAAGATTTCATTTTGAAGGAATTTTTATGATATTTCATGTGATATAAATTCTATAACCTTCAAATTATTATTTTAAATGCAAACTTAAAAAAGTTACAAAAACAGCTTAAAAATTTAATTTTAAAAAATCTAAGAAGAAAATCTTTCTTAGTGCATCCCTACACTATAAGAAGAATCGCCATGCAAAATTTCAGCCCTTTAGGTCCAGCGGTTTGGTCTGTGCGTTTATGTCAGTGAGTCAGTGAGTTACGGAACTGTTTTATATACTACTAGCGGCCCGTCCCGACTTTGTCCGGATTGAACAAAAAATTATACCAATAAATTTCCAGTTGATAGCCAATAAATTGTAAATTTTTTTTTTACCTTAATAATAACCTAAATAATACATTAAATTAATTTTATGTTAGTTAATAATTAAAATAAATTTTTTAAAAGTAAAAGGCGTGCCGGAGAACGGCTATGTTCGAACCTCTAGCGTCAGAACAGAAGCCCACCGCGATAGCACCACGATAAGGATCGTTGAAATCTTCGGAACAAAAAGCGGTAGAAGACAGTAGCGGAAACAATGGAGATTGTTAGGATTAAGCCCCTAACTTTATTTCTACTGATCAGATATACATAATATATAGCCTTTGTCCATCTGG
Source organism: Dolomedes plantarius (assembly GCA_907164885.2). Classification (NCBI taxonomy): domain Eukaryota; kingdom Metazoa; phylum Arthropoda; class Arachnida; order Araneae; family Dolomedidae; genus Dolomedes; species Dolomedes plantarius. The sequence continues at coordinate 165,552,504 of OU015492.1, forward strand.
AATAATGTACCTTTCAAACAGTGAAAGAATTTTTTCAAATAGGTACAGTGGTTCTGAAGATTACCCTCCACGTACAAAATCCCCTCTCTCTTTATATATTAGTATAGATAGCACCACGCTAAGGATCGTTGAAGACTTCGCCACAAAAAGCGGTAGAGGACAGTAGCGGTAACAATGGAGATTGTTAGGATTAAGCCCCTAACTTTATTTCTACTGATTAGATATACATAATATATAGCCTATGTCCATCTGTAATAATGTACCTTTCAAACAGTGAAAGATTTTTTCAAATAGGTACAGTGGTTCTGAAGATTACCCTCCACGTACAAAATCCCCTCTCTCTTTATATATTAGTATAGATATAGATATAGAATAATTCTAAAACATATGGATTTTCCGTTATCTTTCGGAAGGAGATTGTTACATTTTTGGTTCACATACTATGTTTACGAGTGCATTTTGCCGGATAATTTGCAATTTATTGTCTGCATTTTTTTTTATAATGCATGAATAATCCGCTGAAGGATAATCGTATGATCAATAAATACCCAAGATTAATCCAAAAATATGGCTATATACAATGAAAATGACATTCAAGGTTTTTAGTTGAACTTTCAAATTGATTTAAATAACGGTTAAGTTAAAATAATAAAATTTACAAAGAATTTCACTTATAAATATGGGAAAATGTGTGTCATATACATTGGTTTACAAACCATGTTGACATTCATTTTGATAATCTGTGTTTTATTTCTTATCTAACGTCTTTCTTTCATACTGCACTCATTATCCTCAAATTATCTAACCACGGGTATTTGAGAGTACAATGACTTGAAAAATTAAATGGAAATTTTCTTTTCGGTCGCATAAACTGCATATCTATTTGTTGAACTTGGGCGGTTTTGGCGGTTTTGATTCAATGTAACACATACGCCGCCAAGACCTTTTTGGCTCCAACCTTGGCCCAGTAATTATAAGCAAACGAGAGATTTTCCTCTCTGGTGGCAGAGAAAGCCGAAACGTTTTCATCACTCTGAATTCATTACGAATGAACAAAACAAAGGTTTCAGCTGCAGAGGAAAGGAAAAGTTGAGCATATGCGCAGCTACCGTAGGACACGAGTCTCAGCCGGTAAACACGTGAAACTGAAATGTAAGCGCGTGCTCGAATTTTCTCCTCTAAACATGCAGCAAATCGATGGGTCAAACTTGAAAATGACGTCTGAAAGTTGAGCCTTTTAATTGTTATTGTTTTTTTTTTCTGGTTGGAAGAAAAAGTACTAGGAATGGTAGTGGACAATAAAAATGCTCTATACCACCAGGATAATTTATAGGGTTTGGTTTAGGGCACTACGGTCATTTTTTTGCTACACAAGGTCTAATTAGACCGGGACTTGTTGATTAACGCCGATTCCGAACGGCTACAAATTTCCATGCCAAAAGTGGGATTCGAACCCACAGACTTTGGTACCGAAAGCCAACGTCCTAGCCATTCGGACATCGCCCGGCTAAGCGACGTCCAATCTTTAGGAAGAACTATTATAAACTGTAATGGGTAGAACTATAATGAAATGTAATGGAAAGAACTATGTGGAAGCAATTATCACAAATCAAATGATTTCGGTACAAAAACATTTCAGTATAGTCGGAAAAATTTATGAAATAAATAAATTAATAGAAAAGTTATATGACTATACTTGTGTCACGATGGCCTCAAAAACTACCTGTGTTTTTGATTATGGGAAAATAAATAAATACAAATAAGTATGGGAAAATAATATGTGGCCACCTGGAGTGTTGGGCTTGTATTTGATAAAGAAATAAATAAATGGAAAAATAACGAGAAAATAACAATTAAAATATATAAATTCATCTCGTATAAAGGAATATTTTTTATAACTAAAGAAACAAAAGTGATAAAATAACATACATAATGCACAAAACTTTACCTAATTAAAACATCGTTCCAAGGAACAAGAAATATAAGATGCAATTTAAAATTATGTTTCCTATAGGTAATGGTAAAGATAAAGGCGGTATCCTAAATTTTAAATATAATAAATTCCTAAGCTTCACGCGTGTCAGATTCTATAAATACCTTACTATGAAATTTTTTTTCTTAGGCCGTCTGCACACGGAACAACTCGGTCGACGGGTTTGTAACCAGTTGCGCCGTGTGCGTGGCTCCATTCAATTACATAGGTTACGACTCAACACGGACTGGTTTGCGATTCGAGTCAGTTATCAGTTTCTTTTGAGTTGCCCCGTGTGAAGACGGCCTTAGTTTGCTTGATATACAGATTCCTCGTAAAAAGCGTTTCGCTCATTGAAATTTTCACACTTTTGAAAAGTCCAAAGCATTTCATTCGTAAGACTTCATTGAAAATGTTATGCCCGCCGAGTTATTTTAAAATACTTTAAAAGCTTAGAAAAGAAAAAAAAACCACAAAATTTTTATACATAGAATGGGGATTATTTTGCAGATTATTGGTGGTTCAAAATGAAAGATTGGCTGAAAATTTCGGTAAATGAGAATTCGTCACACCGGGATTCGTTTGAATTTTTCTTTTAACCGAGTGATATGCTTACCATCTATTAAATATTTAATTTTGTTACGCAATATTAAATGTAGGTAAATAGCTTTAGTAGGAAAATACCCCGATAACCGGCAGTTAAAGGGAGCCGACATCCACGTGCCTTTAAAAATACTCACGTAAAAATCAGCCGGGATCTAGTCAGAATGGCGACAGTCATTATGGTTGCCATGGGATGAAACTCTTCCGCCAAGTTCTCGCCAAATTAGAGGGGAAAAAACAAAACTTCTCGAATTAGAACTAATGAATGAATGAATATTTCCTTTATATAAGAATCTAAGATTTTTTAGACTCGTTTATAACTTTTATTTCTGGAATAACAAATTTTCTTTTTCTTGTGAAACTTGAAAGATTTTTTTCATTTATAAGCGAGAGGAAATCTTTGCTGTACTTCATTTATTCTTGGCTAGATATCCTAGTAACAACGTTCCTAAAACTAAAGCAAATTTCTGGGTAGAGTTTTTTTAAGTGGGTAAAGTATAATTTGTTAAAGGCGTCTAGTACGATAGTTAACTCCGTAAGGTTTGTGAATGTAGTTTATAACATTCCTGTACGAAGGTCAGTAGATCTTTCTGAGTGAGACCGGAGACCTCGGGCAGATTTCCTGGCTAGACAGTTGTTTAAATTTGAAAGAAAATAAAATGTGAGAGAGACTGTGTGGCAGAAAGTCGTCCTTATAGTGGAACTTGAACGAAAAAGAGTTGTTTCGAATAGAGATTGGGGTGGGCGGGGTTGGGGGTCCGTCGCCTCTCTCTTAAGTTGGAGAAAATATTAAATTGATTTAAATGCATTAGCACTACCTTGGCAGTGTAGAAGCCGTATTTCGAGGTTCAATTCCCATATACGCGAAGCTTGTCCGGGATATGGGAGTAGAAGCCTAACTTTTTGAGGCGGGAATGTACAGCAGAAGACGTTGTCTTATCTCACTTAAAATATACCTGCGAGAGCCGCGTGCTATTTTTGTTCCTCAGTTTTCTCTCTCCCATCCCATATGTATGTAAGTGAAGAAATAAGCCAAAGCAGACTGAATATAGAAGTTTTGTTAAAAATGGTATAGTTCATTTTCCATCGGGTGATGGATTGCGCAACAGTTGATGGTTCCTCAGCTCGTTTTTAGAATTATGATCTACCCTTCCACAGCTGGTGATATTGCATTTCCCATGCAGGAGATATGCTTCAAGTTCTCCTTTATGACAATCACGTTAAAGGGGATATCTATAACATGCATGTGCAACTTAAGGACCGCGGACCGGATCCGGTCCCTGAGGACTTTTACAAATCTCACTGCCTTTCGCATACTGGCAAACTACATGTCGGTACCTACGCATTAAATATTTATGGCTCGAGGTGGCCTTGGGCACTATCTACCAATAAGTATTTGGACACTCATGCAAATGACAATATCTGCGGTCCTGATATACGTCACGCCCTCCGCCATTAAATATCGTGTAGGAAACAACATTGGCATTAGTCGCATGCAGAGTTATCTGATTTCGAGAAAGGTGTAATCGTCGGGTACCACAGAAATGGCCGATCCTTAAGGGACATATCAGCGAGCTGAATTACCCAAAATCGACCGTGGCCTATGTGATTCAGAAGTGGAAGGTGAGCGGTTATTGTCCAAATGTGCTCCGATACGGCAGACCCACGAAACTAGGAGATAAGAGTCCGACGGGTGTTGTCCAGAGAAATTCGGAAGAACCGCGCCCAACCGATGGCCCTCATACTCCAGGAGTTTCACAGGCATCGTGTTGTTTCGATGAATAACATCCGTAAGGAAACACATCCGCTTGGTTTTCATGGTCGTGCTGCCGCCCATAAGCCTTTGATCACAAAGTCCAACCGCGCTGCTCGGTTATTATGGTGCAAAGCACGTCGAAAGGGGACCGTAGATCAGTGGAAACGGGTTCTCTGGAGAGACGAATCAAGGTTCACCTTCTACCGTTCGTATGGTAGGTTCTGGGTATGGCGTCTTCCTGGAGTACGCCCCCTGCCAGAATGCATTGTGCCCACAGTAAAGTTCGGAGATGGAATTATGGTCTGGGGGGTGTTTCTCCTGGTATGGACTGGGACCCTTGATCCCAATTCATGGTAAGCTCAATGCCGACGCTTATTGCACTATTTTGGATGACAGTGTGCTTCCTACGTTGTGGCAGTTTTACGGGTTGGACCCATGTAACTTCCAGGTCAACAACGCCAGCTATCATGTTGCGAGGTCCACCATGGATTGGTATGGTTACAATGGGGTTAAACTAATGGACTGGCCTGCCCAGAGCCCAGACCTGAACCCTATCGAGAGGCTCTATGACGAGTTGGATCGCCGAATTAAGGGGTCCCACAACCGTCCAAAATCGGTGAAGGAACTTACATGTCTTCTCCAAGCCGAATGGAAGAAAATACGACTATACAAGGTCATACAAGGACTTGTGAAAAGCATGCCCCGTAGGGTTGAGGCTGTAATTGCCTCTCGTGGAGGCTCTACCAACTATTGAATATGAATAAATTTTGTTTTTCTTTTCTATCACAGGTGTCCAAATACTTATTGGTAGATAGTGTGATAACGTGGTGGCTTTCGGTGCTGACCGTGCTAGGATCGAACCCCGGCGCGCGCCATAAAATACCTCCGTGTCTAGACCGGATATCGGCGCGTTAAATCCGTAGACTGGTAAGTCCCCCTATGAAGGTCAGTAAGGTAGAGAGGGTACGATCCCCCCAGATGTCGCCCCTGGGAGTGCTGAGTCAAAACTGAGATAGCAATTAGCCAAGGACTCCGACCCTTGTGGTGCTATTCAAAACCGGAGACGCGCACTCAGCCCGAAGCCTATTTAGACCTGGCCGGGAACTCCAGCCACGGAGCATAAGAAACAACAAATATTTATATTTCATTCTATTATATGTTATGATGATGATAAAATTAACTTTAATTTAGATCAAATTAAATTTTAATGTTTACAGTAATCCAAAAGCAATACCGGCCATGCCCAGAAGGTATACGGTAAGTAATGACTGACGACTAGAGGTGCGATGGCTTACAAATTTCAACAATTAAATTACATTTCTTTCATAATTTAAAACAGCAAAGCTCAAAAGCCTCACAGCTCAATACACGAGATAAACTCAAATACATCCAACTACAAAATCATATATATACAATTGCTACAATTTATAGAATCACTATGCAAAAATACAAAATTTACTTTCAAATATAAACAACAAACCAGAATTATAGACTTAACTTTAAGCATAAAAGCACCTTTACAAACAATATAAGCATAACCATTATAGTTATAAATAATAAATAATAAATATAGGCCAAGTTTCGTTATTCCCAGCAAATTTAGGAAGGAGAGGTATCCTGAAAAGGGTAATGTTCAGCTAATAGGTCTTTTTCATTGCAATCGTTATGAATCTACGGCAATAATAGTCCAAATAAAATTGGTTAGCCGGCCCATTCAACACTGCTCTAGGAAGTTTGGAACGTGGATCATTCCATCTGTCACATACTTTCAGACAGTGTTCCATAATCTGTACCGCACCGCATTCGCAAGAGTCAGGTTTTCCAAAAAATCTTCTTTGATAAGAGCCGAAACAACCGTGCTGAGTGATGGCCTGGTTAATAAAAAAATTTGAAGATAACCTATGTGTTGAAACTTCAGGAAAAATACTATAAACAGGTCTGCCACGGTCACTTCTATTCCACCTGTTTTAATGTTTATAGTAAAAACAATTTTAATATAACAAATTAATCAATAGAGATTTGCTTCTTTTTACATACTCCTATGCGAGTCTTAAAAAGGTCCAGCCCGCAGATGCATTTCAAATTTTCTATGCGGACCCCAGTCTTGTCAAAGTTGCATATGCTTGATCTACAAGATACTAACTGGAATCATCGTATTCTGTACGTCAAATATTTATTCTTCTAAACACATTTATTTAGGATGCTGAATACCGCCTTATAAAACGTGCATAGTCGTATTGGCTGCTGGATATGTTTTGATTACAAATTTAGATGGAAATCTAAACACATCTTTTAAGATTTGCCGGAGATCTGATTAATGCCCCAATGAAAAGGTCACGTAATCTCCTGATCCGTTCACCTGCTGATATTATCGAATGGAGGTCATGTTTATGCTTTATTGATGCTCTATCGTTTGCGGAACAGGGTCATATTGATTTTGCATTGATTGACAGTACAAAAGGGTGAGCAATGAGACCCTTTACCCAAGTGATAAGCGAAACACCTGATCTGCGAGAAATCAAATAAACTTCGCAACATTGTACTAGTTTCTTTTTTTAGACTTCTTTGGATTCATAATTACATTCCTGTTGATTGAATCTGCGAATTTCAGTTCTCTTCGCTTACCTTTAAGATAAAGGATTAGGATATGAGGAACCATTTTCAACCATAAAAATTGTAATGACACATTTAATTAATTTTTTAATACTTATATAATGCATCAAATTCCTCGTTAAAATTTCTGTTGGAGTTTTTAAGTCTGCTTCCATGGATTAAAGGAAAATTTTTTACCACACTGCCAACACTGAAACAAAAATCACATGATTTTTATAGTCGAATGGGGTTATGGAAAAATCGCAACTCATTTCACTTAATTATAAAAAATATAAAAAATTAAGTCCATATTAGGGAGCATTCCCAAAGAAACCCAAGTCAATAAATATACCTTGAAAAATTCAGTAATTAAAAATTTTTATTAAAGAATTCTATTGTTAGTTATAAAATATTTTATTTTGGTTTATTTAAAAAAATATATTATAATAAAAAATAATATTGAACTCGCTTAAATTTAATTCGTGTTTTAAACCATGGTAAAAATTGTGTTTGAAAGAAGTTTCTAAAATGGACTGGCTTTGATACCCCATGACCAACATGAGCACAGAATTTTTAAGGATATCAGTTCACGTTTACATTTAAATGAAATAGACATGCAACGAGCCTTACATAGTTATTAATATATGTGACTGGTTAAAGACAACTGAGTCATTCGGATGATCTGATCACTAATGATGACTTTACTTCCAGTAATTTAAGGTAAAGAAACCTCCCAACTTCCTTTACTTTAAATTAAGTTACCTTCATTTTTTTTTACATTGGTAATGCTTATACGAGACATTTTAACACTAGGTACACGTTAAACCCACTACCTTGACCTTGACATTTTATCGTCTCTGTGCAAAGGTCAGATATAACGTATCACGGCAGGTACTGCATTTTGTTTGAATCATCCTTTGTAAGCTTGTTAGGCATCGGCTGTAGTTTCTCTAGTCACGTAGTACAGATTTGTCATATTTTTCTTTGTATGAAGTCAAGTGAAATGAGTCATGAAATGTTTAATGAATTTTATTAAATTGAGGCTATGATTATCTAAATTAGATATTAGATCTACATCAGGAATGACGCGAAGGGCCGTTTTTATCTACTAAAATGATCTGGAAAAAAAGAGAGCCAATGAAACGATTTTATTATTCCAGAAGTTAAATATAAAAAAACAATAGACATTTAACACAAGAATGATTAAACATTTTCAATACAAAACAATGAATGCAAAAGAATTTGAACTAATAGTAATCGGATATAACATTTAAAAAAATTCTATTTTGTTAAACTTTTTCTTTCGACAAAATGATAATATCTATTTAAATATTATTCCTAACGTGGTTAAAAAGGGTTGATTTCAGCTAATACATTTAATATTTATATTCAAGGTATTTCATTTTTTTATGGATTTTAACAGTTTCCTATTAAACTATCTTTATCTTGTACCTTCTTAAAACCCTATAAATTGTGCAAACTTGTTAAAATGAAAACAAAATACGTTTATTTTAAACAGAAGAAAGTAGTCAGAGAATTTTAAGACAGGGTTTTTATGCGGCCAACGTATTTTAAAACATAGCTGTTCACGAATAATGATATTCCCTGTAACACGAATCCAATTATTGAAAATTATGTCAATTTCTCCTCGAAAAATGGCTTAAATCACCAACTGATTTTTTTATTGTCGCGTGTCACGCTGAACGAGGTGGAGAGAATTTAGCTACCATAGGTTGCCATCTAGTGTTCACATGCTCCTGAAGAATGGATTCTTTTTGACTGAGCGGAAAAAAAAAAACTGATCCCAACATTTTTAATCTCCATGGTAAAAATGTCTCTTTTGCTTCAATTAATCGATCATTTTTTGGGGTCATTTATTAGAGATGCTAATTTTATTTTAATGCCGTGCATTAAAATGCTGTGATTTCAAGGTCATATATTTAGATTGTTGTTTTTAAACTATTAGAAAAGTTAAATTAGTGGATCAAAATTTTGTTAATGCGTACAGTAAGGTTTTGAATTCCGAATTCAGTTTCCGTGAGAGATAACAATCGAAGCTACAGGAATGTTTTTTTTTTATATCTTGGTTTGTGTTTTGCTGGCAAATCTAACGTAACTCTAAAAAAGACTGGTGAAACATAATCAAATAATTTTATTAAATCTCCAAATATAATTAGAGTTCCGTGCATTTCGTATTTAGTAAGTGTGCAACATTGGCGGCTCCAAAGGGGGGGGGCAATAGGGGCCATTGCCCCTCCCCAAAAAGCCCGGCGTATTTTTTTTCATAGCCTAAAATTATATAATTGTAGACCTAATACTAAATGAGCTTAAATATAAAATGAGACGATGTTTATTTCTTATATATATATATATATATATGATCTGACGTTGCGCCCCCCCCCCAAAAAAAAACTCTGGACTGGGGCCGCCCCTGGTGTGCTATAATAGTTTGCTCTGCTTTCAGCAAATCATGTCATTCAAGGATTAAAATTTCCTTCGGAAAGAAACCGAAAAAGTATTCATTAGATTCATTAACTTTTTATGCATTTTAAGCTGATTGCCTTACATCATTTCAAGGTAAAAAGTAAATGCACCAACTGGTCTACTACTTTTTTTAACAACTCAACCAACAGAGGAAAAATATACATCAACAGGAATTTCTAGCTATCGTTACATTTGTAAATAAACATTGAATTTTAATGATATTTTTGAAGACTTTACATTTGCCTGACAGTTGTAGTTAAGGGAGTTTTCTTTCTATTTATCTTCCAGTTATTTATTAGCGACACATTTTTAAATATATAAATTTAAGGTATACATTTTTGTTAAAAAGAGATTTAGGGCGAAGATAGTTGCTATTAGGTTAATTTTTGAAGAAAATTTTGGTTTAACCATCCCTTCTTCTAGCGAATTCAATAATTTTAATTTTATAAAGTACATTCAGCCACCCTTTTACAGTTGCAACGAGGGCACAATTGTTTTCCTTTTCTTGCACAAAGAAGTTTGCCAAATTCGAACTCGTGTATTGTGTAAAAACAGAAGACGTGTAAAGCCCATCTGCTGAGTGTATGATTCAAGCTTCATGTTTATGGACTTTGAACCAACGTTTTGATCACTCTAGACCAGGTCTGCACAACATACTGCCCGCGGGCCACACGCGGTCCACCAGCACTCTCACTGTGGCCTGCGAAGCCTTTTGTGAAGACCCATAATATAATAAATCTAGAAAATAAGCAACATTATTTTTAGATTTATTACATTACAAAAGAAATACAAGGGATGGAACTTTAATAGTGGCAACACTGTTGTAGATCCCTCACGCAGAAGAACCCAGGAAAGCAGCTAACACCACACGTACGTCACATATCTGCCATGCCTCAGAGCGAATGCGCTCTCCCCACAAGCATCACACGCCTGCACAGTGACAGGATAAACACAGCCATGTTTTAGTTATCGGTCTATCGCACGAAATAATTTGTTGCATAGTACTGATGGAAGGAAAATGCTTAAGCGCACACTGTGGCCGATGTGTTTCCTTGCTGGGGCTGAGAAGTGCTCTACCATCCCCAATATTCCCCGGACTTAAGTCCCTGTGACTTTCATATCATCTCCAAGATGAAGGAACCACTCCGTGGATTCCACCAGAGATTCTTCAGGCTTTAGACCACTTTATTCGAAGGATCAACAGATCGTGTGCTAAACAATGCTGGTTACTACTTTGAAGAGCTATAAAAGTTTCACTCCTGTATCTCTTCTGAATACTTTGTACATACCTAGTTGCCACTATTAAAGGTCCATCCTATGTATATAAGCAATGAATATTAATATTTATTTAATTTTTAAAATAGTCGGTAATTTATTTTTTGATTACATGAAATATTTTTCGCTTTCCAATCTATCTTACTTTATGGCGGCCCGCAACTGCTTTCTGTTAAAATAATGTGGCCCTCATCGCATTTCGAGTTGTGCAGGTCTGTTTTAGACCAATAGTACGCAAGTTTTTTTCGACAGATACCCATTTTCTTTAAATTAAAAAAAACACTCGATCCCCAATGAAAAATATTTTGACAGTAGCAAATTTTTATAAAAATTTAGGATGTTAGGAAAATGTTAACAAATTAATAGAAAAAAGAAAGAAAATCTTTTGACGAGTTATTTTAAAATTCAAGCAACTATAAATTTTGGGTGTATATTTCCTTTGCATAATAGAAATTTTAAAAAAATCCTTATCACTTGCACTTGTTTTTGACAAATCCCATGTGACTAGTGTGATGGATTACCGAGTTGAAAGTCCTTTTTTTAGTATCAATCTAGAACCAGTTCATTTTTAACACATAGTTTATTATTGAGCACAGCACGGACAAGTACAGGAGACGATATAATTTACAGGTAGAAGGATGCTATTTACAGGAACAAATTATTAACATAACCTTAACGCTCTGGAGCAAATACCAGATACGTTCCGAGTCTGCAATCACTTCCGAACTTTCTCTCTAAGAATATATCAGACACGACCGGAGTCTACAATCACCTGAGTCGTTCTCCGTAAGAGCGCATCAGACACGTCTGGAGTCTACAATCACCCCCAGCGTTCTGCGTAGTACCCCTTACTTTGCGATAGGGGGCGTTATTGCTTGTTATGGTGACTCGCCTGTCTCTACAACTAGAACTTCATGTTTAAATATTAATATGTATTTGTATTTAATTTAGGTAAATTTACTTCAGACTATCCATAACCCCACGAATTTTTTCGCGAACCATAGGTCTAGAGCAAATATGCACAACTTTTTCGCAGGGCCCGATTATGAAAGCTGTGGGCCCCTGGGCAGATACTATTTGGGAGGCCCCCCCTTACGGACATTTATAAAAATACATACTATTAGAAGTACTAGGTGCATACACCAAGGGGGTTTTGGGGCCCCTTAGCATCAGGGGGCCCTGGGCAAAGTCCCGATTTACCCATGCGATAAAAAGGCCCTGCTTTTTCGACTGCGACCGACTTTCTTTGAATAAAAAATCACTCTATCCCCAATAAACATTTTTTAGTAGTGGCAAAATTTTTTTTCAAAGGAAAACGTGCACACACAAAAAAATAGAAAAAAAAAGCAAATTTTGACACACTTTTTAAAAATCAATGAACAGTACATTGTGGGAATATATTTACTTTGTACCTTAACAATAAAAAAAATACCTTGCTTATCTTCTACGCTTGTTTTTGCAAAATTTCATGTGACCAAAACTTCGTATTGAAATATTAATATGCATTTGTATTTCATATATAACAAATATTAAAATAATATATAATATATAACAAATATTAAAATAATATATATTAGTATAATAACAAAAATTAAAATTTAAAAAAGGCAGGATTTCAAAATTATCAGCCACCTATTAAATAAAGCTTCGAAAAAAAATTCATTTATTTATATAAAACTAAAATAGAAAAATACGAATAAGAAATGTGAGGCTGATTCGAATAATGTTTGTTTTTGAGACCTCGAATAATATTTGTTCAATATTTGTCGAAATATTTAAGAGTGCTACTCTCACATCATCTTCCATGTTAAGTCGTAATCGTTTTATGGTTTTTATAGTAACTAATTTTGAAAACTCAGTTTCACACAGATAGATAGAAGCGAGTGATGTAAGTATAGCCTCTCAAGACTGTTTGACACCTTATATAACAATATCATATCATATAATTTTTAACATATAAAAAAATTTAAATAAAAATATTGAAAATATGTAATTACAGAAAATTTAAAGTATGTTTTCAATTAAATAATTCAAGGATATAAATTTACTTTAAACTATCCGCGACCCCTCCAGTTTTTTTTCTTTTTTTTCCCCCGCGACCCTCTCTGTGGGTCGCGACCCACGTTTTACGCGTTTACGCCTCACTGCTCCAGACCAGGGTCTCCCAAACTTTTCTTGCGATGGCACACTTCGTAAATCCCGAAATTTTAACGGAACACCTTCTTTATTTTGTAGGGTGTGTAGTAACACATAATTAATAAAATTATAAAAATTGAGAAATAAAAACATTAATTATTTATTTAGTATTTAGTAATTTTGCATGAATAATTAATTTTTTAGACATTTTAGAGCATTAATCCCTCAAACATGATTGAATTTCTTATATCCGTAGCAGGTCATAAAACAATGCTAGGTTTTCGCGGAACACCTGTTAAGTTTCCGGGGAACACCAGTTCCGCGGAACATAGTTTTGGGAAACCCTGCTCTAGACCATCCCAGCAATGTTAGAAAATCCCATATTGGGAATTCTTTTCCTCAAAAAATATATATATTTAAATGTACCAAATAAATGGAAAAATTAAATGTAAAATATTTGTGCTAAAGATTCACCTATGTATTTGTTTCATGCCGTTCTTCCCTAAATGAATCAATCGCGTGTTGCCCTTTGTCCCATGGATACTGGCTCCTAGTACTGATGCATTTTCCCGAAATCGATAGCGATGAAAGTCCGGCATGAAGATAATCCTCTAGGATACTAATAATAGATGTCAAAAAGCCATTTAAGAAACTGTCTCCTATCGATTTTGTATTACGTCTCAAGCCTTATATCAGCCATCGATAAGTAGAAGACCCGCTTGTCGGTAAATGGTCAACCGAATTGATTTGATAAAAAATTCAAGTGTTAAAATCCGTACATAACACGAAATAAAAACCAATCTTTTTTTTTCAACTCTTAAAGGTAGATGTTATAAAGACAGAAAAAGAACTAGCATCACAGAGAATAATATTCTAATACATACATTTTAGCAGCGAGTTTTAGTTGTTTAAAAGCATCTCTTTGGGTTTTTTTTATCGCTATAAGGCTACTAGCTGAAAACCCGCGCTTCGCTACGGAGTACATTCAAATTAAATACAACGGTCAACGTATGCAATTTATGCCAAAAAATAAATATATATATTTATAATAAATGCGATGATCAATGTATACAATTGATGTAAAATATATATCTATCTATACATATATATTTATAAAAAAATCGTAAGGGATATGCATTTTTTTTGGATAATATCCAATCGTCTGCTGCATTAGAAAGAGAAAAAAATATTTTTTTTGTCTATTTAGTTGTTACGCACGTGGCGATAAATTTATTGAAAGAACCAGAAAAAGAAATCACGTGATCAGCATTTAATAAATTAAATTCTAAAAATTAATCTTTAAAAATTCACCAAAAATCAGGAAATGGAGGTAAAAATTCGAAAAAATTTTCATTTTGAAGGAATTTTTATGATCTTTCTCGTGATATAAATTTTATAACCCTCAATGTATTATTTTAAATGCAAACGTAAAAAAAGTTTAAAAAACAGCTTAAAAATTTAATTTAAAAAAATCTAAGAAGAATTTTTGAAAAATCTTTCTTAGTGCACCCCTACACTATTAGAAGAATCGCCATGCAAAATTTCAGCCCTTTAGGTCCAGCGGTTTGGTCTGTGCGTTGTATGTCAGTCAGTCAGTCAGTGAATGAATGAGTCAGTTACGGAACTGTTTTATATATATAGATTATCATTAGGATCTTTTTTAACTCTTAAAGGTAGATGCTGTTAAGACAGAAAAAGAATCAGCATCACATGGAATAAAATTTTAAAAGACGTATTTTATCAGCGAGTTTTAATTATTAAAAAGTATCGCTTTGGTTTATTTAATCATATAAAATTGTTCTAAAGTACTCTAAATATTTTTGTAAAAGCATTATAATAAAATTAATGAAGCAGTTTAACACTATAACGAAGAGAAAAGGTAAATTTCAAAGGAAAATTAAGCAACTATTATCATTTTCTTAAACATGTATTTGTTCAAGTTCGTTGAGTTCAACCGATTAGCATACATCACAACATCAATATAAAAGTCTCAGTAAAAGAAAAGAAAAAAAAACATGAAATGAACAGAATTCTTTCATAAACAGTAAAAACAAAGTTTTTGTTGCCTGAAAGTAATATTACTGTTTAATTATTAATACGCACTTTTTAAAATCTCAAAATTCTCTATCGATGCTAGAAATTGTTCTTATAAAAAAAGGTAGTAAATATGCTAGTGAAAAAAATTATTAATTCTGAATAGAAATCATGATTAATAAAATTGTTTAGTGTGTATAAGCGATATCGTAGCATCATCAAAACAGTATTCATACTTTACAGATGAGAAATAAAAAGAAATCAATAATAACTATAAATAGAGGAATTATTCATTCGAGCAATAAATAATTCCTCAAGGAAAAAGAGAGTAATTATTTATAGTATTATCTCTTTTTTTCCACAAGGAACTATAGTTTTCGATATAATGAATATTTTCAGAATTTAACACTAATAACAACAAATAATTAAAAATTGTACATGTTATTTAATTATATGTAATGTCTGCTAAAGTTATAATAAATCACAAACAGATTTAATGTTCTATGTTATTTAAAAGTGTGCGTGCGGAATGAATAGATACAATTTCTCACAATGAAAGTGTACTTGCATTGATCTAGTTTTAAATTATGCGTTCTACAGAAGTTTATAAGCAATGGAATATTTTTGCCGAAATCTGTGTAACAACACTGACTCAAGAAATATTTTCCTCTTCAATTTATTATTATTTATTTCGCTTTAAGGTATCCTACTACGTTCAGAGTCATTTTTTCAATTCCTACTATTAGTTCACACTCTCCCTATATATATCTTGTTCAAATTTTCAATCGTTAATAAAACACTTTTTATTCATCCACTCAAGTTCAAATACATTTTTTTAAACTTGTAGTGGATGACACTTGATGTTAATACAGTTTTTCAAATATTAATTCATTAATTAAATTTAATTTAATCAATTTTAGTTTTAGACCTAGAGCGTCTCTTGCTCTTGAATAGTAATTTCCCTCTTGTTACTGTGTAAACGGTAGCACTGCGGGATGCATATTAACTACCTATACTCGAGTTCACGCAATGGGGGAATTTTAAGCCTGCTGATTCGTTGGTGTCTCCCCGTCCTCTATGACATCACTTAGCGCAACTTCCAAATACTTCACGTGGCGCCATCTTTTCCCCTGAAACTGAATTAATCGTGAATACTGAATTAATCGTGAAACTGAATTAATCGTGAAAAATACACTTATTATTTAAAAGAAAACTTCTAAGATTGAACTTTTTATAACAAGTTAAAGAAACCTTTGAAGAAAAAAAAACCTTTAAAAAAATTTAAAAGAATATAATGGTAGGTTTGAAATTTTTATGAATTATGTAACATTTTTGGGGGGGAGTGGATTTATTTTACAAGAACTTGCATTGAAAGATATAAATTTGTATGGGTGTATGTGTGTATTATTTTGCAAGAATAGATTTTTTACCTCTGACTAATATTTTTTTATATAAACTTAAGCATACTCTGCACGATTATTTTTTACAACTATGTATATTTTTTCTCACACATATTTGGGCCTAGACAATATTCAAAAAAATATTTAAAAAATCCTTTATGATTTTTTTAATGTTTTTATCGAAATATTGTGTTTGGTGCATATATGAATTGCTGTGCATTAAGTTGAATTTTGCAATGCATACTTCAGGTTATTGGTGTCTTATATCTAAAATATGAGACCATAACTAAAATCTTAAAAAATAAAATAAGTCAGGAAGTAAATAAAATGCCATATAAAATACTAAATGAGTTTAAATTTAAAATGAGACGATGTTTATTTCTTATATATATATATATATATATATATATATATATATATATATATATATATATATATATATATATATATATACATACAATTTAAAATGAGACGATGTTTATTTCTTATATATATATATATATATATATATATATATATACATACACACATATACGTATATATATATACATACATACATATATACATACATACATATATACATACATATATATACATACATATATACATACATACATATACACATATGTATATATATACATACATACATATATATATATATATATATATATACATATATATATATATATATATATATATATATATATATATATATATATATATACATACATACATACATACATATATATATAAGAAGGTTGTTACTTAATGGTTCTGGTGTGTTTTACGATAAAAGAAATAGCAAAATATATTTTTTTAGTTGTTTAAAATAAAATTAGGAAGCTTATTTTTTTATGAATTCTAGCAAATCGTCTAATTTCTTTCACATATGGAACTGCCTATAATTTTTTTTCTACGTTTAATTTAATATGCTCTTGATATCATAAGAACCTTCAAACATAATAAATTACTAAAAAAAATGTTTGTTACAAAAGTAAGTTATTTTTCTTTAATTTCTGTTGTGTTTTATACTTTAAATGCATTTTTCTCGAAATCATGATTTTGCAATTTTGCTTGACTTTGATGAACTAAGGCTTTGAGAAATATGCACTTACAGTTATACTTTTTATATTTTTTTAATCTTGATTGAATGTTTCAGAAACGCAGGGAGAGGTTTTTTTTGGATAAATGCTTAAATTTTTTTTACAAATAGATAAACATGAAAAAGAAGAATCTTTTTTCAAAATTTACCATATAATGAGTAAAATATTTTTTTTTTACAAAAATTCAGAAACATATTTAAAAAAAGCTCTACCTATATTTGTAGCATATACTATGACATTATTATAAAAATTTAAATTATAAAAAAAATTGAAAATTGACAAAGGAGTCCTCACTTTCCACCTCATTACAAAATGAGGATGGAAGTTTATCTTCCGAAAAAACGGACATTTGAGCAAAAAAACACAATTACTCACGATTTATTCACATACGCACTAACATTTGGAATCTAAATAGTATATTGTAATGAATGAATCAGTTTCAGGGGAAAAGATGGCGCCACGTGAAGTCTTTGGAAGTTGCGCTAAGTGATGTCATAGATGACGGGACGAAACCAACGAATCAGCGGGCTTGAAATTTCCCTATTGCGTGAACTCGAGTATAGGTAGTTAATATGCCTGCGGGATCGAATCCCCAACCTGACAAACTTTTTTCTCTCTCTTTCCCCCCCTCCTAATCTCGAACAGTAGGCAAGGTTCTGGCAGGCAATTCTTCTTTTCAATTCCTACTATTAGTTCACACTCAAATTTTTCTTTGTTGACCTAAGTAGGAATTGACTTTAAAATTTTGTTTTATATATTACTTGTTTTAACTTTATTTTCGAAAATTTTTGTCCTATTTTTCGAAGGAATATAGTAGCAAAAAAAAGAAAATTCAGGTAGCCTCTTCTAACGAAACTACCACGGATTATTAACGTAGGATTACTTATAGTTGCTTACCTCTTTTGTATGTATATATGTATGTATATGTTATGCATATATGTATCTATATATATATATATATATATATATATATATATATATATATATATATATATATATATACGTATGTATATATATATATACATATATGTATGTCAAAATGTTGACGCATTTTGGTACTTTTCTGTTTAAGTGTTTACTGCTCGCCCAAGCGGTACAGACTGGGTTTGGCGCGCTGCCAAAATTATAACTCGCGACGCAGGACATCTGAAATTTGCTTTCCGGAGGACCGTTATGGAGGAACGTAATTCTACGTTAGTAGGAAAATGATGAAAAATAGGAAAATGAGTCCAAAATTATACATCTTTTTACAAAATTGAAGACTTTTGATCGAAATATAGCAAATGCAAAACCTTTAAATACCTCTCTAAACTCCCATAAATAGCTCTAGCTCCCAAAATAAGCTGATTTCTGTGCAGGTATTATCATTCATAGGGAAGAAGAAATGACCCAAAGTATTTAAGGAAAGTCATATATGCAGGGGATCTCAAAATGTTTCCTGATTTTTTAATCACCCTGTAGACCTGAAAGAAGACATTCCTTAATATCTTTTATCACCCAGAAATCCCTTCAAACATGAGAGGTCGTTTTCACTCGTTAACTATAATGCCACCTGAATCTACCATCCGTGTTTTTTTTTTTTTTTGGGGGGGGGGGGCTTGTTTTGTAAATGAAATTCCTATTTCTCTCCAGGTAATCGGGATTCAGTTTATATCTAAAATGGAATGAATTACTAGAGTTTTTTCCACGGAATAATGTTATGCGCACACTGATTCCAACAGAGTACCCTGAGATTAAGTGCACGAGTCTGGTCAAGGGTAATTGCCAAAAAATCACTACCCCATAGCTCATGATGAAAGAGAAACATTTTAATTGTTTAAGACGAACATTCTAGGTATGTTTGTACACGGTAACACTACGTTATAAGTAAATGTAAAGGTATTCGTATATTTGTACCAGAGGTTTCAGTGACAACAGCTACTACGTTCACTTCGTTGACTTCTCCGCTGTCAAATAGCAATAACTGTTTTACCGATTCCTGTAAATCCACTTAAGGGGACTCACTGCCCTTAAATCTTTTAGACATTCGATTTTTCGAAAAAAAAAATACATGTTAAAGCTTGATCATTTCTGAACAAAATAAAGTAAACCGCATGAAAATATTCCGCTTAGTTCTGGAGATATTGATATTCTAAATATTTAATTACTGATCAAGTTTATGGTAAGAAAAATTTTAAACTCATTTTTCTCAAAATGTACTTTTGCATCATTCCGCAACTGATATCTCAAAACTATGAAACGTAATTCCATGAAATTTTTATCACTGCATAATCATGTTATTTTATTGCATCTGAACTAGAATTATTGCAATCACTGCACATTTTTCTTATTTTTTCAGGGGTAAATTAATGCAAAAATTTAAGGAAATTTTAAGCATGTTTTGAGCAGTTTTAAAAAAAATTGAAAAAATATTTTAATGTTGAATGCTTTATGTTCAATTTTATATTAAAATAAATAATTCAAAATACAACAGGAATTATACATTTAAGTGTAAAATTAATTTCATAGTTCTGCGCGCAAGCCATTATACAATAAAAATGCTTAAAAAACAAGGTATATCTAAAGCATTTTAAAAAAAAATTATTTAAAATTATTTTGAGAGTTGAAAATTTGTTTATTAAAATAAATATATCAATTTATCATATACATAAAATTTGGAAAAACTGGGAGTAAATTGAAATAGTTACAAAGAGTCAAAAAGTATGAAAATAAGCCTTATTTCCTCGACTTAAGAGTCGTGAGTCCCCTTAACAGTCTGGTGAAAAATGGTTGACATCTTGACAAAGATAGATCCGAAAGCTGTGTATATCTAGAGACTGATAACATACCTCTCATTTTACCCTTCTTGTGGTTATTCTTGATATCTTGTAAAAGTAAAAGCGTCGTTTAGACGTGAAGAAATTAAATTACAAACTGCTACTCCAGCTTCTCGAGGGAAAAAAAGTTTGCTCCGATAAAAAGTGTATGAGGTCGTGTAATCTGTAGTTAAAAAGTTGAAAAGTACAAGGTACGGCAGAAAGAACGTTCTGATTTGGAACGTCAATGACAAAAATACAAAGCAAGATAGAGAAAGAAATCTTTTATAGCTGAGAAAAATAAAAAAATTAATTTACTTATTTATTATTAATCATTATTTTATTATTATTATTTATTTTATTATATTTATTTAATTGCGTTCAATTAAAATAATTTATCGATATCAGAATCCTTTTCATGTCTATTTTGGACACCAGAGAAATTTATGCAAAGTTTAGGCTTCAGTACTTGTGCTGACAGTATAATGAACACACGATTATTCATGACTGAATTATAACTCGAAAACAAAGAAATATAACCGACTTTTTACAAAAGAAAAACTCAAATTCGTATTTGTAGTTTGTATTTTTTATAATTGTTTGAATTAAACCATATTTACATCCCAATTTATGGTTCATTTTAAACTTTTGGATGGTGTTTTATAGTGTGTATTTTTAAGATACGTACGTATACTAATCTTGCTTTTAAACGTTTATGCATATAAAATGATGATTCATATAATAGATGTATGAATGTATATAATGTGAATATCGATTATTGATACTTTTAATAAGGGTAAAGTCTTAGATTTCAGATCTTCCCGTGTCTTGCGCCTATATTTCCGCAGCTTGCTGAAATATTTCAAATCATTTTCAGTTAAAATGGAAGGTATAATTCAAAAATTTCCAAATAAGGCTTGTTAACTACAAACTACAAACGAAGAGGGGAAAAAAGACCGCCAGATGCTGAAGGAAAAGGTAGAGAAAAAAATTTCTCTTTGTACCTTATTATAATCTCTTATTTGTGCCTTAAGCCATTGTTAATCTTATGTATAAGAAACTACTAGTGTGTATCTAACTGTAAGGCTTTCTAACCCATCCCGGTTACAAGATTAAATGTAACTTGTCTTTAAACTTATTATTATTTTAAAAGTTAGTTCTCATTACGAGAATGAGAATGAATAAAATAAATTCCAAACTAGAACTGAAAAGAAATATTCTGTGTTTTTACAAAGAGCACAATTTTTTTTTGAAAAAGAAAGTTTTTGACGGCAAGCATGGGGAAGACACTTTGTAAATCACGAATTACACCTGCTTATGCACCATTAGTTTGATAAAAAGTATGTTAAGTATCTTATAATGACTGCAATGACATGTATCTCTGCTGCAATGTGAGTTACATTATTGATAATGAATTTTACATGCACAGCTCTTTTCAAGTTTCATTCGGTGCAAAAAAAAAACCTACCTTAGACGAAGAATAAATCCTTAAAATGATGCACTAATACTTTTTTCCCCCTATCGAATTCTGCTTTCCTATCAGTTTTTGTCACGTTTACTACACAGTATTCCTCCTACTGGACTCTACTTAGATATTAAATTTAATTAAGACATTAAATTTATGTCCTCAAATGACTTATCTACTCCAGACGATATAGATATACCTTACACAGACTTTAATAGTCTGATGGAATCCTCAAATGAATTTCATTGACATTAAATTTCATTCAATATTCTTATCGATTACACCTCGAAGATTTTAAAAATTCTTCGAACAGATTGAAGCTGAAATTTTCTTCACCGAGCTGTTATTCTAAATCCTCTTAATTACTACACAATATTGTAAATTTATTTTATAAAACGTAAAGTTTTGATGTTTGGAAATAAATATTTTTTTACTCTCTATTGATGAGCTGTTATTCTAAATTCTCTTAATTACTACACAATATTGTAAATTTATTTTGTAAAACGCAAAGTTTTGATGTTTGGAAATAAATATTTTTTCACTCTCTATTGATATACATATGACGTGAATTTCTTCTTTTATATAAAATTGAAACTCCAAACTAATTTCTACTTAAATTATAATTAAAGCCCCAAAAATTGTAAAAACTTTAGTTCATAAGTATAGATGTTTAAAATAAGTTTGTAACATCCATCTGCCACAGTCGATTTCGAACACGGATCTTCTTTCCTCGAAGCAGGTGACCCACCGGTGGTATCATCCCGGAGATAACAAGAACTTTCTTTTCTCCGAATGCACATCCCTTAATTTTATTTCTTTATTCTAGGGCCACGGCATATTTACGTGTCCAGTCTTTTTTTAATCTTTTTTTTTTTGTTCATTTTCAGGAGGAACTGAAATGTTTTCTACATACATGTTTGCCACATGTCACTTAAAGGTTCGTTACATTTCTTACCTACGGTCTTTCCCCCAAGACCGTAGGTAAGAAACGACCTCCCAAGGGCAAAAACCGTACTCCGGTCCCCTCTGTGTAAGAGACGACGATTCTATTGGAATTGCAAACCTTATTGGAATCGCTCACCTTAATGTTAACCCATGGAGAAAATTTGCCCAAGGACTGCTTACTTGGATTTAGAGATTTAAAATAAAATTGTACTCCGTAATAGAAAAGGAAATTTTACCCCTTTGGGCATTTTTCATTTTTAAATAATGCAATTAACATTTTTTAATTTAAATTATTCGGGGGAAAATCTGGTATAGTGTGTTTTAAACGCTCCTAAATTGCTTTAGTGGACGAAATTTATAAAATAATTACAAGATAAAAAGAATTTTTCATATACCATGTTTTTAAATTTTCTGTTGAATCATATAAACTTGACAATTCTATAAATTGATAAATACTTTTTAAAAATTTTTTTGATGAATTATCCATCAACTTGAAAGAAAATGAAGTTAATTGGAAGTTAACTTGCGTTTCACGTTTCGTTCCCGTCCCGGTCAATAGATGGCTGCACCAGTCTACAAAACAAAATTAACTGAAAATAACTGAAAATGAATTTAATTCTGTTTAAAGATGGCTAAAAGTATTAAAATGATGCATTGTCATCGTGTTCTGAGCTATTCTAAAAGTTTCAAATGTCGTCTAGCTAGTCGGGAAGTTAGTTAAAAATTGATTCGGGAAGTTAGTTAAAAATTGATTTGTACGGGACAAACACACAAACAAGATAGCGAGTTAATGAAAACATGGTAATGAATCTTGTTGCAGGGTGCAGAAAAGTTCAGGCTACCTGAAAATATCATTTTTAGTGGATTATCAGCATTTACGTAGCTGTAAAAAGTAGACAAAATTTCTCCATAGGTTAACACTGAGGTGAGCGAAAACCAATAGGGTTAGTACACAGCAGCCTCAATACGGAGGTCGGTATTTTAAAAACTGAACTCTTCCAGGGCCACGACAAACGCTCGCACTTGAAATTTCATTTCTCACAAAAGTTGTTTAAAATCATTTACTTTTCCATTGTTCTAAGAAGATCAAAATGCTATTCAATTATATACGCGTCGGAAATTAACAGTCAGAATCGTCTGTCTTAGCATATTTATTCTTTGGCAGTGATGTAAACGAACTCCTTCGTTGGGTTGATGAAGTCCAGAAAGATTTTTACATCATTAAAGGAAAGAAATGGACGGCCAAGGCATCGCAACGAGTGGAATAGAGGAGACTTCTGCGGAAAGCTAGAGCCCACAACAGTCTGTCGTGAAAATACAGCAGAAGACTGATGCAAACGATTTCGATAAACTATAAAGGCATTTTAAGGTAATGACCGAAATATTCGAATATTTTAGAACCCTATTGTTGACTTTTTGGTCATCCGTCACTAACGGGATTTGAAAAATTCAACCTAATTTCGATAATGCCCAGAAACGAAGCTTTATTTTGAGTTAATTTAAATATATATTTCAGTTTTACCAAGTTCAAGAATCGAAATAAAAGTTTTTTCGCCATTTTAAGAAGAGAGAGCCCAACAATCAGTGTTTTAGGAGACATTTTTCGCTGATTTACCATCCATCGAAATTAACCGTATGTTTTTCTTTATCTTTACAGCTACACTTCCAAACTAGCACAATTTTTCTGGAAATAAAATAGTTCTGCCATTAGTGGCGTACTTAGAAGTTTTATGGTCCGAGACCAAATTTCTTTTTCCTCCTCCCCCCCCCCCCCCCCCCACCTTTCGATTCATGTAAAAACAATAAGAAAAGTATAAATTAAAAAAACTTTTTTAAAAAAATGTAAAAAATCTACTATCACTAACTTTCTGTTTTAAATTTCATTTACAAACTAATAATAGTATACGTTGGCCCAAGCTTCACCTTATTATATTGTAAATGAAGTGCATTATTACTATCATTATTAATGAAACAAATTTCTCTATTTTTATTTTAAAACTTAGTCAAACGTTTTTGTTCATAAATATTTTAGATAACTTAAGAAAATCACAAGTTTTAGATAAGTTAAGAAAGTATTTTTTTTTTTTATTCGTGGACTTGCGGTCCCTAAGCCATGTCCTAGTTAGCCTAGTCCTAAATCCGCCCACGTCTGCCATAGATAAAAGATTCATCTTTCAATCGAAAAATGGCAGATATAAAAAAATGGTATAAGTAAATTGAAATAAATGAAATTTTCCTCTAAATTTACTGACGAATATAATGCGAAATAGAATTAAACGTAGATGTTGTCCAAGCGAGTTACCGTTCATATTTTTACCACTTTTTGTAGCAATTTTCTCTCCGTGTGGTAACTTTGCAAATAAAAAAGATATATAAAGGCAAGGGAAAAATAGAAATACTTTATCGTAATACATTTGGGAGAAAAAAAGTTTTCTGTTACTTTTTTCTCAATTTAATTACGGACTCTCGATTTAATTACGGTTTGTTAAAAAAAAACTTTTGTTCTTTGTAAAAGTATCGTTCCTACCTGATCAACAATTTTTAATATATATATATATATATTTTAAAAATTTTACGCAATTATAATTGCGTAAACCAGACCTGCACAACATACGCCCCGCCAGGAAATCACTCTGTGCCCCGCGAAGCCTCTTATAAAGACGCATAATATTAAAAATCTAAAAATTACGGAATATTATTGTTAAATTTATAACATTACGAAAGGATTGTATAAGCAATTAATATTAATATTTACTTAAATTTTAAAATAATCAGTTATTTATTTTTGTTAGATTAAATATCTTTCACTTTCTCATCTATCTTATTTTCTTGCAGCCCGTAAGAGCTTTGCACAAAGTAATTTGACCATCATCCCATTTCGAGTTGTGCAGGCAATTGAAATGAATGAAATTTTCCTCTAAATTCAATGACGAACAGAATACGAAATATGATTAAAGCTAGCGAGTCCTAAGCTATTAAGTCCCAGCGAATTGCCGTTCATATTTTTACCACTTTTGGTAGCAAATTGTAGCTGGTGTAAAGCCACTCTATTTTCGTAGGAATCATTTGAAATACTTTCTAAAACAAGGGCTTGTGGCGACCCTGTGGTACAGTGCGCTGGTTTTCGGTGCTCGGATCGAATCTCGGCGTTGCGCCACTAAAAGCCTCCGTTTGTGTCGTCCCTTCATAGGGGGTAATTCTAGTCCGCTTATATGGTGCCCCCATAATAAAATGGCTAGCAAAACTGCTGTGTACTGTGGTGGTAAGGATATTGTTCAAGAAACCGTCTACCGCATTAAAAAAAAGCCATCTAAAACAAAAGAGCCATAACTGCACCAAATATATTCTATGGTATGTATCTTAGTCAGAGTTATTTCATGATAGCATGGCCTTTTATTAAACTTGAATCGCCAGCGGTAAACAACAAATTACATCTTACATTAATTTTCATAAATGATTTGAACCTACTTTATTTCATTGCAACAGTGTAAATGTTATTTCAGTTCAAAAATTTACAGAGCATGTGTTCATATTCATATTTGTCATAACGAGTCAGATCATGTATTCGTAAATACAACTCATTTGAATTGTTTCTATATTATAAGTTTATAATTGAAATTGATGAAAGCGAATTCTTTTCTGTCATATTCATGCCTTAATTTTATAAATGTCTCCTCTTTCTGCAATCCTTCGACCTAAATATTAGTAAATTATTCGTGTATTATTTTGAAGGATATGCAGGTAGCTCTTGTGTTTTGTTTAGTATGATATTATTAGAATTTTGTTTTCTTCTCTTAATACTGCTTCAAAAAAAAAAAAAAAAATTTCAAATTAGACACGATACTCCATTAAATCTGTCCCATGAAAAATGTTATAAATATGCAATTTTATTTTTCTTTACAGCAGTCGTAATTGTAAATAAAATTTAATATTAAATAAATAAATTGTGGTGATTTTTTTTTTCAATTTACCGGTAATTTCGTCTATTATTTAAAAACTTAATTTTATATGGTTTGACTGCTACTAATTTATCAGCCATTAATTCATACATTATAATGTCACAAAAAATAATATATATTTCTTTATTTTACAAATTATAAAATTTTAAGGCAAGTATGCCTTCAACCAAAAAAAAAAAAAAAACACCTAAATTATTTTCAGATATCAATGCTGGATCTTTACATCTGGATATATATATATATATATATGTGTGTGTGTGTGTGTGTGTGTGTGTGTGTGTGTGTGTGTGTTTCTATCAAATTTGATAGTTAATTTGCATTGGATTATATTAAGTTAATATTTAGGTACTATGCTTGCATAAAAAGGTAGTAAATGCGTACATATGTATGCATAAATAATCCTCATCCTGCATGACGTTCCCTCCTAAAAATTTGATTACAAATATAATTATTATTAAAAAGAATTTAAATAGGTTTTTAAATTTGATATTAGGACTAAAATCTGTTGTCATCATACCTTGCCAAAATAAATTATAAGATTTTAAGTAGGAAAAATTATAGTAAAAGATAAATAAATAAACAAATGTGCGCACATAGAAATACAAACCCCTTATTTACTCCTAACTCTGTCTTTCAATAAAATAACTCGATCCTTTCCAATGTCATTGAAATATCTCAGAGAATATGTAGTTTAAGGATTTTTATTTAGAAATAGTCAATGAAATCCAACAAATGTTTTTTTTTTTTTAGAGTGTGTTATCTATATCTGATCTATTCCATAAAATAGCAACGATTTCGCTTATCGAATTTTAACAGAGTGGTTTTTATTCGTTCCCACTTAGTGCAGAAAACTGCAGTTTTAATATCTTACCTTCAAGATCAATCTGTCGAGGACCAAATAATTCCAGCAAAGGTAATCTTGGATTCATCCTCTCTGCAACTCCTAATCCCTCTCTAGAGCATCCATTACAGCTGCATGAGGTGAGATAAATCTATCTTAGCGCCATCTACTGGAGATTATTTCAGTTAAATTGATCCAAATAATCAATATGAAATATTACGTAGTTTTTACAGCTCTCGATTTTACTAAATAATATTCATAATTGGGGATGAAAATAAATTTTGATAAAAACCTTTAAGATAACTTTTATTTTTCATGGCAGTATTTTCTTGAAAAAAAAAAAAATGTGTGACAAAATTTGCTTATTCGCAATCTGTGAAAATTAGAAGAGATTACCATCAAAGTATCTTTTAAAGTAAAGGTTTATCGATCAGCAGAGAACAAAAATAACCATCCGAAAATATGACAAAGTAATTTGTTAACATGAATGAAAATTTTTCTAAAACCTTAAGCTCCTTTTTTATACCTCTCTTTTCCAGTAAACTAGTACTACACATTTTATCGTACTCATTTATTTTCCAATAAATTAGAACGACACAATTTAACACAAAAATTTGGCTTCGAGAATTGTTTTTATTTAAAATATTTGGAAAGTTATTTTAAAATACCTGTATTAAAAAATACACATACGTCAGTTTATTTCGTCTGTTAATTCATGATATTTTTTCCCCCGCAGAATTCTAGTCTCTACATTACGTAATTCCGCCTATGAAATTGTATCTTAGATCTAATATTCAAACGTTTTGTCGTCCTGAAAGGCACACAACTTGGCCGAAATGACGTGGAGGCGCACTGCGTGAATATGCGTAAAATTCATGCATGTCTGTAGTAACTACATTAAAATTGCTGAATTGGGTTTTCTATAAAGCACTTGACTGAAAATTACAAGAACAGAAAATCAGTTATGATTTCAAATTAAACTCCATCAGGCATACTACTTCAAACTAAATAGGAACAAAAATATTTACTCACGGCTTATTACCGGGAGCGTTGAGAGCCGACGACGAAACTGGGGATTATATCCTATCTGAATCCCAAAAATAAACAAAGGAGAATGTATTGGGACTTTGCCTGCGACTCTAATTATCTCGACCGTCTGTTGTTTCAGATGTAGCCCGCGAGAAAAAAAGGAAATAAAAAAGATCAGCTGATATGTGGCTGAATTCATTTGCTTGGTACATTGGTTCTTAATCCTTTTAATTTCTTGGACCCCTTTGATAATCTGGCGTAAGCTACGAACCCCTCCTTCTGATAACAAAGTCTCATATGAGAATCGTTTAAAAAAAAAAAGAATTTAGAAATGTTATAAAGTAACAAATAGTTTTGAAATTACCAATTATATTCGATTATATTCGTATTCTAGAATGGAAAGCACATGCATAATATAAAATACAAAGGATTACAAAAACATATGAATCAATATGTTACAAAAGCAAATCTGTGATTTGATAATGTGTTGTTGTGGCTAAGCCCCCTGGTCTGGAAAATGCTAGACTAGGTCCATGAGGTTCTGCCGTATGAGCAAGTGAAAGGCAGCAGTATCTACATCTTCTGCAAGCAAGCTGACGGGGATTCCCAAACAGTCCACAGTGTGAGTTGTATTCGCAGGAGCACTAAATAGGGACAAGGGGGAAAGACCTTTGTAGAATACTCGAAGCGCATACTGTTTGTATTGCCACTCCGTAAACGAGCCAGGGCAGTCTGATATGGTCTCGAACCACTAAAGCACCAATAGGCCAGACCAGGGGGGGGGGGGGGGGCTTGGCTGGATACCAATGATGGGCAGGAGGCTCTTTCCGAAAACTGTATAGTCTGGTCTTAAAAAGGATTGAACTTCGGAAGCAATTAGAACATCAAACAGGGGCGAATCCTCTAAAGAGCTCTCATCTGCTAGTAAGTCGTTACCGAACAAACCCACATGTGACGGGAGCCACTGAAAAGTTATTGATTTAGAGTCCGCCATGCGAGAAAGTAGAAAGAGAATGTCAGTACTAGTTTATCAGTGATAAGAGACCAGTTCATAAGATGTTGAATGGCACTCTTGCTGTCTATCAAGATCCAGATATTTTTAAATGTAGAGGATTCGGTTTAGCTTAGGGCCTAGAGAGCCCTAAGATTTGCCGATACTCTCTAATTAATAATGTATTTATACTTTAGTGATTTATTATTTACCGAATGACTACTGCACAATTGTATATCTGATTGAATTCGAATTCAAATTCAGAGTCTACTAAGTGGTTTTTTTTATTTCAAATTGAACGCATGCATCCATTTTAGCTTCAAATGAAAAGTCTTGAAATGTGTGTTTTGCCGTACGAGCGAGTTCCTGGACTAGAACTCTCCTCCAGGTCGGCGGACCTCTGAAATTGATTCACGGATCGCCATGGGATCCTCGAACCATAGGTTAAGAAACCATGGCCTAGTACTCTCATAACTCATAAAATGTATTGAATTCATCAAAACTTACGATTGGTTAATGAAGACGCCTATGAGAATACAGCCGGAAAATGAAGTAACGGAGAATCGGAGAAGGTAACATTGTAAAGTTTTGGTCACAGCTCATGACATGTTTCCGAATGCTGCAATAACTTGAATTACAGCATTCTATTCTTGTTTAGATTCATAAAAATCTGGAATATATTTTTTCGCATCTTTAATAAATTTATTTAAACATAAATCTTATAGAGCCTTAGCTCTCTTATAACTTGTAATAACAGCATTAATCTTCAAATATTTTCTAACTGCTTTATAAAAAATCGCTTGCGATAAATGGCACTTTAATGAAATATAAAATGTATATAATTATTCAAAATTTTCATGCAGTAACGGCATATTCTTTATATGAATAATTTTCTCCCAATCACAATAAAAACATAAAGGTTCGTAGTCAAAAACTGTCAGCATTTTAAACATAAACACAAGAATGTCATCTCATTACAGATTCTTTCGAATAATTTCAAGCAATGTATTGTTATCTTAGAAGTTCGAAAACAGATACATATCCCTAGCTTTTAAAGCTGTATTAAAAATGTCTTAAGAACACTTTTTGTTTAGCTTACTTTTTGTTGCGTTTTTATTATTGCAACTATCGAAAACGCCCATCGTAGGTCAACAAACTTCAGTTTTAATCAGCGAAATTATCAGATATGTTGCCAACATGTTATCAACTAAATTTAACAAGGCACGACATTTCCAGTTTGATGTTCGGAAGAGCAGCAGTATTATTTATGTGAAACAGCTCCTCTTGAGAGGTCTACGCAGTTACCAGAAAAAAGTCTCGACCTTTGATGTTTTAAACCTTTTATCTTGCACAGATTCCCTGTACTTTTCGCTTCGTAGTTATGTAATAAAGTCATCAACTGTGAGTATTGATGCTCGTTCTGTTAAAAGAGGGGGGGGTGAAAGATATGGAGGGAAATAAAAAAAATAAAGCGATACGACAGCATGGCTCGAAAAATTGAACATCATAAAACAGACGACTAGAGATTGCAAATCTAACAAAACAAAACCAAACAACTGAATATTTTGTTGTTATATAACGTGTCTCAGACAGTGTATGAATGAATTCGTAGTAAAAATCTTTCGAGTTTAAATAGGTAACAATTGATAAAACCGGTGAAAGTATTACATGGTAGCCCGTAAAATTTTCCCATATTTCAGAGCCTTATCTTACAATAAACAGTTACTTCAAAGATAGAAAAGAACAAGTTCGTTTTGAATTATACACATCAATACAAACATTTTATCTAAAAAAAGGGTAAAAAGAACAAAAAAAATCTGTTCTTTATTTATAAATTCATGTTAAGAATAAAATAGTTTCATGCAGTTCTTCATCATTAACCAAGTGGATAATGAATTTACAGTGTTTTCTACCTTTACATATATATATTAAACACCATTTATTGTTCCTACTACGAAATGAATTGTCAAATTTGACAAAACTGAACATAATAAAATTGGGGTGGAGTCAGTATGTCTTGGTACCAAAAGCCTTCAAATTCGAATATTCGGTAGTTTTCCGGAAAAAGAAAAGGTACTAGAAAGGCTGGGGACCTTTTCTAAAATCTAGATTTTCTTTTCTTTTCTCCCCCACTTTTTACATTTCCTCTTGAACCATATATTCTTTTTTCATAATCACAACTCATATAAAATACTATGATATGACCGTACGGATTTCAGTGTTGCGCAACATAACGCTTTAAATAACATTATTTGCATTCATCTGAATTTAAACCACCTTTTAAATTCAATAACCGAGCATTGAAAAGTATGCAGGCAAATAACTTATGTTGGGAAATACTGTACTTCAAAATATTTATTTGACATGTTGCAAACGTAACAAAGTACAGCTCTTTATTTTCAGTATGTAATTTTTCTGATTGAGAGCAGTCGTTTAATCTTGTAACTTACATGATTAAATTATTTTTTTAATGCCAAAATTTTCATTTTCATAGCAATTTTGTATTTCGCATAAAAATGCCATTAAGACGTCTTTTCTAAAATAATTACGTCATTTACTTTCATCTAAAAGCAAATGTCTGGTTTTCAGTGCTTTACACTGCGGCCAATTCCTCCTCAAGCAATGCGCACTTTACGTTGACTTTATGAACTGTTCATGCCCAAACATATACGAGGCGCGTTCAAAAGACCGAACTTTTTAAATAGTGCGCAAACCAGTATATCGAATGCGCTACAGTTATTAAGCGCAAGTAACCGAGGTTTTGACAACAAACTGCCCTTTGGTCCATTCCACTAGGAGCATTAGTCGTCGAGCTACAACCGCTGAACTCGGCACGTGTGCAAGCTGTTCGTAGGATATGTGACAATGAAAGAGTTTGATAAACAACGTAAGGAAGTAATTTTGCTGCAAACTTGGTAAAAATTTCACAGAGACATTTCATTTGCTTAACCAAGCATACGGGGTGGAGAGTTAGAGCCGAACGCAGTGCTATGAGTGGTTGAAGTGTTTTAAAGAAGGCAGAACGTCTCTTGCTGAAGATCCCTGACCTGGACGGCGTTCCATATCAACAGACGGTGACCATTTCGAGAAAGTTTGCTTTCATTCGTGGGAATCGATCTCTTACCTGTCCGCGAAGTTGCTAACGAAGTAGCACGGGATATAACAGTTAAAAATAGAACGTTTCTCCCTATCTCACAGTACTTATATGCTAATTTCTATGTCTTTTCACTATAGCATTCAATTTTTTTTTCTTGCAATTGGTCGAAGTGTTTTTAAATGCAAATTTTTGTAATCTTTAAGTTGTATTTAAGACACGCTTTGTAAGCTGTGTGGTGCATGTGGTTTGTGGATCGCTACTAAGATGTAGACGCTGTTACTTTATTACATGAGGATACGTCAGTCTTATTTAATATTAAAACGTATTGTTGGTGCTCCTGCGTGATCACTGGGTACCGTTTTCCCGCCAACCCTTGGCGACTGTTAGTTCAGTTGCCTATGGAGAACCAGTGAATAAGGTCGTAAAAAAGACCTCTCCGTATATTAAATAAAGGACTATGGTGTCCGTTGAAAAAGTCTAGTGCGTTTCTATAACTAATGAATCGAATTAATATAGTTGCCTCTAGATTAAGATTAAAAGAAATTATTACGAAACAAAAAACAAAAACGTTACAGTCCACAAAAAGAAATTATCGACCACGTATATTGCAGTATGTTTTTAAATTTTGAAGAATTCTCCTTTATTTTTTTACCACCTACAAAATGCTTTCACTGAGCAAAGTGAATTTAATGCTGGGTAATTATTAAGTTATGGATTTTCTTGCTCAATCTGTCGATGATAAGGGCTAATTCGATGGGGCCTTATGTTTTTGTAAGCCTGAATAGTGTAGCTGCTTCGTTTGAAAGAAACCGAAGAATTTCTTTAAAGATGGTCTTTTCAATACAGACACTAAATGCTGAAAATTACAGTGCCTGTGTTGTCGATATGAAGGTGTATTTAATGGAAAAGGGATGTTGGTCCCTTATAAAGGAGGAAGTGAGTCCACCAGGGTAGGATGCTTCAGAGAAAGAAGTTAGAAATTAAAATGCTCGCAAGGACCGAGCACACACAACTATCTATTTAGGAATAGATACCCAATTTCGACCATTAATTGAGGGTACGAAAGATGGAAAGGAAGCATTGTTAATTTTAGAAAGCCATTTTAGGCCCGACTCCAAAGCAAGGCTTGTGAGCTTGATAGACGAATTCTTTTCGCGTAAAATTAAAGTGGGGGGAGATAGTAGCCTATTTGCTGCAAGATTAAGAAGGATTTTCGAAAAAACTAAACGGTTAGGTCATCCTATACAGGAAATTTACAAATCCTGTCTGCTCACCAGAAATTTGCCGGTGGAATTCGAGGGGATAGTTCAAGCGATATATCGATGGCCAGGTGAAAACTTTGTTTTTGATAAAGTTCTATGAGAATCAATTGAGACACCGAAAGGATAATACTGAAATGGCGGGGTTGTTTTTTTAACAAAATCAAGACAGAATTCGTCAAAGAAAACGAATGAAACTACTGATATGGTTAAGCGTAAAATAAAAGAAAAAGAAAGTAGTGTGTTATAGATGCGGTAAAACTGGACATTTTGCAAGAAATTGTAGTTTTAGGATTCTAGGACAGAGAGCTAAGCCGCAAAAACTATCTGAAAATAGATTTGTAGTTGAATTGCACTTTGAAGGTCAGATGAACAAAACTGCATGGGTGTTAGACACCGCGACGTTACTCATTTTTGTAATAATAGGTATCTTTTCACTACTTTTCACCGCATTTACAAAGCCGTGATAGCGGCGAGTCGACTTGCGGGGGGCGAATGTGTAAACGGTGTTCTCACCGTTTCTCCTCGCCAATCGTGGCGCTCGCTTCGGGAGCGGTTTTCGGGAACGTGTCAAAGGGGCGAATGACGCCAGATGTCAGACGACTGGCTGACGCAAGCACACATGACAGCAAGAGGCACGAATGTGAGAAAGGTCATTCGCGTCAATGCAGGAGCGTGACTAATGTCTCGCGAATGTCTTAAAGGTGGCGCGATCGCGAATGTGTAAATGCGGCATTTGAAGAAGTAAATGGATCCAAGATAGCTGTGGCTGTTGACAGTGTACCGTGTCCTAGAGAAGGAAAAGGAACAATTCAACTGAAGTTTCATGAAGATTTAGAAATTTTTTAAAAAAATGTTATATGTTGAAAAAATTTTTGCCTAAACTGCGACGAAATCTTTTAGCTGGAGCTAGATTTGACGACAATGGAGCAAGTTTCACAGGGAAAGGAGGTAGAATAGAAGTTTCGAATACAAACGGAAGAAAAATTCTGACTGCTAAGAAAGAAGGGGGTTTGTATTTTTGTCGGCCCACCTGGTATAAGACTTATTCGTTAGTTATTAGCGAGGAAGCTAATAGTATTGAAAAATGGCTGTCATGCCTGACGCGCTTCACCGCTTTACGACTGTAGGGGGGACGACGCCGTGGGGGCCTTAGGAGAGGAACTCTCGTTAATCATTCTGCTGGGGTTTGCTAGAGAGGGAGCAGGGAAGTGCTTTGGTGTGGGATCCCAGAGACGCGCTAGCTTTTTGATTGTGCTCAGTCAGAGTCTGATGACTGAGGTAGTTCAGTTAATTGTAAATACCTTATAAATTAAGTCCTGTAAATAAGTTGAGAGTTTTGTTTGTGTGTTAGTATAAATAAAATATTTTGGATATCCACTTGAGTGGTGCTGAACTGACTAATAATAATGTTGTTGTTACGAGGGGTACCAGAGATACCCCTTTGCGTTGTGTAAAATTAGGGAGGTGAACTCCAAAGGGAACTATGCGTTTATAAATAAAAAATAACAACATTTATTATACAATATATTACAAGAAAAGGTCAGGTCTACATAATATATTTAAGATCTTGGTTAGACATATTTTAACAGAATTAGGGCATACTTCATCCACTTCCTGCGGCAGAACCATTACGGGTCGAGTGAAATAAAGTCATATTTCTCGTAATCTCTCAAAAGGCATGAGCACTATTTAAAGGGGAAGAAATGACCAACCTGGGAAGCTTTGATGAAACAGCAGGGCAAGGCATGGAATCGTTGTGGCACTTATATCGGAGGAGGCTTTAGGTATCGGGCTAAAAATCGAGTGGCCCTTCACTGGCGGAGGCAGCAGGATTCGGCGCTGGCGGTTGAACACGGACATCTCGCCATTTTACGGGGCGCCTTTTCTTCCCAGGCTTTCTTCGCAGTTCGCTACCTCAATCTCTCTCTCTCTGACCCTCTGCTCCGATCTTTGTTTCTCTCCCACACTCAGAGTTCATTTTCCCCCCATTTGGATTATGACTCCTCCCCAGGTCAGTTATTCACGTAAATTTATTGCCTCTTCGAGTTTTTTAATCGAGGGCAGGATGCTCCGACATCCCCACGGATGACCCACGTGGTACTCTTATTTCCAAGAAAATTGGATGCCCGTTGAATTTCCTGGAATTCCTCTTTCTCCCTCCTGAGGAATTCAGGGGTGCGATGTTTCTTGGAAAATTGGTGCAGTTCCCCCTTTTTCCAATATGGCCGTTTTATGCCCCGTAATCGTGTTGGAAAAACAAAATGGCTATGACGTTGGAAGGAGTTCAAAATGTCCAAATTGTGGATCCTTCACAACAGTCGTCGATAAGTGAAT
This sequence comes from Dolomedes plantarius, assembly GCA_907164885.2. Taxonomy (NCBI): domain Eukaryota; kingdom Metazoa; phylum Arthropoda; class Arachnida; order Araneae; family Dolomedidae; genus Dolomedes; species Dolomedes plantarius. The sequence continues at coordinate 165,588,577 of OU015492.1, forward strand.
CATCGAAGTGAGGACGACAATGGCATAGAAGGTTTTTACATGTTAACTCAAAATATTTAGTTGACACTAGTAGTCACGAATACGTTTTTGGACTTCCAGCCTTAAAGGGGAAAATGCCTAGGTGTGAAACATGCTCTATAGCTAAAGGCAGGCGTAAAAGTCTATATTAAAGATTAGATCCAAAAGACCTTTAGAATTGGTACACATGGACATGTGTGGTTCCTTATCGAAGACTTCTATTCATGGACACAGGTATTTTTTGTCAATCATTGATGACTTTTCCAAAAAACTTTAGTATTTCGAATGAAGACAAAAGACGAGGTTTTTAATATTTTTACAAAATTCCAGAAACATGCAAGAGATTCTTGGGAATGAAACTTGTCAGCGTGAGGACCGATAACGGTCTCGAATTTATAAATGAAAGATTTTCTACCTTCTTAAACAATCAAGGTATCAGGCATGAAAGAACAAACCCTTACAACCCTGAACAAAATGGAATAGCAGAAAGGTACAACTATACTGCCCTCGACGGCCTTAAAGCTTTGCTTAAAGACAGTGGACTTTAAGAAGGATTTTGGTCTGAAGCATTATTACACTTCCCTTATGCCTCGAACAGAGAATGCCGTAAAGGTCAGAGTAAAACACCTTTCGAACTCTATTGTACGTGCCAAGAAAGGAATACTTGTAGGATACACCATGCAAACGAGAGGTTACAGAATATGGTTGCCAGATGAACATAAAGTTGACGAAACCATTAGTATAAGATGTGATAAAGATTCTGAAGCAGATGGCACAGATGGAGCAGTCCTGGACCCAGTTGTAAAGATTTTTGAAAGGAGATATTCAGATTCGAGTTCTGAATCAGAAGGTGAAGCCCCAATCAGGATTAAAAGCGAAATCGCGTTGAAAGAATTCGACCGAGATTACCAGCGTCAGTTGAGTGAAGACGGTGCAATTCCACATGCTTCAGATTTTCAATCTGACGGAGAAAGTCGAAAGGAAGTCATCTGGGTACGAAAACAAGTAACGAGACCAAGAGATAGAACTAACATCTACTACTACATAGATGGGAAGACCGCCCGGTTTAGAAAATTAAATTATGTTCAAAGTCTTGCGCAAAACATAATATAAATTATAATCCAAAACTTTTCTCATTCAGTGCAGCTGATCAATACAGTGGTATTGTGAAAGACAAGCCAGAAGCCAGCTGCAGCCATACGACCGCATGACTAGAAGAAAGTCGGGTAGTTATTCCAAAAAGTTTTCACAGGCTATTGAATCCCCTCAAAAATCAAACTGGTTAGAAGCAATGCGAGAAGAGCTGAAACTAATTAAGACCGAGAAGTATAGGAGCTAATCGAACGACCTGAAAATTCTAAAGTCTTAGGATGCCGATGGGTATTCACTACTAAGGATAAAGAAGATCGTATACAGCGTTATAAAGTCCGTTTCATCACTCAAGGGTTCCGCCAAGTTAGAGGTGAGTCATTCGACGGAGTTTATAGCCCAGTTGTTAACTTTGGCGTTATACGCTTTTTCTTTGTATTGTTAGTTTGCTTAAACGGTTATACTCACTGCAGCTCGACATTAAATGTGCTTATATCTATGCACCCTTAAAAGAAGGGATAGCAATGCAACAGTCCCCGGGTTTTGAAGTAAATTATAACAAAGTTTGTCTCCTGAAACGAGCCATTTATGGTTTACATCAAAGTAGCAGAGAAGGGTTCCTGAAAATACATACAGAATTAGACGAGTTTGATTTCAGGAAATACAACTGGTGCAACTGCACTTATAACTGTGGGGATAAAATTATTTTACTTCTTTACGTGGATGATATAATCTTTTTTTGGAGAAAACGATACCCGGATAAATAAAATTATAGAAATGTTAGAAGCTAAATTTGATCTAAAAATCCTCGGAAAGACCAAAATACTATTGGTTGTTAATATTCAAGACAAAAATGGAAAAATTTCAATTGACCAAAGTGAATATATTATGAAAGTTTGTAATACATATAAAAAATTTAATTTCCCACTTTCTTCAGAACCAATTGCAAAGGGAGTTGTATACTCAAACCCAGTGCTCAAAGCCGCACGAAGAAACAGAAGAAATGAAAACGTTTCCCTACAGAAATCTAATAGGAAGTTTAGCCTTCATAGCAGGGCGTATATCCCCGAGACCAGCGATTTTCAATCTGTGGTATGCTTAACCCCTATACAGAGAGTGTTCACACATTTTTGTAACGATTTTGGAAAAAGAAATATATAAACAAAGATACGAATTTTATTTTCTAATATGTTCGATCTGATAGCCCTGTTGTTGGACTATCATATTACATCTTGATTTCTACGATAAAAGAGCTTTTCTTAAAATATCAAGGTTGATTTTGTTCCACTCCTCGATCGCAATCTTCCGGAGCCAATCCAATGTTTTGGGATGGTACTTATAAAGAGCTTGATTTAAAAGTCCAAATGCACAGTAATCCATAGAAAACACGTCGGGGGATTTGGGTGGGATTTATTTAAATGGAATAGCCAAAATTCCGGTTTCATTTCTCATTTTTTTCTAAAAATATAGCAGTAGATTTAGAGGTATGGATAGTAGCCTTATCCTGGTGGAACTTAACACAATGAAGATTGTTTGGGTAAAGTGATGGAATGTCCTTTTTGAAAACAGGTGTTAAAACATATTTCTGATAATAATCAGAGTTAAAATTGACCTTTTTTTTGTACTTTCCTTATTTTAAGTTTTTCGTTATGAGAGAATCCAGCAATGACCATAAAACCTTTAGCAAACCTTTCCTTGTTTTCTCTGAACCAACATTTTAGGCCTTTTTCTCCTCTTTTCGGGTAGCAAATCGATCCATTTCTATTGCAGTCAGATAAGTGTATCCAAGCCTCATCAATTGTAACTACATATTTCCATTTTTTCAGCTGCCAAATTATTTTCGCACAACAATCTGCACATAGTCTGACGCTGAGAAACGTGTTTCCGCCTTAGGCAGTGAACATCGTGGGGTTTTTTTATTTTTTTTATTTTATTTATTTATTTTTTTTAGTGGCTATTGTTGTTTTGTTTTGATTAGCTTTAAATCAGATTTTATAATTTTGTTTACAGTTCCTATAGAGATATCTAAAGATTTTGCTATAGTTCTTTGCGGGATTGGAAATTCTTTTAAAACATGAGATGCGACTTTAGATATAAGCGGTGAACGTACCTTTTTTGCGTATGTATTTTTTACCTTTTTCACAGTCAAATGTATACTTTGACGTTTACATTACAATGTAAACTTTCCTTTTTTATAAATTATGTCACTTATTTTAAGTGTAAACATATTAAAACTATGCTTTTCACACTTTTTTTAAATAATCGAATAAGGGTACTTCTCTTCGGAAAACACAGATACATAGCCTTCGATCCATTGTTTATTTTCCAGCGAAATTTTAAAGCAAAAAATATTTTTAATGATGCAGACTATAATTAAAAACCTTATTCCAAATTGATACCAACTAGGTTTTATTTTTGTTCATTTAAATTTAAATCATAGAGAAAGTCAAAATCGTTACAAAATGAGTGAACACCCTCTGTACATACGACAGAGAAATAGGAGAGGTACGAGTATGCTATCATTTTTCAAAGAGGAAAATGGCAAGAAACAGAAAATAAATAAAAAGAATTTTTCTTAGTAGTCTAAGAAACTTCTAAAATGTCACTCGCATCCGTAATACACTCTTAGACAAAAAAAAAAGAAAAAAAGTAAGAAAAAAAGTCGCACCAAGAAGGGGTAATGCAAATTGGACCCAAATTGATATGCATACAGGTTTCGACAGAAAATGCAAAATTTCAAAGTTTGGCGGCCAATGAATGAGCATGTGGCATCTTAACTGCGCAACTGGCAGGATATTAAAGAGGAGAAATTTCGGTTCCAATTCATAAATTCTTTGCGAATTTCACTCCGTCGTAGACAGAAACTATGCCTCGCATACAGGTGCGCGAACAATATACGCAGATGTCAGCATTTAAGAGAGGACGTGTAGTTGGGCTCAAAGCCGGTTGATCTAATCGGCGAATCGCTCGACATTTGGATAGGAGCGATGCCACTATTAGGCGATGTTGGTCGGCAAGAGTGAACCATGGCCGAACACAGCGTCAAGAAGCGGTCGGCCTATAGAAAACTACAGAACTTGAGGATCGAGCAATCGTCAAAGTGGCTTTCATAGCCCCAGATTCATCATCGATCGTACGTGCAACTAATGTTTCAGTGGCCGCAAGGACCATTCATAGGCGGCTCAGAGAAAGGGGACTGAGCTCACTGCGCCCCTTGCGCCAACTACCATTGACATTTGTACACCGACAAGCCCGTTTGTAGTTTTGTCGGGAACATTCTACCTAGAATGTCACTGACTGGAGTAGCATTGTCTTCAGTGATGAGTCCCGCTTCGAAATGAGCCCCGATGGCCAGCGAATACGTGACTGGAGACCAACCAGCGGTGAGATACCAACCTGACTGTCTTCCGCCATACGGGCCGACAACAGGAGTGATGGTCTGGGGTACCATTTCATTTCATAGTAGGTCCCTTTTGGTTGTCATCCGCGGCACCCTTATAGCACAGCGGTACGTCGATGATATTCTACGCCCTGTTGTGTTGCCCTTCATATCACGCCATCCTAGGCTTTCATTTCAGCAAGATAATGCCCGCCCGCACACGGCGAGAGTTTCTACTGCTTGTCTTCGTACTTGCCCAACGCTACGTTGGTCAGCAAGTTCGCCGGATCTCTCCCTCATTGAGCACATTTGGAGTATTATGGGCAGGACCCTCCAACCAGCTCGGGATTATGACGATCTAATGCGCCAACTGGACAGAATTTGGCACGCTATTCCGCAGGAAGACATCCGTCACCTCTATCAATCAATGCAAAGCCGAATAACTGCTTGTATAAGAGCCTAAGATGAACCAACGCATTATTGACTTTTTTTATTTTGTGAAGCTCTTTCTCCTGAATAAATTATCCAATTTTTTCAAATTGTAATGATTTGTTTTTCTGTACATATACATCACATCTATCGATTTTCGTCCCATTCGGATAACTCCTTGGAGCGTCGTTTTTTTTTGTGTGTGTGTGTGTGTGTCTGTCTAAGAGTGTATAATAATATGTGCCATCCTTTAAAGGCTTCGCGGGCTACAGAGGTAATGCTGCAGGCCACACGTCAGTTATGCAGGCCTGGAGTAGACAATCCCCGATCATTTCATAAGCCAGATATTCGTTAGGGACAATGAACGTTAAAGAGACTTCAAAAAAGTGTGCGTTATTAATAAAGAGATAAGAAATTATCGCTTATATTAATAAAAAAATGTATAAGAGCGCGAATAATTTTAGAAACGAAAGTTATTTTGCACACGATGCAGTAATTACTATCGATCTTATCGTATGTATTTATACTCAGTTGATTTTGTCTCCATCTCTTGACCCGGCGCAATCATCCGAGTTTCACGTCTGGGAGAAAGATTTATCTTGGTAGATGAAAGAAAACTGAAAGGTCATTTAAACAAATTTAGAAAAAAAAAGCACCTTTCTACTTTACTTAGTTTTTATGGAATACTGATTAAGCATTTAAATGCAAAAAAGGTTAATTATATAATTCGGCCAGGCGTCAATTTAATCAGCAAAGTATTATTTATTCTCAACATCGTATATTCAACAATAAACATATTTGCGCGTTACTAATCAGCAGGGCCGTCCTTAGGGGTGGGCGAACTGGGCAACCGCCCAGGGCCGCCATATTAATTCCTCATCGCAACACTTTTCTAAATATTACGGGTTTTTTAAGAAATCCCTCATTTTTCGCGGTTTCTATAATTTAACTTTAAATAAAATATGTTTCGATTTTTTTAAAAGAATCGTAGAAAGAATCTTAATTGACAAACTACCCTTTTGGTTCGAAAATTTCTCGGTTAGAAAAACGTTATTTATTAGCCCAGTCAAATTAGCTCAGAATGGCGGCGAATCATCCATTAGATGAAGGGGTTCTAATTTTTTTAGGAATGTGTAGGAGGTGGTCTCCTGAACAACACCTTATAAAGTCCTCTCGATTTCAAGCGCCGCGGGGAGTGGGAGGGGGTCCTGAAGGTCACTTTTTTCAGTTTTCGGCGTTTATCTCGAAAACGGTGCGTCGCACTGAAAATTGTCAAATTCCAAAATTAAAGCTGATAAAATTTCCTTCCAAATGGTATATCCATGTTTGTACCTAAGTGTTACCGTTTTCTAGATATGAGTCGTTGAATATGAAAGTTTGTCAAAAAAAGTGGTAGCGGTTCAGGTATCTCGTCAACCTTTCACTTCAAACTCTTTCCCCTTCCATTTCTCAGAATACTCGTAATAGAAAAAGTTGTAGAGCGAAAAATTTCCTTCAAAAATGTATGTAGTTATACTAATTTATCTTCACCCGGTAAATAGTCAAAGTATTTTGAAGTTTAGGGGTACTTTTCATCATTTTGCTAGTAAAATTCTCGTCACTCAAGTTTCGTTTCCAAGGTCTGTAACTCTCTTAATAACTTTGTATGCTGTTTAATTAGATACGCATAGTATTTATAACCAGTATAAATAATAAATGATGTATACCTGTACCTATAATGTATATCTCATAATATACAGAAGAACACTTGTAGTACAAAGGAAGTAAGAAAACAAACCAAAATGTATAAAAGTTGTTCATATAATCAAAAAATGGTTATCAAAAGTAGGTTCAAACAAGTACTTACATTAAATATATAATATGCAATTTATTTCACCACCTGCTTTACTATATATTAAAAGCCGTCAATCAGATACTTCGGAAAAAGTTTCAAACAAATCAAGATCTTCACTATCAAGTTGCTCAAAGTCTTCTTGAATCGGAACACTGTTTGTACACGAGCCTTGACAGTTGCTGCACACCACGGAACAGTTGATCCCGTCTCTCCGGCCTTCCCCGAAATGTTTCCAACTCGAATGTTTCCAACCACAGGAACTAATGAACCCAAACCTTAGTTCCTGTGGTTGGAAACATAAACTCTGAGATGTATGTGGACATTCTGGACAATGCTGCTCTCTCAACTCTATGGCAATATTTCGGGGAAGGCCTATTTCTCTTCCAGCAGGATAACTGCTCCATTCACACATCGAGACTTGCGCAGGCATGGTTTGACGAAATGGGTGTTCAAAAACTGCACTGGCCTTATCAGAGCCCCGATCTAAATGCCATTGAACACCTTTGGGACGAATTAGAACGCAGATTACGTAGCCAGCCAAATCGACCATCCTCACTGCCAGCACTCACTTCAGCTGTGATGCACGCCTGGAAGTCATTTCCTATGGACACCTAACAAAAACTGGTGGAAAGTCTCCCCAGACGTGTGCAGGCTCTCATCGATGCAAAAGGAGGACCAACATCATATTAATATATGCCTCAGGGCTCTCCGAATCCGTACCACTGGGCGTCCGGATACTTTTGGCCAGATAGTGTATTAATAATAATACAATAATTAGTATTCAATAATTATTGAATACCACTATCTGCAATTCTAATCTATTGTTTCTATTTTGTTATTCGATTTCTGGGGGCAAAACTTGTAAGCGCGGCTGAAATTCACCGGCAGCATCTTCCTTCACGACAAAGCGCTACCCCATACAGCCCAGAGGACAACCAAGCTGTTGAAGAAATTTCGCTGGGATATCATAGACCTCCCTCCCTACAGCCCTGACCTCGCTCCAAGCGACTTCCATCTCTTTCCTCAGTTTAAGTAGATACATGTGTGTTAGATCTTGGGCTCTTTTCCACAAGAAATTTCACACAAAATAATTAAATCTCATAGTCTTTTTTAAGTTATTTATTCCTCTAATGAATAAAGCTAGCTCTCTCACTCTCAGAGCTTTACACACACTCACTCCCCCTCTCTGGGTAGGGAGCGTCCCTCATATGGTTGCTGCATTTTTGGTATGGTGCCTTCGTAGAAGGGTTGCTACAGTTTTGGCATCTGCCAGAACATACCGCCACGCCTTGCAATGTTTTTAAACATTCAAGAAAGGTAGATTACATACACTTAATATATTGGATTAGATACAAAAGTCCAATATTCAATTATACAAATGCAAATACAAATATTAAAAAAAATGAAATCACATGATAGCTCTTCAACAATAATACGATTAAAAAAACAAATTAATTAATTATTCATTCATTCATGGGTAGGAGACATAACTTCGAAATTGGGCGCTTGTATTCACCCAATGCAGTTTTAACTTTGACAACTCTAACCTTTGGGACGAATCGGGGATTTCCAGGATAAATATAAAGAATTCTTCCTAAAGACCATTGACACGGTGGTAAGTTATTCTCCTTAACAACTACTAAGTCCCCTGCCTTTGCATTATTTTTCTCAAATTTCCACTTGTTCCTCTGTTGCAAATGGCTGAGATAATCTGAATGCCATCTTTTCCAGATTATCTGCACATTTTTGGTTAAATTTTGCCAGTGATCAAGCCTATTTCCACCAATAATTTTTAAATCAGGTTCAACTATTGATGTAATAGGTCGCCCAGTTAAAAAATGGAAAGGGGTCAGAACATTCAAATCATCAATATCAGCAGATAACGGAACAAGCGGGCGAGAGTTTAACATTCCCTCCACCTGAATTAACACTGTCAAAAACTCTTCGTAAGTCATTTTTAAATTGCCTAATACTCTCTTCAAGTAATATTTAATGGACTTTACTCCTGCTTCCCAGATACCTCCGAAATTTGGGGCTCTAGGGGGAAGGAATTTCCATTCGATTCCCTCTGATGACATATAGTTTGCCAGAGTTTCATCTGGTAGCTTCACTAAGCTTTGCAACTTTTTAAGCTCATTATTCGCGCCAACAAAGTTTTTCGCGTTGTCAGTAAACATGTTAGTGCATTTGCCCCTTCTAAATATAAACCGTTTAAGGGCAGCAATAAACGAAGTCGATGTTAAATCTGACACTACCTCCAAATGCATTGCCTTAATCACAAAGCAAATAAATATGCATACATAAACTTTGTGATAGATACCTTTCCTTTGACCCTTATACTTAACATAGAAAGGGCCGCAAAAATCTGCTCCTGTAATATTGAAGGGAAAGGTTTTCCTGACTCTTTCTCTAGGCAAATCGGCCATTAACTGATCCATTACCTGTGGATTTGCCTTAAAGCAGGTAATGCAATCATGAACAATTCTCCTACATATACTTCGTCCATTAATTATCCAAAACTGCTGCCAAATTTGATACAGTAAGGCTTGAGGCCCTGAATGCAAATACTTTATGTGAAAATATTTAACAATTAACTCTGTTAATTTATGCTTGGATGGCAACAAAATTGGAAACTTTTTCTCATAGGGTAAATTACTATTACTCAATCTGCCTCCTACCCTTAAAATACCATCCTTATCAACAAAGGGGTTTAGATTGTTAAGTGGGCTGGTCTTAGAGCCCTTTACAGCTCATCTCTGAAGGTCTGATGCTGTACTAACTTTACCAGATATAACTGAGCTTTTTCCAATTCTGCTGTGTCCAATGGCCCAGTCTTGCGGTCTATTACTTTGCAGTTTTCCACAAACCTGAAAATAAAACTCAATACCCGAATTATTTTTAAGTATTTGTTACTAATATTTAGTAAGTTGTTCGCAAAATTGTCAGTAGTTATATTTAGATTAACCACATTAAAGTCACAAGGAATTTTCAGCTCGGGAGTATGGTCATCTTATATAACTGCCTCTGGAACTGGTGTATAGGGATTCTCGTTGGTAGTCAGGTATTCGGGTCCACCCCGCCAAAGTGAACAACCAGATAACTCTTGGGGGCTTATTCTTCTGGATATTAAATCAGCTGGATTCTCGTCGGATGGTACATGACGCCACTGCGACACGTCGGTCAGTTCTTGTATTCTTGAAATACGGTTCATAACAAATGTTTTAAGCTGATAGGGTTATTTTTTAATCCATGATAGTACAATCATAGAGCACCATAAGAAAGTACGCTGTATCTCAAATTGTATCGAAGATTTATTCTTTCGAATTAGCTTAGCTAATAATAAGTCTGCACAAAGTTCCAACCTTGGTATTGTTGTTTTCTTTATATTTGATACACGAGATTTACTCGAAATTAGGTGCACTTGGATTTTTCCCTCCTTCGTTATTGATTTACAATAAACAGCCACACCGTAACCTACTTCCGATGCATCAGAGAACCCATGCAATTCTATCATAGCAGGATTTTCCTGTAAAATACACCAATTGTTAAGCTGTTTAGATGTTGCAGAGACTCAATAAACTTCTTCCACTCTTGTTTTTCCTTTGATGACAGTAAGTCAACCCAGTCAATTTTTAACAGCCAAAGCTTCTGAACCATTATTTTTGCTTTAGTTATAACCCGTCCTAACAGGCCCAGAGGGTCAAACAGTCTTGCAATCGTGGAAAGAACATCTCTTTTACTATAGGAAGATTTCAAATCAGGTTTTACGTGAAATACAAAACAATCAACACTTTGATTCCAAAAAACACCTAGTGTTTTGGTTTCCTCAGGATTAGCAAATATATAATTTTCTTCATCGCTTTGCACAAGTGTTTTATCATTACTGCACCATTTATGTAAAGACATTCCTGCCTTTTTAAACATTCCCACAAATTGTTTTTGAAGCTCTTCTGCCTCATTCAAACTTCCTGCACCACTAAGTACATCATCTATATACATGTCTCTGAACACGACCTGTGCCGCTAATGGAAAGTGGTTGGCTTCATCTATAGCTAGTTGTTTCAACGTTCGCGTAGCCAAAAATGGAGCGCTAGTGGTGCCGTACGTGACTGTGTTTAACTCGTATGTTTTTATGGGTTCATCTATTCCCTCTTTCCATACGATTCGTTGTAAACTCCTCTGATCTGGATGAATCGATATCATGCGGTACATCTTCTGAACGTCCGCAGTGAATGCAAAAATGTGAGTTCTGAATCGAATCATTATCGAAAGGAGGTCATCTTGCGGCACCCCTCCATTATATTGTAGAGCAGGGGTGTCAAACTCGCGGCCCGCGACGAACATTTTTGCGGCCCGGCCAATATATTGGCACACAATAATATATAATAAAATAACCGACGCAGAATTATTATTAGATAGGAAGAATTCGCTAAGTGTTTTTTAATTATACTCTTTTTTTTATATTATTAAACAAAATGCGTTTATTTATGTTGAATATACTGTAATTAGGTAATATACTGTAAAAAACCTAAGTTTCTAATAATACTGTTCTTTTTGCGGCCCACATATAGTTAAACCTTGTTTGTTTGGCCCAAGTTAGCCTTTGAGTTTGACACTCCTGTTGTAGAGAATTTAAGGAAATTCCGTTTGTTGTTACAGAAGAAGCATTAAAAACTACCCGAAGTGGTGTAGTATTACTCTCTGGACGGTATACGCCTAAATGGGGTATAAAATACATACCCGCCTCTTCTTCATTATCTGTAACCTCAGTCATATGACCCATTCCTTTGTATTCGGTCAAAAAGTTTTCATACAACTCTAAATAAGAAGGCTCTAATTTCAGTTTATTCCATAATGAGTTAAGTCTTCTAACAGCAATGCCTCTAGATCTGCCTAAGCACGCTGGATCTTCCTTTAGGGCCATTTTCACTATATATTTCCCTATTTCATCTCCCGTATGGCTTTCCAAAAAGTGCTCCTCATAAATTAGTTTCTTTATTTTTTATCGGCTCTGATTCGATATTATCAATTTCCCAAAAACCTCTCAATAATTTCTCTAAATCAAAGCTATCTTTAATAAGCCCACAATGTATCTAATTTACATTAGAAGTTAGTACATTTCCACTAACAATATATCCAAAGACTGAATTTTGCAAAATTAAATTAGTGTCTAAGGGGTGTATTTGACCAGGAATTAAACTCTCGTAGAATATTTCAGCTCCCAATAATGCATCAATGTTACCGGGTACATCAAAATTCTCATCCGCTAATTTTATTTTGTAAAATTCCTGTTTGTTTACATTCGGGCGTTCCAAAGGTACGAATGAATCCGTTTTTCGCGGTACGATTAAAAGATCTAGATTTGTTTGGAAACTCATATTTGCATTCGTTAATCTTTGCATTAACTTTTGACTTCACATTTATCGAAATATCATTTAAACCTGACAAAACTCTATTTTTTCTTTCTTTCTTTAATACTATCCTTTCGGCGCATGAAAGAGTGATCAAGTTACACATTGATCCCGAATCCATTAAGCATCGCAATTTTTGAGTATTATCTCTCTCATCCTTAATAAAACAGTTAATTGTACTCAGCAAAACGATTTTACCGCTGTCATCACTTCTCGTTGTAAATAATTTATTAGGTGACTCACTGCTGGTTGCTGGTGTAAACTCAGCAGAGAACGGCGAAAGACTTTGCCCTTCATTGGAAGAATTATGAGTCTCTTGGTTCCCAACATAGTCCGCTCTAACCTCATTCTTTTTGTCAGACTGGTCTGCACTTTTCTCTTGCGAAAAACAAAGCGTGTAGTGATGTGATTTTAGACAATAAGTACACCTGTATTTTGATTTACATACAGCAATTTTATGCTGAGCAAGACAATCGAAACATAATTTATTATTTTTAACTACATTTAATCTCTCATTAACTGATAATTGTTTATAATTAGTGCATCGATACAAAGGGTGGGATTCAGAGCATAATATGCATTTAGAATTTTTCATATCAGAAAAAAAACACTTTCGACACATTTTTTGAATTTAGGTATCTACGAGATGCATTATAATTCTCTGGCGGTTTTCCTCGCGAAGTTGTATATAGATCAACTTCCTGGGATAATTGAAAAGGGTTAAACCAACCATCTGCTTGTCTTATACTTATATGGGATGCGGTCTCTTTATCTAGAGTCTGGAATATTTTATCCAATACAATCAGTTGGTTTAAAGTCTTAAAATCTGTGACCTTTCTCAATTTTAAATAGTACTCCCAACTAGTTGCTAAACGCGACGAAAACTGAACACAATAAGTACATAAGTACACCGTCACAAGTCTCGCCTTGCTGACGAGTTGCTTTTCGAAACTGTTATAAACATGCTTGTGGCGTTGGCCCAAATTCTCGTAAAATTGATTCTTTTACTTTTTCATAATCCCCAATTTCCTCGTCTTTTAAACATATAATTATATTAGAAGCTTTCTCACCTATTAAATTTAAAAGAATTTCGGCCTTATATTTACTATGAACACTTTTTGCTATAAAAGCCCTCTCTAGGGAAGAAAAGAATAAGCCCCAGCCTTCAGCATTACTTGGTTATTTCAGTGTTAGTGTTTGAATAGTTTTTAATAACGTATCCAAACTGCACAACTCAGCATCCTTCTCGGATGATACTTCCGATCCACTTTTGGCTTTTAATTTCTGTAGCTCAAGTTCTGCTTTAGCTCTTTCGAGCCTAATATTTTCTAACGCTATCTGTCGTTGTTCTTCGCTTCTGCGTTCTTCAATGATCGAGTCCGCAATACTTATAACTTGGTCTGGGTGATTTTTATACAGTTCACTATTCGATATGACATTATTTAAATCAGCGACAGTCATTTTGTTATTTATTTTCTCGTTCATCTCTGTGGCAATAAGCCTTAAGTATTGCTTTAAAGCTTTTTAAACATGTCTATTACACTATAAACAACAGTAAAATATCACTCACTCTCTAATGGCTTCCAGCGTAGTCCAACGGTTTCTCTCTCAACCACAACCCAAAGGCACTACGTAATAAAGCAAACTTCATGTTACATATCATTGGGTAGCTGCTCCTGTTTTTGATGGACCACACAATGTTAGATCTTGGGCTCTTATCCACAAGAAATTTGACAAGAAATAATTAAATCTCATAATTTTTTTAAAGTTATTTATTCCTCTAATGAATAAAGCTAACTCTCCCACTCTCTCAGAGCTATACACACACTCACTCCCCCTCTCTGGGCAAGGAGCGTCCCTCATAGGGTTGCTACATTTTTGGTATGGCGCCTTCGTAGAAGGGTTGCTACATTTTTGGCATCTGCCAGAACAACGTGCTTCGTGAAATCAACTGCAAGAATGAAAGCCAACTTGTGCGCTTTGCCGCCTACAACAGATGCTGCGATGCAACATTCATACAGTGTTTCTGCAGGTGCAGCAATGGTTGGGGAACGAATCCCTCCAACCTGAAAGTTGGGGATGGACGAGAAAAGATGGTGGACACCTTATTCCTATCAAGACAAAGGCCCCTTTGGCACCAGACAGTGTCCGCAACACACTCTTCTGCCGTTGAGCAACTGGCTGCGGAACGAGGTGTGGTTGCCGGAGAGCCGGGATCAACTGTTCCGTGGTGTGCAGCAGCTATCAAGGCTCGTGTACAATGCATACAGTGATATACAGTGTTCCGATTCAAGAAGACTTTGAACAACTTGATAGTGAAGACCTTGACTTGTTTGAAACTTTTTCCGAAGTATCAGATTGGCGGCTTTTAAATATAGGAAAGCAGGTGATGAAATAAATTGTATATAATACGAGGGATGATCAAAAACTAAGGTTACAAGGTCGATAATCCTGGAGTTTCGTCTGTTATACATAAATTAGTTGTGTATGGTAATTCTAATACATGTGGTCGCTAAGTGTGGAGAGTTTCACCTACCCGCGACCTACAGCGCTAGTTGAAGGTTAACAGATATGGCAAATCATTTGGAAAACTGGTCTGGCGAAGAAATCCGCTGTTATTCGATTTCTGTGGGCAAAACGTGTAAGCGCGGCTGAAATTCACCGGCAGCATCTTCCTTCATGACAAAGCGCGATCTCATACAGCCCAGTGGACAACCAAGCTGTTGAAGAAATTTCGCTGGGATATCATCGACCACCCTCCCTACAGCCCGGACATCGCTCCAAGCGACTTCCATCTCTTTCCTCAGTTTAAGGAGGACCTAGGAGGCCGACGATTCGCTTCAGGCGAGGAGGTGAAACACTTCGCCACAACGTGGCTGAACACGCAAGGACAGGATTTTTACCAGGAGGGAATATTCAAACTCATCCCACGAAGCGACAAGTGCCTAAACCGATATGGAGACTATGTCGAAAAATAACCTAATGTACAGATGCTGTTCGCACATTTTTTAGACGATTTTGGTAAGCGGTAATAAAAAATCGTTTGCTGCAAAAGAAATAATTGCAATTGTACTATGTTTTTAAAAGTCAAAATTATCATCTGCGGCTTGAAAGTTTTGTTTTTATTCAAAATGGCGTTTTTAACAAAGCAGTGGTTCGAAGGCTACATTTATGCTCTTTCCGAAGAGAAATATGCATACTTCGTTATCCAAAAACGATGTGAGAGTCAAGGTTTTGTGATATCTAAAGCGTCGATAGGTAATATCGTCAACAAGAAAGGAAAAAAACGTCAAATTGGAGCCTCAAGTGGGACAAAAATTCCAAGCAAGTATCCAAGGAAAAAACGGACATCTTCGACTATTGCAAAGGTACGTTGTTTAATGTTTAAAGAAAATCCCCCTAGTCAAAGGACAGTTGCAAAATCATTAAAATGCTCGATGTCCACTGTAAACAAAATGATAAACGTTGATTTAAATCTTAAGAAAGCGAAAAAATGCAATGTGCACCGTCTTCTTCCAAATCATATCGCTGAACGCAGGACACGCTGCAGAATTCTATATGAGAAACACTTATCCAAAGAAAAATGGAAAACAATTGTCACAATAGATGAATCATGGGTGTATTTAAATGATTGCAACAAAAAAAGAGCCATTTATTATCATAAAAGGGGAGAAAAAAATTTAAGTACATGGGTCATTCCGTGTCAAATCAACACACTGATTTTACATCACCATTTCAGATTTGAATGAAATTTGGCACACAGTTACTTTTCACATAAATTAAGAAAAATACCAAATTTTGTCGAAAAATATCAACCCGTTTTGAAAATGTACCCCTGTGAAAGTTCAAAAAATCCGTCAAAAAACCTCGACAGACCAGTTTTCAAAATGACCTAGAAGCTTTCCTAATTAAGCTAGAGAGCTAAGATTGGTGGCATTTTAAAGCAATTTTCAAGACCTTTTCAATGATATATAACACAATTAGGGCTTAGAAAAATTTATTCTAATAAAATTTAAATTTAAATTTAAAATTTGAATTTTTCAAAATGCGCATTTTCAAAAAATTTCAAAATTTTTTTAATAATACTTTATATAGTACTGAAATGATTGTATAAGTTTGAAAGTGGGATCTGTATGGGTTCATGTTAAAATATTGCATTGAATATAGCATTCCTGATTAGAAAACATGAAATTACTTAATTTTGCGATTTATTACATTGGTTTTGTATAAATATCAAATAAATAATTACCAGATCATGTATTTATTGCGTGAAGTTCTTGTACATTTCATTTATTTGTAAAACTTCATTTTCTGACAATCTGTATACTCTCCCTGTTGGAGTTATAGGGTTTACAAAAGATATGATTTGAATGATAGAAACCCACAGTATATCTGGCCTACTTGGGTAAGAAAAAGAAGGTGAAGGTCCTGCTGGATGTAGAAAAGACACCTTTACTTCATCATTTGTTTCATTTTTTGCCAACACGTATGCAAGCCACCAGTTATGTTCATATGTAACACACACATAACCTTTTACTTCTGAAAGTTGAAGTCTATCTTCCAATAGCCATACTTTTTCAATAACTGATTCAGATGCATGAGAAAATGTCTTGACTTTAATTGTTGATATACTTGAAGCTACGGGGATAAATCCATGTAATTTCTGAGTACCTTTAATAGTAATGGATTTACTGTGACGATTTACTAGAAAATTTTCTGTATGGATGTATTCATCTTGATTGACGAATAAAAAATTGACTGATGGAATATTTTCTACAGCCCACTGGTACAACTGTTTTGGTGTCATAATTTGGTTTTCATATGGATGCTGTAAGCTTGCCCTAGCTGCTAACCTCTTTACTGTGCCCCCAACACCATCACACGGTCCTTTACCATGTGCAGTGGCGGGAAAGTGCCACTCAGCTTCTACATTAAAATCGCTTTTGTGGAAACACAAGTTGGTAAAATTCTTCTTGTTTTTATATTGGGCAGCTGAACCATCGGAATAGTAAAAGATCCTTTTAATCCTTTCAAACTTCGTTTTCAAAAAATCAATCATTTTTTTCTGGAAGCAATACACTGCTACTGTGTTATGTTCTAAACATTCAGATATTACAACTAAACTCATATGTTTTATCTTTCCTTCGCCTTTGTAATAAATTACAAAAGGGTGGACAGTGGCTTGTTCACTGGTCCAGTGATAACTTTGGACCTCATCTTGTAAAATAAACGTGTAGTTCTCAGAAAAGTCACACGTTACAACATACTCCGCATCTGTCAAATTGTTCTTGATTTCATTAATAAATGAAGATTGCTGCTTGGCAATAAAATCATGCCGAGCAAGAACAGGAAGCTTTTCACAAAACAGATCAATGAATTCTGTTGTGGATTTCTCTAGAGTTTCTAAATTGCATCGATCAACAGAAATCCATTGTCGAAAAGTTACTTTTTCAACCATGTTCTCATCAAATACATTTTCTAACATGTCTTTAATTTCTCCACTTCCAGGACAAGACGAACATTCTCCCAAGTAACAAGCTATTGAAGCAGGATTACATAATATTTTAGCAAGGCAATGTTTATATGTTTTTAATTTACCATCAGTTAGTGCATCAAGTTTAGTATTTTCAATCATTAATTTAATATTTTGATGGGTAGTGCATACACAAACTGTATGAGTTCCACTTTGACCAGCTAGGATGCAATACTTAGGCCTGAGTTCAGCAAATTTTGAAAAACTTACTTTCATATATGGATATTTTTCTTTATATGATCTGTAAACTTCCATTAAATTACATAGAACTAACCGTTTGGATAGTTTCACTTTCTTTCCATTTTCTGTTCGTATAGATATACAATCTTTCATCCCTGGCAATATTCTACTTATTTCATCACTTTCATAAAAAGCCTTTATGTTTCCAGCAATTTCTGCAGAAAGACTTTTTCCAGGCTTCTGATTAGGACTTGCTAGAATGCCTTTGTCTTGCAAGAGTTTTTTTGATTTCCTGACCATATAATTAGGAGCATTAAATTCTCGCATAATTTTCCGTATACTCCATGTTTCGGGCAAGCAGGTCAGTATCATAATTTTTTTAACTTTTGAAGTAGAGTTAGAAAATTGAATTTTAAGATTGTTTAAAATTGCTTCTTCTGGTGTCTCAGTCTCACTCTCTGAAGATTTTTCAGCATTTGTAAAAAGTTCACGTCTCATCGCAGAATTGATCTTTTTTATTTTATTTGATGCATAACCTTTGCTTTCTTTTTTTCTTTTATCAATAGGGGATTCTCCCAATTCATGTAATGAGACATTAAGCGTTTCTAAAATTTCAGACTTTGGAGTAAAATTTTGATCTTCATCTAAACTATCAGAATCATCATTTTCTTCAGATTGTTGGCATAATTCATTCTTTTTCAAAAGATACAGCTGTTTTCTGCAAGAATGACAGACTTTTGCTGTTTTTGGCATTTCTTTGTAATGATCTATCATCCAGTCTGTAACTTCCCTCAATTTGCTTTTGTCTCTTACTGTGTGATTATTTTTCTTAAATGGATTGAAACACTGTCCAGTAAAATGCCTTTGATCAGCCATATTTTAAATTTCATACAAGATTAATCTCTTTACATATAATATTTAATATTTATATTATACTTTAATTGAATAACAAATTTTTAATATTAAAAATATATGTATGTGATATATTTTTTAGCATTAAATCACAAAAAAAAAATTATTTAAGTATTAATTTTAAGTAGATACAAAAGAATTAAAGTTTAAAAAATAAATATTTAACTTTTTTAAAGTTACTATATACAAAAATTAGAAAATTCAATATATTCACTAGTTTGTCTAAATCTCAGTAAAAATCAAACACATCTGACTGAGAGCTTATCAGCTTGCAGACTGAGTTAGAAGGGAGCCTGATAGGCTGTGACTAACAAAACATATCTGGACGTGCACTGTTCTGTAGAAGCCTGTTTTGGTTTGCAAAGCATGTGCAGCTCTGTTGAATTCTGAAGTGGAAAGATTTTGTAATACAGGACTTTCAAGATACAGTAATTACTTTTATAATCTAATTTAATGGATAATATATTTAAAATAAAAATAATCATGATCTTTACAATCATTTCAGCAATATAGTAGGTACAAAATGAAATTTTAAAAATAAATGAAATACACAAGAACTTCAAGCAATATATATATATATGCACTAATGTATTTGATATCATACAAAACAAATATGATTACTTTCATATCTTAAATTTTTTTTCTAATTTTCTAGGCTTTAAAACATATTGTATTAAGTAATTTCGTGTTTTCAAATCAGGAATACTGCATTCAATGCAATATTTTAACATGAACCCATACAGATCCCACTTTCAAACTTATACAATCATTTCAGTACTATATAAAGTATTATTCAAAAAATTTTGAAAATTTTTGAAAATGCGCATTTTGAAAAATTCAAATTTTAAATTTAAATTTAAATTTTATTAGAATAAATTTTTTTAAGCCCTAATTGTGTTATATATCATTGAAAAGGTCTTGAAAATTGCTTTAAAATGCCACCAATCTTAGCTCTCTAGCTTAATTAGGAAAGCTTCTAGGTCATTTTGAAAATTGGTCTGTCGAGGTTTTTTGACTGATTTTTTGAACATTCACAGGGGTACATTTTCAAAATGCGTTGATATTTTTCGATAAAACTTGGTATTTTTCTTAATCTATATGAAAGTTAACTATGTGCCAAATTTCATCAAAATCTATGAGGGTAAGGTAAATTTTTCTTGAAAATTGTGTTGATTTGACACGGAATATATGACATGGTTCAAAGAATCGAAAGAAAGTTTTTCTAAGGGATTCATGATTGTTGCTGGTTTTTCTTATAATGGCAAGTTAAAAATAAAGAGAGTGGAAAAAAATGTCAATATTAACTCCAAAT
This sequence comes from Dolomedes plantarius, assembly GCA_907164885.2. Classification (NCBI taxonomy): domain Eukaryota; kingdom Metazoa; phylum Arthropoda; class Arachnida; order Araneae; family Dolomedidae; genus Dolomedes; species Dolomedes plantarius. The sequence goes on from OU015492.1 coordinate 165,608,674, forward strand.
ACTATCAGGAACATATTTTATCGCCAATTTTTCTGAATGAAATACCATCGCTTTACCCACAGTGCCATCAATCTGTGAGACTCCATCAGGACAAAGCTAGCAGTCACACATCAAAATCCACTGTAAATTTCCTAAAAGAAATGGAACAAAAAACTGGTATCAAGGCCATACCCTTCACTGATATCCCTACAAAAAATCTCCCGATGTATCACCTATGGATTTTTGTGCTTTCGGACTTTTAAAATCTGCATTATCCAAACGTCGTCCCAAAACCCTTACAGGACTCTGGAAAGCTGTTCAGGAGGAATGGGATAGAATACCTCTTCTGAAACTTCAAAAGGCATTATTATCCTGGAAATTGAGGTGTCGAAAGATAGTTCAGAATAAGGGATGTCAAATAGAACATTTAAAACACAAGAATTTTATGTAATTTAGTTTTGTGAATACAATATACATCGTCTAAAAAATGTGTGAACAGCCTCTGTATGTACTATCAGTTGGCAGTATTGGTCTTATGAAATGAAACGTGAACGTTTCCTTGCAGGCTTTGTAACCTTTCTTTTTGATCCCTCCCTCGTATATTTAATGTAAGTACTTGTTGTTTGAACCGACTTTTGATAACCATTTTTTGATTATATGAACAACTTTTGTACATTTTGGTTTGTTTTCTTACTTCCTCCTTTGCACTACAAGTGTTCTTCTGTATATTATGAGATATACATTATACGTACAGGAATACATAATTTATTATTTATATGGGTTATAAATACTATACACATCTAATTAAACAGCATACAAAGTGATTAAGAGAGTTACAAACCTTTGAAGCGAAACTTGAGTGACGAGCATTTTACTAGCATAATGTTGAAAAGTACCCCTAAACTTCAAAACGCTCTATTTACCGGGTGAAGATAAATTAGCATAACTATATACATTTTGAAGGAAATTTTTCGCTCTACAACTTTCTTTACCACGAGTATTCTGAGAAATGGAAGGGGAAAGAGTTAGAAGAAAATGGCTGACGAGATACCTGAACCGCTACCACTTTTTTTGACAAATTTTCATATTCAACGGCTCATATCTCGAAAAAGGTAACACTAGATAGAAACATACGTAGATATACCATTTGGAAGGAAATTTTATCAGCTTTAATTTTAGAATAGAATTTTCAGTGCGACGCACCGTTTTCGAGATAAACGCCGAAAACTAAAAAAAATAGTGACCTTTGGGATCCCCTTCCAACTCCCGCGGCGCCTGAAATCGAGGGGACTTTATAAGGCGTTGTTCAGGGGACCACCCCCAACACATTGCTGAAAAAATTAGAACCCCCTTCATTCAATGCAAAATGAAAACCTAATTTGACTGGACTATTATCTTCAATTTAGTTATAGTAAAACATTAATTATCAATCCTTTTTTTTTTAATATCAGTTTCTACTATCTGTCAGTCACTACCAGGGTTGCCAAACGTCCCGGATTTTAAGGGAAGTCCCTTATTTGTAAATTTTGTCCCGCCTCCCGGGGAACTTTGATACGGGACGGCAAAAGTCTCGTTTTTCGCCGAAATGAGAAATTTATTGTATACGAGTTGGGCCCATACAAGGGCCTGTTCACATCCAGTCCGGAAGCGTAAAAGGAAAGATGGCGCTGAGACCGAAATAAACCAATCATAGGCATTAAAAATTTCGATGCTAATCGTTTGGAGGTTTGTCATTGGTTAAATATATTTCAATACTTTAACGCTTCCGCTACTGGACTCCTATGTGAACATGCCCTAGACGAGAAGGTTGTATGCGCCGGGATCCGAACGTCACAACGACAACAGTCTCAGTCTAGTGCTAAATACGAATGCAGATTAGTGTGTGATCGTGTTGATAGATAGTGGCGTTTAAACTAAGCGTTTGAAATAAAACTAATCCCTGAATATGAACAGTGTTAATGATAAACGTTCAAAATCCAATAGTGATGGGCCGAAAAAAAGGTTGTGTTTTCAGGGAGGGATGAATGGATGAAGGACGAAGATTATTCAGGCCTAATCCCAACAACGCCAATAAGGCACGTTGTAGCTATTGTAATAAGGATTTTTCGGTTGCCATGGAGGTCGGAGTGACGTAACTCAACATGCTCAGGGTGCCGAGCACAAGAAAAACAAAATAACTGTTTCATCTAGCAGCAATCTGTCAAAGTTTTTCACCAATAATGTTTCCTCTGAAAGTGACAAAATCGCTCTAGTAGAGTTAGCTACTGTATTTAACACAGTAGAGCACAATTTATCATACAGTTCAATAGACTGTGGGAACACGCTGATTCGAAAACTTTTTTATGACTCAAAAGTCACCCCAAAGATCTCCTGCACACAGTGGCGCACCCAGGGGGCCCTCCCCCCCCCCAAAGAAGTAGAAATATTGATTTTGCATTATAAATATTTTTATTCGTTCATCTCAGCCCCCCCCCCCATGCATTATAAATATTTTTATTCATTAATCTCGGCCCCCCCCCCAAGAAAAAATCCTGGGTGCACCACTGCCTGCACACATTATATTATGTACATTGTATAATAATAAAATTACAAATTTTACATACACATCCCTAACACTTTATAAGGGCACTTACTTAGTTGTAGTAAACTAATAAAATAAAATCAATTTTGTACTATATGCCTAAACCAACTTTAAATTGTTTTTGATTTGCAAATTTTCTATGCAATTACATTATTGTTTACTTAACCTAAACTCTATGTAAGTTGCAAAACTGAACAAAAAATGCATTGACAATGGCTATTTGAAAGGTTAAAATCTTAAAAATTTCCGGGGTATTCCATACTCCCCAGTAGGATAGTTATCAAAATCCATCCCTTATTTTCGGTGTTTTTATTTGGCAACCCTGGTCACTACATACAATCATTTGAAGAATTTTAAACCGTTTTGTTGGAATCTGTCTGTTTTCACGGAATAGTTGCAAACTGAGAAAAACGTGAACATATCTTTGTGAACGAATACTAATACCATTTGGTCAAATGTTTGGTCTGTTCAAAGCAAACAATAGACAAGACATTTCTCCAGGGAGTGTAAGACAAGTAAGTAAATGCGCTCTAAACCTGTTGGGAAGAAAGGGGTCTAAAGGCTGAAGGAGTGAGGTAAACAAAAAATGGCCTTCACTTGTTCTGTCTATCATTACAATGGATTTTATTTCCCACTTAATGAAGAATTGAATATATTACAAAGCAGGTATAATCAGTATGCTTTCAATACAGATTATATGCCTGTCCTCCTTGGCACTTATATCTAATGAAAATAATCTCTCATCTTTGGACTTTTCCCTTTTAATAGACAAATTTGCTGTTCAGAAAGCAAGAAAAATTGCTTTATAACCAACAAATTCATACATGTAAGTATTTGCTTTAAACATTTTACATTTTCTAAATCGTGTAAATAATTTTTCCATTGTTTCATTATTCACACAAATTGATTAATTTTATATTTTAGTGAACCAATTGTAATTTCATGTATAATTTTATTTTACGTAGCAAGAATGTAGGTTTATTAGTATCGAAACATAATGCATTAAAAGTAATAATTAGTAAAATCAGTAGTGGATGCAATTTTTTTTCGTGGGGGGGGTCAGGGTTGTCTTACAAGATCCATTACTCAGTACGTAGAGAAATTTGATTGCCAATAAATGTGTTTCGGCCAGGGCCACTAAAACCCTAAGCACACCCCTGCTAATCAGTCAGTAGCAAGTCAACAACTTCGATCGCAAAATCAGCTGTCTGAATTCCTTGAATGTCAGTTATTACCTCAATAATTCTATTCTTTTCATAAGATACCCTAGTTTTAATACAAGAATATTTTAATAGACGTTTTCATACAAATTTCTAGTATTGTTCTAAAAAGATCACACAGAACCAAGCTTACTCACTTTAAGAAAGTAAAATTTGAGAGTTTTCATAGAACTTTGTTGAACATTCAAAAGATTTAAATCTGCCATTAAAGAAATCAATTATTCCACTTCTCATACCTATTTCAGTTTTGATTTTGTTTTTATTACTTCACTAGAACAGACTTCCATAGCTCATTTGATTTGTAACTTTGCAGTGTCAGAGTTGCAAATCTAATGAGTCAAGACATCTCTTTACATAAAGATAAGCACTTTCTTTTGGGTTTGGTTTAGAGCACTACGATCAATTTTTGCTACACAAGGGCTAATTAGACCGGGACCTACTGCTTAAGGTCGATTCCGAATGGCTACAGACGTCCATGCCACGAGTGGGACTCGAACCCACAGACTCTGGTGCAGATTGCCAGCACCCTAATATGAATACATGATCAGACTCGTCAACTAATATGAGAATGAACAAATGCTCTGTAAATTTTTTAACTAAAATAACGTTTACACTATTGTCATTCATGTCGAAATAAAATAAGTTCAAATCATTTATAAAAATTAATATAAGATGTAATTTGTTGTTTCCTGCTGACGATTCAAGTTTAATAAAAGGCCATGTTACCATGAAAGAATTCGGCCATCGCCCAGTGGAACTTTCTTTTTGTTTTAGATCAAGAACTTTTCTTAATTTTTTTTTTTCTGGAGCAACCAATTCCATTTTTTAAGCAACAATTTACTAAAAACATATTCCACTGTCGAATCCAAAAAAAGTAGCCTTTGATCTTGAATTCAATCAAAATTCTGAAAATTTCTATAAAAAAAAAGAATAAAAGAATTTACATGGGCCTTAAATATGAAATTCAAACTAAAGCAATTTTTAAGCATCATAAGGAGTCTCTAATAGACAACTAACCTATGACAATTTTCAATTACTTTATGGAGGGGATGACAATTCATCCTCAATTTTGTTAACCTGGAAAATTATAGAAATAAATTCAATCACACATCAATACAAAGCAGAGTAAATCCACGCACTGAAGTGAGTTGTTCTTAGTGTAATCAGCAGTTGTATGAAGCTTATAAAAGGTGAAATGAATTCATAACAGTTGATTACAACAGATGTGTGTATTGAAAATTGCATTAATTTTCAACTCTCTGATCGAATATAATTAGATTTCTTACCACCATGGAAAGCACTTTACTGAATTATTTTTAGGAACATGCTTTAAGATGAAAAGCAAGTCTATTGTCTTTTACTATATTTATCATGTATATATTTCCCTCTTAAATATCCTAAATGTAAAAAAATAATAATAAATATTTTCTTCAGACAAAATCTAGTTAAAGATGACTATATTTCAGTGGTCTGCGGAAAGGGCTGTCCCAAAGAATTTCATTAAACTTGTCAAAATTTCTTTCACAATTTCAGGAGTAGATACATGAATTAGTATCTTTCAGAAGACATTGCCTGTCAACTACTGACACAACTTTATATTTTGTAGGCTTGTTTTGTATTTCACTCTTTTCTCAGAGTGAAGACATATTTTCAAGTACTGTCACTTAAATCATAAAATATTTAGGGGCATAGGGGCAAATGCATAGTTAAGAGCAAACTACACCAATGCTTAGAGTACAATATTTTACACTATGTCAATAATCTGCACCAACTCTGATATTTCAGAAGTTCTCACAGATCGCAGAAGACAATCAGTCCCAGTGTATTTAATTCATATTCCCTGTAACTATTTTACAATATTACATAACAAAGTTCATATAAATTACAACTTAATTTTTTTTTTTCCAGGAGCATTTTATAGTTGTAACTATTATGAGATCTCGTGTCTCATATGGGAAAACTTTTGAGCAGTTACTTCAAGACTACTACAACTATTTCCGATGACTCTTTCTAAATAATTCAAAAAGAAATGTAACTCTCAAGATTAAATAAAGAAATTTATAGCATAATTAAAGGTGTTTTGTTACTTCAAGAACCTTGAAGAAAAATCAATTGCAAATTGCTTAATATCAGTTCTAATCTATATATATAAAACAGTTCCGTAACTGACTGACAGGTAACGCACAGACCAAACCGCTGGACCTAGAGGGCTGAAATTTTGCATAGCGATTCTTTTTATAGTGCATGGATGCCCTAAGAAAGATTTTTGAAAAATTCCTAGATTTTTTTAAAATTAAATTTTTAAGCTGTTTTTGTAACATTCTTTAAAGTTTGCATTTAAAATAATAATCTTAGGGTTATAAAATTTATATCACTTGAAAGATCATAAAAACTCCTTTAAAATAAAATCTTTGCCTCCATTTTCTGATTTTTGGTGAATTTTTAAAGATTAATTTTTAGAATTTAAATAATTAAATGCTGATCATGTGGTTTTTCTTTTTGTGATACTTCAATTTAATTTTGTGTCACGTGCCTAACAGTGAAATAGACAAAAAAAAATATTAAAATATGGTAAAAGATAAAATTTAACTACTATACTAATTGAGATGGAAGTTTTATAAGAATTTAATTCAAATTAGTATGTTTTGTGGATATTAAACATACAAATTAATTGCATACATTGACCATTGTATTTAATTTGAATACTTTCTTTTACATTATTTTGTCTATAAAAATATCCGTTATGATTTTTTTATAAAATAAATATTTTTGACATCAATTGCATACATTGACTGTTGTATTTAATTTGAATGTACTCCATAGCGAAACACGGGGTATTCAGCTTAGTAGTATAATACAATTCTAATGCTTTAAATAATGCCAATCTTCTTTGATGATGCTTAAGAAGTGATTTTTGATATAGGAAGTATTTTTCTATGTTGTGGTTGCTTAATCCTGTGGACTAGAAAATGCTAAACCAGGTCCACGAGGCTGTCATGTGAGCAAATGGGAGGCAGCAGTATAATGATCTTCTGCAAGCATGCTGCCAGGGATACCTAAACAGTCCACAATGTGGGAAGGAATCACAGGAGTAGCAGAAGAGGGACAAGGGTGAAAGACCTTTGTAGAGTTCTCAAAGTGAATACTTTTTGTAAGGCCACTTTGAAGACAAGCCAGGGCAGACTGTATTGGTCTTGGACCTCAAAGTATTTTGCTGTTCTTGAGAAAAGAGGTAGGGTTAAAATTTGAAAATGCATTACTAAGGTAATTTTTTAAACAAAAGGAGATGCTTCCAAAAATTCGATTTTTCATGGCCATAAGTGTCACATTCATTTTAAAAGCCTGCAAGACTTAACCTTTTCATTATGGGGTGGGATAGCATGTATACCAAGAATGAATATATATATATATATATATATATATATATAACAGTTCCGTAACTGACTCACTCACTCACTCACTGACTGATGGACTGACTGACATATAACACACAGACCAAACTGCTGGATCTAAAGGGCTGAAATTTTGCATCGCGATTCTTCTTATAGTGTAGGGGTGCACTAAGAAAGATTTTTGAAAAATTCTTCTTAGATTTTTTTAAATTAAATTTTTAAGCTGTTTTAGCGACTTTTTTCAAGTTTGCATTTAAAATAATAATTTGAGGGTTATAAAATTTATATCACCAGAAAGATCATAAAAATTCCTTCAAAATGAAATCTTTTTCGAATCTTTACCTCAATTTTCTGATTTTTGGTGAATTTTTAAAGATTAATTTTTGGAATTTAGTTTATTAATGCTGATCACGCGATTTCTTTTTCTGGTACTTTAAATTAATTTATCGTCACGTGCAGAACAATAGACAAAATTTTTTTTTTCTTGCTAATGCGGCAGACGATTGGACATTATCCAAAAAAATATTAAAATAGAGTAAAAGATATATTCCTCAAACTGTACTATATTCTATTAGATTTAATTTGAATATTTTATTCTAAATTTTTATGTGTATAAAAATATCCGTTACGATTTTTTTTATAAATACATTTTTATGTTTTTTTTTATATCAATTGCCTACATTGATCGTTATATTTATTATAAATAAATATATATATTTAATTATTTTTTTGGCATTAATTGCATACATTGACCATTGTATTTAATTTGAAAGCACTATGTAGCAAAGTGTGGGTTTTCAGCTAGTATATATATATACCCCTTAAAGGCCATTCTTACAAAGGGGGTATGGAATTTCAGAGGGAATTGGGAAAAATGGGCCCCGTAAACTAAAGGTTAATACATGCCCTCTGCCTAAGGTGACCAGATTTTAACATTGGTAACGTGGGACAACATTGACCGGGGGGGGGGGGGGGGGGGGGGGGGATGTTCTTGATTAAAAATTTGGTCTATATGGAGCAACAAAAATTTTCATAGAACGCAAAAATAGTATTGTAATATATATTTTTAAATTTTAACATAAGTAAAATTTACAAATATAATAAATAAAAAAAAATTATGTATTGTATTATTTTATTCTTTGGCATATTTGTCATTTGCATGATTTTTTTTTAGTAGATTGCTGTCGTTGTTTAAAAGGCCATAAAAATTTTCACAAGAATTTGTTAAATTATATTTTATACATAAAATGGCTTTCAAAGTCTCAACACTTAAATGTGATTTTTCTGATGTCCACACTTTATTTAGCATAGAAAAAACGCGTTCAGTCGTAGCATGGTAAGGACAGCGCTTATTCCCCAATTTTTACTGCATTATTGTATGGAACATGGTTTGTTTCAAAATTCGAATTCTAACAACTGATCAACAATGCGAACTTTGATAAGCAGTTCTCGATAATCAGTTCAACAATTATCTGTTATTATTAAAGTTTAACATTATAAAATTAGCAAAAATAATATAAAACTCATATCCTGGCTAAATAGCCACATGGCCGCCGAAAACCGTATATTCCCTTCCCGTTCTCCCACTGTTCCCTATCTTGTCGTGCATTCTTTCCAAAAATCGGGACTTTTTTAAAATGCCGCGGGAAAAATTGTTAAAAATCGGGACATGTGGTCACCTTACCTTTGCCACATCTCTAACTGTTGATGTTTAAACTTAGGACCTCAAATAATACAAGCTAGTTGTACATAATGGTAATAACTACTCAGCCATTTGTCACATTTTTCTCTGTATCCCAATTTTTAAAAAAGAACTTTCAATATTAAAAAAAAAAAAAAAAACTGACGATATAAAATACAATATTAAGGGAGAGGGGGACATCACAAGAACATTATAATAATACTAGCTGAAAACCCATACTTCGCTACGGAGTACATTCAAATTAAATACAATGGTCAATGTATGCAATTAATGCCAAAAAAAAATAATATATATATTTATAATAAATATGATGATCAATGTATACAATTGATGTAAAAAAAACCAAAAAAATATATTTATAAAAAAAATCGTAAGAGATACTTTTATAGACAAAATAATGTAGAAAAAATTATTCAAATTATATGTAATAGGAAATATTAAAGAATATATATAGTACAGTTTGAGGAACATAATATCTTTTACTGTATTTTAATATATTTTTGGACAATGTCCAATCGTCTGCCGTATTAGCAAGAAAAAAAAAATTGTCTATTTAGTTGTTATGCACGTGACGATAAATTTATTTAAAGAACCAGAAAAAGAAATCACGTGATCAGCATTTAATAAATAAAATTCTAAAAATTAATCTTTAAAAATTCACCAAAAATCAGAAAATGGAGATAAAGATTCGAAAAAGATCTCATTTTAAAGGAATTTTTCTTTCTTGTGATATAAATTTTATAACCCCCAAACTATTATTTTAAATGCAAACTTAAAAAAAGTTACTAATACAGCTTAAAAATTTAATTTTAAAAGATCTAAGAAGAATTTTTCAAAAATCTTTCTTAGTGCACCCCTATACTATAAGAAGAACCACCATGCAAAATTTCCGCCCTTTAGGTCCAGCGGTTTGGTCTGTGTGTTGTATGCCAGTGAGTCAGTCAGTCAGTCAGTCAGTCAGTCAGTCAGTCAGTTACGGAACTGTTTTTTATATATAGATAACTTATTATAGGTTAGATGCTAGCAGTGCATGTACAGTTGTTAACATACAAATAAATGCTATATTAGTTCAACAATGGAAAACATTTTTCATGGATGAAGGTTTTGCATCTCAAGACATCTAAAAATACTTCACACAAATAACTCTGAAAAATAATTCCTATGTTAATTGTTTCTTCAATTATTTTCTATGTTCTTATACATTAATATTATTGCATGCAACTGCTCATTTTCAGAAAATTTGAGCTTGTTATTCAATATCTAGTTCCACTAAAAAATTCAAAATAAAAATGCTAAATGATGAATTCCATGAATATAGATAGGATTTTAATGTAATTATTACATAAATTTAGATAGAAATCATGGCAGGATATTATATTAACTGAATAATTGTGGAATAGAACTTTAACCATTTTAGGCCATTATGTAATCTCCTGTATCTGTTCTATACGGAAGAAAATGTGTTTGTGAAGTAAAACAAAATGAGGCCAATGTTTCTTAAATTAATTCTTTTTTCCTTTATTTTTAATGATCAGAAATAATTTAAATACAGTAAATTATACATTTTTTTTTCATCTGGGGAGAAATAATTACTATTTTTTTTCATTGCACACATAAAACAAATGCAAAAATAATCAATTTTTCCATGTGGTAAAAGAATATATTAAAAGCTAAAAATGCTCAGATTTTTGAAGAACCAAATGCATAATTTCTAATCAAACATTAAAAATGGAAAATAAACTGGTAAACACAGTCAGTGATAAATGGATAAGTTATGAAAATAACAAACAAAATGTCATACAAATGTTTCATGTAATTGAATCGCATTTAACTACATAAGTGAAATGTTCATTTATATCTGAATTGTGCTTGCCTCAAATTAAACTTGTTACTTCTCTTAAAATTATCTTTTTGAAACTTTCATATAAGTTCAAACATACAGTTTTTCAGAAAATGGAAGAGGAAACAATGCTGTTAAAAAAACTACAAAATGCAAATTCATGATTTCTTCATTAAACTACGTCTTATTAATACCTCAATTTATAATGACATTTATTTTAAATACAGCTATTTATTTCCTGGTAAAAATTGAACAAAAAATTATAATAAATTATTTTAAATTAAGTTTGATAGTTAATAATCAGTGATATGATTTAAACACTAGAAATCTTTAATGTTTTCAATAACAGAAAATTTTATTTTACTCACTAAGTTACTTAAATTTTATTATTATTATTATTATTATTATAAAATATAAAACCAGTGAAAATTGCAAATGATATAGAGGAAAAACCAGCAGTTTATTCCATTATTTTCCCTTTTAACACTAACTATGAGAGATTCTAGAACATAATACACTTCCTTATAACTAAGTGGTGTGGCATACAATCTTAAATATTTTTTGCAATGTTCCCAAACAATGTCCTAAAAAATCTCAATCAACAGTTATTCTAATATTTTGAATTTGAATAGAACAAAAAAATAGTTTATTTGTATAAAACTATGAGATGTCTCAGCACAGAAGTTAAATAGAAAATCTTTAGTATAAAATACATTAACATGTTCTGATATATTTGAACTATAGTAAAAGACAATGCATATATACAATCCTTTATAAAAGGAGAACTTGATAAATATAATAATTATTATTATACTATAAATACCATGCATAATATTTCATAAACATTCTAGACAAAAAATTTTCATATAAGCTGGATTGATCCGTCTTTAAGTAATGGAGCAACAGGTTTATACCTTAGAACATGTTGGGAGCCTTCTGATAAATCTATAATTTCTTCTTCTCTGTAACAAGATAAATGGAGTTTCAAATGTAATGTAAAACTTGAATTATAAAATCAACTTTCAGGCAGAAAATGCCATATACATATTGGAAACTATTAATCACAGCAGATGAAAAGTGCAAGCTCTCTTAATTAACTATAAAAATAAAAACTTCACTTGTGCCTTTTGAGAGGTATGAGAACTCTACAGAAACATTGACAACATCAAGTTAATCTAGTATAAAAGTTTAAATAAATTTACACATACTTTGACAAAATTCATAAATGAATTCAATTCACAGCAAATTACTAAAGCATAAGCTTAAAAATTAAGAAAATAACCTTTAGCTACAGAAACAGAATGTAATATCATATTCACATAAAATTACATGATTAGGATAGAACAAAAAGTGAGAAAGCATATTAAAAAATAATATATTTAATTAAGACACGATTGTATAAATTACTAAGAATAACATTAACTCAGCATATTAAATCTAATAATATACACTATGCATCTAAGCAAAGAGTTTTATATCATTTATCTTTGTAGTGAGACATGTCATATTTCATAATTCGGTATTTTGCTAACAGTATTTTTTTTTTTTTTACTAATCCCAGATTGTCTAGCAAGACTAGACAATTGTCACGAGTATTATAAAGAAATGATATGTTGAAAATTAGTGATTTAGTTTGTTGTTGCATTGGAAGAGTTTTGTCTTTAAGAAAAATATGTATTCTTCAAAAGGATAAAAAAAATTTTAAATTGCAAAGAGTTTTATTTATTTTCATTAACTGCAGGCAATTTCCCATTACTAAAATGATGTAAAATATATACCAGAACATATAATCACATAAAAGACAGTAAAAAGCACAATCAGTTGCATGGAAATTCTCTGAAAATACATGCTAAACCAACACAGAAATTTTAATGAATTGGCAAAGAATTCTTCAAAGAGAACAATGAAGAATTTTATGTGTATCAGGCATGCATAAATTTAAACAAATTGCTGCACATTTTCTTAAAAATTATTTGATAGAAAGGAGAAAGTTTTAAAATTGTACAAATTTTTGAAGAGCACATTACATGAAAATATTTGCCCTAAACTGTTAGCTATTTTTCATAATACAGTCAAACCTCGATATCTCGAACTTCAAGGGAGAGACAAAAAAATTCGAAATATCGAAAATCGCATGTTATCAATAGTAGATTAGAGGAATAAAGCTGTTTTACATACCTTTTAAAAAAGTAATCCATTTTTTTATTTTAATAAACACTATTTACAAAATTATTTGAAAAAAGATTCAATTGTTTGCTTCAGAGAAAAGTATGAAATTTTATCTATTACACTTTCTAAGTGGACAATGTCTTTAAATGTGTCCTCTGAAATATTTGGCTGACTTTCAGCATATCTACTCAAAGTGTCCACTGCAGATAGTGCTTCTTTGTTTGTCACATTTGGTGGCAAATGGCGGATTTCTTCCTCCTCTTCTTCTGATAATACACAAGCTTTCGTCTGACAGATGATTTCATTGTCCTCCCACTGACCACACACTATTACTGCATCTTCTACAACAACAAAATCATTGAATTCCATGTTATCTAGGTGAGTCTGCTTAATCGGTTCCAATCATTTTCTGCACAGTTGTCAGCAGGGTGGTCGATGTTGATTATCTGAGTTCTTTCGTGGTCTTTTATGAATCCAGCCTTTTTAAAGCTATTCATTATCGTAGAGGAAGACACAATGTTCCAAGCTTTGTCTGCCATTCGCATGGCTTGTAGAATATTTACACCAGATGGTGAAACACCTTATTTCAGACAGCATTTTTTTAACCACTTGATGACGATACTTTACTTTGAAACTTTGGATGATGCCCAGATCAAGTGGTTGAAGTTTTGATGTAGTATTTGGGAGGAGGAATTCAATTCTTACATTTTCCATTTTAGGTATGGTACTATGCCCCGTACAATTATCAATAAAAAGCACGATTTTCCGCTTTTCTGTTTTCGTTTTTTTATTTAAATTCTTGAGCCAGTTTTCTAAAAGGTTAGATGTCATCCAAGATTTTCGGTTAGCTTCGTAATCCAAAGGAAAAGATTTTATCCCGCTGAAACACCTTGGTTTTTTAGATTTCCCTATCATTAACGGTTTTAACTTCTCTGTTCCATTCATATTCACGCAAAACAATAAAGTTAATCACTCTTCCCTCCATGACATGCTTCACCTTTTACATGCATGGTTTTGTCTGGAGTGCATTTAAAAAAAAGTCCAGTTTCATCCGCATTGAACACATCTTTTTTGTCGTAATCTTTCAATATCAAGCTTACTTTCTTTCTAAATTCTACACAAACATCATCTACGTTAGCACTTTCACCACACATTTACAAAAATGCAATGTTGTTTCGTTTTTTAAAATTTTTGAACAAACCATTACTGCCTTTGAAATTTAAATAACCTAATTCTTTTGCAAAAGATTCAGCTTTATCTTTGATTAAAAGTCCATCAAGGGGGATGTTTTGAGTTCTACATTGCGTAATCCACATCATTAGGCACTTCTCCATATCGGGAAATTCACTGGCTTTCAGCTTCTTTCGCTTGCCTAAGCCATCATCGAATTTTTCTAGGATAATTGCTTTATTGTTTAAAATTGTTGACAATGTGCTGCCTGGAATCCCAAACTCCATAGCAATTTCCATTTTCTTTTTCGAACTTTTTTCAACTTCTTCGATAATTTGCTTCTTCACTTCAATAGTAAGCGTATTCAATTTTCGTTTGTTAGCCATTTTGAACAGATGACTCGCAAAAGATCTCACCTTCTCCAAATGTTGTTTTCGAACGATTTCTAATTTTTTTCTGCAATAACCAAGATAAACAGAAAGGAAACTTTTTAGCCTTTTCAGGATCGGCACTAGCCTGAATGCGAGACAGCACAGGCATGCATTCACACGTGTAGTTTTTCTTTCACTCCTTGTTGTAATGATAAGAAATTCTACATTTTTCTTGGAAGCCACCCACCTCTTGATTTTTGTTCATGCCTTCATTTCCTGGTTTGTTAAAACCACCCCAACCCCTCTAGAAAGTAACCTTGGAGAATAAAAGGACAAAAAATAAAAGAAAGGATGGATGGTCACTGCATATGCGTGGCAACTGACTGAAAAGAGATAAGGAAACAATAAACAGGAATTTCAACTCCCATCTTGGGGGGTCAAGAGAAGTTGTGATTTCATTGTGTTATCTTCCGTCCTTATATCCCTTCATTTTATCACTGTAATTTTTGAATGGCTTCTCTATTTTTTAGAAATTTCTATTTTTTTTTTTTGCTTTTAGAAAATATTTTCTTCTCCATTTATGGAAAAAAATTCAAGTTATCGAGGGATGAGCCAAAAAAATTCGTCAAATCAAGGTTTTTTTAACATTGAGTGCATAGGAAATTTGAAGGGAATTTTTTTTTCTTCGAGATATCGAAAAATTCGCGAAATCGAGGTTCGAGTTAGCGAGGTTTGACTGTAATATAAAGGGTTCTTTTGTAATAAACAATCTAAAAAATGCAAAATAATTATGAGAAATTATAATAGATGGTATGTTTTCAGAAAATTTCTAAAATAATTTTATTTCATCAAATTCAATTTAAATAACATTTTTCGGTTTATCATAAATATTAAATTTTCTTCCGCTATAACAGAACATAATTATTCACTTTGGAAGAAATCATTAAAAATTCTGTAGAACAATTAAATTAAATAAACAAATATTAATCTAAAGCACATTGGAAAGTATTAATCACAGCAGATGAAAAGTGCAAGCTTTCTATATAAACAATAGAATATAAACTTCATTTGTGCATTTTGAGAGGAATAATATATGGATCGTATATAGATTGATAGTTCTAATCCTCTTAGTTTGCATAAAGATAAAAAAAAAAGAATTTTCTGAAAATTTTAAATTACATTCTAAGTTTTTGGTAATAATGCAAGATTATTTTCCATGCTAGATGGGGAATATATGAATTATTGGATTGAAATAGGAATTAAAAGGTTTCCACAACTTATTTAATAGCAACAAATATATATGGGAACATTTATCTTTAACTTAATTTTAATTTGTAAATTACAAATCGTAGAGAATTCAATAAGAACTTTCGTTAGAAAATCCTAAATGATTCTAGAATTTATACAGCAAGCTTTTCAGACTATTATCATTTTCGCTACTTTTCCAGAAATATATAAACCCATTATATTGATTATTTTTTTTAAATGTCTTATTTTCTATGTCTTGTGAAAGGAGCTTCTTAAAATCCATCTTTTACGAAGCTAGACCTTATTTAATAGGCATGAACATATAAATGAACTTTTTTTGTTTAAATTACATTTAAATTGTAATTTACTAATCATCTTAAAGATTTTTATACAGTTTTCCTAAGAGAATGAAAATATTTATAATAGCTTATATATCTACAACAATGCAACCAAGGATTAAAACAGTAAGAAAATACATACCCATAGTCAGCAGATTCTTCAATAAGAACACCTTTACATTCCTTTTTAACTTTAACAAACACTGAATAATCCATAACAGGTTTTGAACCTGAAAAAAGTTTTATAAAACAATAAAGATAAATTAATGCATAGCAGAAATCTTTCAATAATAAACAATTATCTTATTTTTCAGCTAATAAAGATAAAACAGATGAAACTGTAAACCAAGGGCAAACTCTTTAACTACAATTAAAATTTGAATGGTATAACTGCATACAAATAAAACTTAGCTAGAATGCAATAAAAATTTCAAAAATGATAGAAGAAATCATGTTTTATTTTTAACTTGCAAAAGTGTTACATACAAAAATATCCCAAGCATTATTAAAAAATTTTTTAATAAAAAATGAGTAAATGATACTCAAATCAGAGCTGGCCACCTGGAGGCCGCAGGCTGCATCCCACCCGGTGGGACATTTTAACTGGCCCACGGCCTTAAAGCAATGGAAAAAGATTATATTGTTATAAAATTAAATACTTCACTCACTTGTTCTGTGTTCAGCAGCACTTATGTGTGTGAAAGCACCTTTTCCAACATGTAACACATTAAATCTAAGTAAACCAACATTGATTTTACTACCCTTAATGCATCAAGTACTCATCCAATTTTTCTCTCATTAGTTTTTTCTTCTTTTTGACTAGAAAACAGATTTTATGTTTTGTTTAGTAATATTATCATAAGTTTGTGAATCAGACTTGATTTCATTTTGTTTAAAAAAAGCTGATTTTGTTTTGTTTTTTTAAATAAATGCTTCATTTTCCAAAATCAAATTTCAAAAAAGCGAGTTTCAAAATTGCTACTTTGAAGCTGTTAATCTTAAAAAAGTATTGGATTTTACAAACTTGAGTTAAGTAATTTTCCCATTTTTAGCAAAACATATATGCATTTTAATATTGCCAAAATAAATTTTTATCTAAGCATAAATTTTTATGAAAAATGCAATTTTCTGAAAAATCAATAATTTTTTTAATTTTTTTGTAATATAATGCATTCTATTTTGAGGATCCTATATATGTATTTCAAATAATTTAAAGTTGAAATATTTAGTGTAGTATGCAAATCAGATATGTGATGATGGTAATTTTGTCACAGCAAACATCAAAATTTGCTCTGATATTATAGTTGTAACGCCGTCATTTATATTTTTCTCAAGTGGCCCCCATATTGCTTTAAGTTAGCTACCACTTCTCTAAATCAATATAATTTTACAATGAATTATTAACTGAGTTTTTCTTATGTAAACATATCTAAAAAAGAATTTCAAAAACAGTTACGGAAAATTTATTAATCTGCTCTAATAAATAAAGGTATAAAATAAAGGATAAGCTTACTCATTTCTTCAAGCTTCAACGTTTGCATGTTAGCAGGCATGTTCTTTAATGCAGCCTCATGTAAATAGTTTTTTATGCTTGAAACATAACTACACAAAAGAAAATTTCATGAATAAATGCACTAATTTCAGAAAAAAGCTTGTTAAAATAACAAACACAAATATTTTAAAATAGTATTCTTAATTACACTCACCTTTCAGATAGTCGGACTATTACATTTGAAAAATTGCTAAATGGTCAAAAAACGTCTTTTCTTTTGTGGATGTCCAGTAATTGAAATTTGAAATATTCATAATTTTAAACTCACAAAAGCCGACTTAAAATCAAACTTAAAGTCAATACAATATACATGAAATTTTTACATTAAACTATTTTTTAAAGTCTTAAAATCACTACAATGAATAATAAAGTGCATGAAAAATGGTTCCCATAATATAAAGTCATTAGTTATATACTATGTCATTTTACTACTTGAAAATGATCAAAACATTTAAGCATACCAAGATATGAATATTTCAAAAGCACATCCAGTTCTTGTAAACAGATATTTATGTTATATATGGCTGACACAGAAAACTAAGGTTTGCTAATCATACAATAGTTACACAGTTATACCCCTAAGTCTTAAAACTTAAATAGAACTTAACAGAAACCAAATGACTGGCACCCAGATACTATAAAATCCTCTGATTCCATAGATAAATAAACATGGCTGAAGTTCATTAGAGGCATTTATTAGTGAAAGAAAATGGAGAAAATCCCCTGAATCAAGTTACAGATTAAATTAAAGGAAAATATAAAAATACTATCAAAATTCCCAGACAAAAATGAAAATGACAAAATTGCCAGATTTCTCTGTTTTTTAGACCCCAATGTACACTTAGCATATTCATAAGAGTATTAACTTTTAACCAAAAGTTAGAAAACATTACCAAGATACAAGAATAAAACTTCAAAAGCACTTTATACACTTTATAATATTTCATGAGAAAAGTTTTACTGTTGTGGAAAAAAAATTACACCAGTATGAATACTAATAGAGGATTGAATTTCTTGAATACTAATAGAGGATTGAATTTCTTAAAATAAATGCCAGGGAATGGCCAAATGGCTAAAGCACTGGCATAAAGTCCCACAGCCTGTGGTTTTGAATCCCACTGCTAGCATGAATGTTTGTATCCATTCAGATTTGGCTTTACACTGTAGGTCCTGGTCTAATTAGCCCTTGGGCAGTAAGGGTTGACTATAGCACTCTCAACCAACGAAACTCTAAAAATAATCCTAAATATACAAAAAAATAAATTTTGTGTAAACATAAAGATGATCACAACACAACTATTACAAATTTCTTATAACATCATAAGCTCTCATAAGTGTATAAGCAATCTTTCATTAAAAAAAAAATTAAAAGCATGTTTTTTTTTATAAATGTCCTACAGCAACGATATTTAGAATAAAACAAAAACATTATACACCAATGTTTGACTCTCTACACATCTCTCAGAAGAGATAGCTTGGTTCCTTTAAACTTAAGAAACTAGTCTCATCCTTAGACATATACAAAGTTACCAAAATTTAAACTAGACATTTGTTGGCTCAGTGTCCTTTTGTGGCTGGTTTTCCTATAGTTCACCTCATATTTCTCTAACCAAAGTAACATCAGAAGAGGACTTAAAGGCTTATAGATTTAATGACCATTCTGAAAAGTATGACTTTTGAGTGACTGTTTCACTCATAGGGCTTAGTCTTTAGAATATCCCTAAGGTGAAATATTTAATATTGAAATATAAAAAGTTTTTAAAACATTAAAATTTTCTAATAATGCAAAAATATTAAGCTTCTGTCTTAGTAAGCCTGAAAGAGTATAATTTTAATTATTTGCATACACATGAATATGTTTACTTTATAGAATACTTTATATCAATTATAATCATGGAGGTCTAACAGTTTTCAATCTTTTTGAATAGCACAAATTACAAAGACTTTTTTGCTATAGAAAAAAAAATTGCTTAATTAAATTCAAACTCCTATTCTATTAATTATTACTTTGTACTGTGCTTACTTATTTTACAGAGTACAACATAGGACAAAATATAGCAAAAAAGACAAAAGAAAAAAATTTGGCATGTAGTATTATGATTTAGTAGAAACTCATTAAAAAAAACCATAAAAAATAAAGTTACTAATCACGTACTTTTGAGCAAAAACCTTTTCATCCTCAGACATATGGGATGAATCAAGTATTCCTTGCTCTGCTTGGTGAAGAATATATGCACCAAATTTTTCTATCTACAATTTAATACAATAAAAATAGTAAATGAAAACAAATAATTTGTCTTGTTATCAAAAAGTAGTAGATATAAAGCTTATAAAAGTAAAATAATGTAATGAAACACAAAACAGATTAATAGCACTAGACTTTTTGTTTAGGCTATTCCAGCCTCTGTGGACAACACAACTTTTTGTTTGGGTTACACTGGTCCCTGTGGAACTGACAGTTATCTAACTGATGGTTCATTAGTCCAACCAGCTTTTTCCGACCCTGCATAATGTTTATACTTTGTGTGCCTCATGCAATGCCTGAACAAAAAATCAACCACAATTGTGCAGCATTTGACATTTTAACTAATAAGAAAAATAGTGCACTTCTGCCATATTTAACATATGGGTGTGTTAAGACATTAAATGACCTATTTTTTTCCTTTATCTGACAAAATTTAAGCATCTTTCACCTGAGAATCATATTTATTTTTTCAAGTTTAAATGAATAAATGATAATAGTTCAAGTCAGATACAGTAAAAATTTTAACAATTCAAAAACCCAGGGTTGCCAAATAAAAACAGTGAAAATAAGGGATGGGTTAAATTAAAAGCACCGAAAATAAGGGATGGGTTTTGTCTCACAGTCCATTGAATTGTATGATATATTGTGTTTTACTGTGTTAAATACAGTAGCTAACTCTACTAGCGTGGTGAAAAACTTTGACAGATTTCTGCTAGATGAAACATTTATTTTGTTTTTCTTGTGCTCGGTACCCTGAACGTGTTGAGTTATGTCACTCCAACCTTCATGGGCAACCGAAAAATCCTTATTACAATAGCTACAACGTGCCTTATTGGCGTTGTTGGGAATAGGCCTGAGCCAATCTTCGTCCTTTATCTATTCATCCCTAAAAACACATAACCTTTTTTTCGCCCATCACTATAGGATTTTGAACATTTACCATTACCACTGTTCATAATCAGGGATTAGTTTTAAAACAAACACTTAATTGAAACACCACTATCTATCAACATGATCACACACTAATCTGCATTCGTATTTAGCACTAGACTGCGACTGTTGTCATTGGGACATTCGGATCCCAGCGCATACAGACAACTTTCGCGTCAAGGGCCTGTTCACATAGGAGTCCGGTAGCAGAAGGGTTAAAGTATTGAAATATATTTAACCAATGACAAACCTCCAAACAATTAGCAATGAAATTTTTAACACCTATGATTGGTTTATTTCCGTCTCAGCACCATCTTCCTTTTACACTTCTGGACTGGATGTGAACAGGCCCTTGTATGCGCTCTACTCGTATACAATAAATTTCTCATTTCGGTGAAAAACGGGACTTTTGCCGTCCTGTATGAAAGTTCCCTGGGACGCGGGACAAAATTTACAAATAAGGGACTATCCCTTAAAATTCAAGACATTTGGCAACCCTGCATAAACCCCTGAACATTCAAAATATGTAAAAAAAAAATTCATTGTTTTAATATAACAATTAAGCACATACCCTGACAAAAGAAAATTATATTTAATTTTATTCAATAACTATTATAATACCTGGAAAAAATCTAAAAATCAAAGGATTCATGAAACTGTGCATATGTTTATCAAAAATGCCCAATAACCAACATTTTATGAGACAATGAATTCCAAATGTTTCTCAGTTAAAAGTTAAATACAAACTGGCAAAAAAAAAATTGCAAAATATATTTCAATGATTGTATATCTCTGAAACATAGCTATCAACTTTTGATGTTAGTGTTTAAAAAGATAAAGAATATCACATCATTTAAAGCCCTTGCATAATAATTTTTAAAGGTCTTTTCACCAACCACAGAAGAAAGAAAAAAAAGAAGGAGGTTTACCAACATACTTTTCCTAATCTTATTCTAAGATAACTGTTAAGAAGAAACTTAATGCGATCAATCTGAAAGAAAAAAGTACATGGTTAGAGAAGCAAAACAAGAAACACAAAGTGTTTAAAGCTCTCTCATACTTAAAAAGTACTTATATTAACACAAAAAGAAATTAAAAAGAATTAAAAGAAAGAGTTGTGATCAAATGTCAAATATAACAGGCTATTTGTACAATGTTGAATGAAAAATTAACAACTATAACTAATATACCAATTAAAAAATATTAAATACTTCACATCAAGCAAGATACAATTCTGATCATTCAGTATCGAACATTGAAAAGAAATGCAGATCCCACAGATTATTAGCAATTACCCCTGAAACTATACTATCCCAATATAAATTATATCAATTATTTCCTTTAAAAGTCATTTTCGCATTTGGATAACAGTCTTATATTAAATGTTCCCATCAATGAGTAATTGCTTAAAAACAGGGGCCACTAAGAAGCTTCCAAGATTCTGATCTATTGTTATGACAGATGGACTATATAGTTTTTCTTTCATAACTTATAGAAAATTAATGGCTAGCCTTCCCAATAATACCAGTTGATCTCTAAGGCAATTTTGCATCAGTGGCATGAATCATTTTATCTGAATCAGAGTGCTGCCTAATGGGCAATGAGTCACGAGGGTTGCTACAATATAAATTTCTCCCACACTGAACAATCATGGAATGTTTTCTAACTTCGATTAATTGCATGTATTGGTAATTGTTTGACTTTCCTTAGTTTATAAATTTTATTCAGCGTAATATATTTAGACTTATGATTTTAACTTGTAAACATATTATTGTAATTTAAAACTTAATTTCTATCACATAGATCAAATTACATTGAATTAGGCTGTTAAATTTGAAAATAATCATCAATGAAATTTCAAGTTTTATATTGCATGGTAAGGGAAATTTGTAATTTTGTTACATTTTTGGAAATTGTCAGGAAAAAAAATTGTCATAAGTATTATGTGCATACAAACAGTGCAGTTTCCTAAAAACTTTAAAATATTTTAAGCTATAGTTTTTAGAGGTAATTTTTATGTTACATAAAAAGTTAGAAATATTTTTGATGCAATTTTTTAGAGGTTACTTTTATGTTATAGTTAGTTTTTTAAGTTGTAATTAACAAAAGCAATCTATTCTATTTTTTAATGTTGTTGTAGATTGTTTTCATTTTTTTGTTCATCAGTGACCAATATATCTGAGAAGTTTCTGGGAACACAATTACATTAATTTTTTTTGGAGATAAAAATTGTTCACAATAAAGTAGGGAACAAATGTAGTATAAGCAACAGGCTTTTTTTTGTCACCAAATCCCAGTGTGCCTCCGGGGTCTAAGTTTAGACCTGTTAGGCATAAACTGTAAAATGTAAACAAAACATCAATGGCAACCAAGAAAGAACAAATAAGTTGGAAAACAAACTTACCACTGGCTTTACGAAACTCGTAGGTGTACATGGGATCTTCACTTCGCTCAGATACCCTTGCTCCATTTCACTATGCTACGTTACGCATCCATCCAGAAACATTACAGAAAATCTCCAGCCACTGGCTGTAGTACAGTAAAACAAAGCTTCCGCTGGCTGTAGATGTCACAATAGGGTTGCCAGAAAATAAAAATTGCCAATCAATCAACAGATTTGGCAAGATATTGCCCCTTAGTGTTTGTTGTGCATACTACATCAAACCCCGAAGTAGTTTAGTGATAGATAGCATTTTTATAATAAAGCTTCATTACAAGACAAATTGCAAGTAAGTTATATTCATAAAAAAAAATTTCAAATACCCATATTTTAATAAAAAAAGATCAATAATATAACTGTCCTGTATGTTTTCAGACAGGAACTGTGAAGGGGCAGGGTTCAGAATCGGTCTAAAAATTTTCACATGCAAAGGACTAGGACAAAGAAATCCAAAATGAAAAAAATCACTTGCCAAACAACTGGTATTTTACAAAACCTGTTCCAAATTAACTTTAGAATAGATTTATAACAATATCACACAGTGGATGCCTTCTCTCACCCACAATTTCAAACAATAGTTTCATAAAAACATGAACTTATGTCCTTTAAAACATTTAATAAAAAAAAATCCAATATTTATTAAAAATTTATCCTTTTGCATAACTTAATTTTATAAGATCTCACATTTTTAAGCACAGATAAACAAATGTATAGTAATTAACAACAGCTAAATAGTAAATATATGATACAGCTTACACAAACCCTCTTTTTCACAAACAAGTACTTTTAAAAACTCACAGAAGAAATTAAGAATATGAATAAATACTAACGTAGAAAACGTTGTTACATGCCCGTAAAACAAAGGATTTTTCGTTTAATATTATTTGCTTTACACTTTTTTCTCTTTTTTTTATTTATTCAGACACAGTTATTTACCTAGAAAATATAAATTGCATTTACCTCCATTTTGTGATATAACATTCGAAAATCTTCCTTTCTAATATTCTGCAAACTGTCCTCCATATGTTGAACTTGATCTAGCAAACAGTCAACAAGTTCTTCTTCATACTGTAATAGTTCTGGCGCTAACTTCTCATTCACCCACACCTAGGAAAATATGAAAGTTTGCCATAAAACGCCTACGATAAAACTAAGCTAAAGTGAGAAAAAAGTTTGGAAATATTATATAATACTTCTTCCAGTTTTCTAACAACTTGAGCTGCTGTAGTAAATTCATCATTTTCATTTTCTTCCACTGTACTGTCATCAAAATCCATTATCCTTATTTCTTATAGTAGAAGATTATTAAACTTTAAAAATAAGAACACTAAACTTCATTAAACTCACAAATGGATAATATCATAATTACTTAGGAGAGATATGTCAAAGTTAAGTACGCATCAATTTTTAAATACCCGATTTCACGTAAACATTTTCCCGCGAAATAAATCAACTTTGCCACCACCAAACATGCGTTGCCATCTTTAAACTTAAAAGTCATGGATTGTTGTCATAACCAAGAGGGTAGCAGAAAAGATAGAATAGCATATTTTAAAACTGTCCAACTTTTGGTCTTTTTTCTTGAAAAATTAAACCGATACCCGTACATTCATATTACTAGTTTTTGCCAAATGTTAAAAACTAAGGGCCTGTTCATATAGGAGTCCGTTGCGTTGCGTTAAGGAAAAGATGACGTTGAGACGAAAATAAACCAATCATAGGCGTTAAAAATTTCATTGCTAATCGTTTGGAGGCATATGATTGGTTTATTTTCGTCTCAACGTCATCTTTTCCTTAACGCAACGCAACGGGCTCCTATGTGAACAGGCCCTTAGGGCTTGCTCACATAGAGTCCGTAAGCAATTGTAACTCGTGTTGACAATTTGAAACCAATTATATCCCTTAGCAATTTCGTGGCTAATTGTTTAGAGGTTTGTAATTGGTTAAATATATTTCAATACGAGTAACGCTAACGCTTTTGGATTCTATGTGAACGGGCCCTTAGGCTCTGTCCATATCGCAGTCCGTTGCGTTAGCTTAATGGCCTATTCACATTGCAATCCGTTAGCGTAAGGGTCTGTTCACATAGTAGTCCGTTCGTTGCGTTAAGGAAAAGATGACGTTGAGACGAAAATAAAACAATCATAGGCCGCCAAACGGTTAGCAATGAAATTTTTAACGCCTACGATTGGTTTATTTTCGTCTCAACGTCATCTTTCCCTTAACTCTACGCAACGCACTCCTATGTGAACAGGCCCTTACCGTAAAGGAAAAAGGGGCGCTGAGACGGAAATAAACCAATCATTGGCCTTAACAATATTGTGGCTAATCGTTGGAAGTTTTCATTGGTTAAATATATTTCAATACTTTCACGCTAACGCTAACGGACTGCAATGTGAACAGAGCCTAAGGGCCTGTTCACATAGGAGTCCGTTGCGTTGCGTTAAGGAAAAGATGACGTTGAGACGAAAATAAACCAATCATAGGAGTTAAACATTTCATTGCTAATAGTTTGGAGACCTATGATTGGTTTATTTTCGTCTCAACGTCATCTTTTCCTTAACGCAACGCAACGGACTCCTATGTGAACAGGCCCTAAAAGTATTAAAATATATTTAACCAATGACAAACCTAAAAAGATTAGCAACGAAATTGTTAAGGCCTATGATTGGTTTATTTCCGTCTCAGCGCCATTTTTATTCCTTTAACGCTAACACTAACGGACTGCAATCTGAACAGGCCTTAATGATTCTTCCACCAGCCTATTTAATGTATAGCTGTCTGTAATAATTTATAGAAGTAAAGAAGAAGTTGCACACAGCATATCACATCTTTTCTTCAAAAACGTAAGGCAAAACAGTTGTAGTTAAACGCTTAGATAACTAAAATTCATTAACAAATCTATGCCAGTGTTCCAGAGTAAAAAGCATGGATTCAATTTTCTGCCATTCGTTTTCCACATGTTTGCATCAGTGACGTTCAGTCAAACTACCTGTATTCCGTTATCAATATATTATAATAAAAAGTATATCTTTATTCTCGTATTTGCCGACCGTTCTCCAAAATAAGCCACTCTTAGGGCCTGTTCACATAGGAGTGCGTTGCGTAGAGTAAAAATTTCATTGTTAATCGTTTAGAGGCCTATGATTGGTTTATTTTCGTCTCAACGTCATCTTTTCCTTAACGCAACGCAACGGACTCCTATGTGAACAGGCCCTTATTCACCGAATCACAGTGACGTAGCGAACATAACTGGCGCCCGGGGCATGATACTTTTTTGGCGCCCCTCTTTCCGAAAAACATATAGTAATATAGTATATAGAATTAGTGAAAATGACCATTTGGTGCCCCTGTTCGAGTGGCGCCCGGGGCATGGTAGACCCCCTTGCCCACCCCACGCTACGCCACTGCCGAATCACGAAGGTTCTGACTCTAACCATGAGTAGTTCTAGCATAGATCGAATGCATCATGTTGAATATATCTCACACATTTTCTCGAACCTTTCTTGTTTCGATTTTGTTGTCCCTTGCTAGTTTTATGCTATTTTGGCTTTCTTAAGTCTGTAATGTCATGGCTTAAGGCTTGTCACTGGATGAATTTTGATGATGACATAAATACTCAGAAATTTTGTTTTCTTCCGTTAATATAATGACATCTTGATCTGGCAAAACAGTCAGAAGGTAGTTGGTCATTCCTTTTTATGTATTTACTATTTTGGTGTTCAGGAATGTTCTTAAATTAATGTTTGTTCTTAAAAGTTCTTGCTTATCCATTAATGACTTCCATGGTATATTCAGTTAGATGTTAGCTTACTGTTGTACCAGGCGCTCTCTACCAGAGAAGAGGACGCCGCCATGGGGGTTCTATGAGGGGAGAGCACACGATGATGGTCATTCTCTGTAGAGATTAAGATCTCCATATTACGATATCAGAAGGTAAAGGCAGAAAATTAGGAATTTTTAACACTTTTTTTATTAAACTTAACAAGTGACATATATTCATGATAGCAAATACAACGTTTTGCACGAGTGGGGAAAAACCCGGCTCGTAGTTCGTCAACGGTGAATTCAGAGCGAATGCGTGCGTACAACGCTAGCTCGGAGGGAGAACTGAAGTCCGGTGTTGGAATGTCCACAGCAGCTCTTTCTCCTGCGCGAACCAGATGCGCAGAATGCGACGTAGGAGCTGTCTGTGAGTTGGGTTGCCACAGCATCCCCCCCCAAGTACCGTAGGTACTGAGGATTACAAGTAGCGGGGGTTAAACCGAACCCGTCGACCAGAACGCGTTGACACTGTAACTGGGATCGTGATTGGAGTCAGCGAGGGCAAAGCTCTCGTAACAGTTGTGGGAGTAGGTACGCTAGTCGAGACAGGATCATTTGGATTCAACACAGGATGCTGCGACGTCAGGGAATCGCTGGTGGTGATGAATGCTGGCATTAAAGGGTCGAGGCCAATAACACAATTCTTATCATTCATAAGCAATGCGTAATATTTAGACGGTCCGTCCATTACCTTGAAGGGGGCCGTCGTACGGATGCTGTAGTGAGCGTCGGATCCCATCATGGCACACGAAGACATGAGAGCACGATTCAAGATTTGGGTACACGAAGGTGGTCGGATTGTGGTGAGCAGAAGTGGGAGTTAGTGAGAGACTCTGCATTAAGTTACGGAGATGTTGGACGAACTCGGATGGTTCGACAGCAGGGGGTGGGGATGGATGGAGAAAATCTGCAGGGAGACGGAGTGTAGAGCCACATACTAGCTCCGCACTTGTGCACTGGAGGTCTTCCTTGAACGAGGAGCGGAGTCCCAGGAGGACTAATGGGAGAGTCTCAGTCCACCGGTTGTTTGAGTGACATCTACGGACCTGTTTGAGCGAGCGGCGAAAACGCTCAACTAGCCCGTTGCATGCTGGATGGTACGGCGAGGTGCGGATGTGCTTCATGCCTAGGAGTGGCATCAGAGCAGAGAAAAGATGAGCTTGAAACTGGCATCCTTGATCGGTGGTGATGACGGAAGGGGTTCCAAAACGGGCAACCCACTGACTGATGAAAGAGCGTGCTACCGTCTCGGACGAGATGTCCGTTATCGGGATCACCTCCGGCCATCGAATATACCGATCCACGGACGTAAGCAAGTAAGTGAATCCCTCCGAAGGCGGAAGAGGGCCCACTAAATCCAGATGTCCGTGATCGAAGCGATGAGATGGCCGAGAAAATTGCTTTAAGGGGCTGCGTGTGTGCTTTTGTACCTTTGAGCGTTGACAGCTCAAGCAGGTTCGAGTCCATGATGTGATGTCTTTCGCCATTTATAGCCACAAATAACGCTCTGAAATCAGCTTCTTGGTACTCCATGTACTCCAGGGTGAGATAGTCCATGCAGGGAGTGGAACAGACGTTCTCGGAACGCCTCTGGGACGAAAGGACGTACTTTGCCGGTACTGCTATCGCAGAATATTTGCAGATCGTTGGAAAGTTTTAGTGGCTGAAGAACCAAACTCATATGCATCTCTTCAGACGTTGCATTTTCTCAGGTAAGGGTTCAATACCAGAAGATGAAATTTTACAACCCAGAAAGGTTACGAAAGGTTTACGAAAGACGCATTTGTCATGGTTCAATTTAAGGTTTTATTGTTTGAAGCGGTCCAAAACTTGTTGGAGGTGAGAAGTATGCTCTTCAGATGAGGAAGAGGCGATAAGAATGTCATCAAAATATGGTACACAGAAATCAAGACCAATAAGGACTTGATGGATGAAACGCTGAAACGTTTGTCCCGCGTTTCGAAGACCTAAAGGAGTGAATACGAATTTGTACAAGCCAAAAGGAGTGGTGACGGCGGTCTTTGGCACGTCATCCGAATGGACAGGGATCTGGTGATAAGCCCTGGCCAGATCGAGGGCGGAAAAAATGGACTTATTATGCAAGAGTTGCGTACAGTCTTGAATGTGTGGTACAGGGTACCGGTCCGGAACGGTTACAGCATTGAGTCTGAGGTAATCGCTACAAGGACGCCAATTACCATTTGTTTTTCTTACCATGTGCAAGGGACTAGCCCAAGGACTCTTTGATGGTCGAATGATGCCCTGGGAAAGCATAAATTCGAATTCCTGACGTATTGCCCGTAATAATTCCGGTGACAGACGTCGGGGTTTGGAAAACACAGGGGGACCCGTAGTTTCGATATGGTGAAAAACAGAGGTAGATGTAGGATTGGAAGGAAGGTCAGATGGATTAGTGAGCTGAGGATAATTTTTGAGAAGCTGGTCGAAACTAGAACTTCCAAGGAGAATAGAAATATTTGTGGAGCGAGGATTAGTGGAAGGTGATTTGCCTCTCGAAGGTAGTTTAGTTCGATTGTCGATTAAAGAGTTGTTACGTGCTTCAACCAGTAAATCAAAATGTTTGAGAAAGTCGATGCCTATAATAGGTTGTGAAACGTCCGCGATGACGAATGTCGACGTGAAGGAACGTCGGAGGTTGAGGTCAAACTTGAGCAATTTAGTGGGGATGTTCGAGCCGTTGGTGGCCAAAAGAATCAAGTTTGACGTGCCTGTTGCGTTCGGTACTAACGATTTGGGAATTACCGACAAATCAGCACGTGTATCAATGAGAAATTCTATTTTAGATGAGGGATCGGCCAAGAGGATGCGATTGATCTGGCGATCGCGTTGTAGGCCGTCAGGCGTTCGCCTTATTAGTTTCCCGACTGCCGGAAGGAGCATAGAGATTTACACCGTTTGGCTTTTCCTCCAAAGTTGGTGTGGTAGAAACTCAGTCCATTGGCCATTTACTTATATTGGCGAGGGCGGCTTCTCGATCGGCTGTTCTGGCGGCGATGGGCACCTTTATGTGGGTTACGGCTACGTACTACAGGTCCCACCAGAGGCAGAGGTCCCCAAACTTGTTTGTCCTGTAGACCACGTGCCGATTTTTTCTGTTTAGGGTAGACCCCCTGCTTTCCTAATATTGATTATTTACAAATTCATCAACTTTAAATGTGTTTTTGAAGCTGACACAGAGCTACTCACTTTGATAGAGTTTACTGTAGAGTGAAAAAATTTTAAATTAAAAAATATGTTAAATTTTATAGTTGTACATTTATTAATTAAAACGACACAAAATGCAAATTTAGTAATATTTTTACTTAAAATAAATACACAACAAAATCAATGCTTGTAATGGGAGGGATGAGTCTGATGCTTTGATAGCAAAATTTCTATATTTGGTTTCAGTTTAATCACGTTTAACCTTAAATCTCCTAGGCGAGTGATTTCCAATCTTTTTTTTTTTTTTGTAAGGAGATTGGCAACTGAGGTAAAACTCCTTTCCACTAGGTATGAATACGGAAAAGCTATCAAAAACTTTTTTGCGATAGTCCATAATGCAGGATATGTAACAGGTATGTCTCTCTGAAGCCAGAATTGCTGATATCCCTTTCTAAACTGCACCTTAAGTTCTTCGTTGGTGATTATTCCGATCAGTTCTTTTTGGACCATGACAACCGTTTCTTCAATGTCACCATATGGATTGATAATCCACTGTGGTATTTCCATAGTCAATACCTAATAATCTTAAAACCTAATTTTAAAGTCTGTATGAAGAACATTTAAATATTGAATGTAGGCTTAAACGTCCTCATCCTGGCAGTTTGTCTGCGCCAAATTGGGAAACTGGAAAAATTCGCACTGTACAATGTTTTGCTTCATTAGTTTCATTCTGATAAGAAATGCTGCAATGATGGACTTAATTTTATCAAATTTAAACTGTAACCTTGTAACTGAACATTAACCTCGTTAAATTTAGCAAACTAATCTGTTAAGTAAGCAATGTCTGGTTTCCATTTGATTACTTTTTCTTTGAAGATGGGATCTTTAGCATCCAATAACTGTAAAACAGTCTCAAAATGTGAAAAAAATCTTGTCAAACATTAGCCTTTCAACAGCCAGCGTACTTCAGTGTGTAGAAGTAATCGATGAAAGTTCTCGTCATTTTCTTCACACAACTGCGCAAATAACCCAGTATTCAGAGCGTTGCTCCGCATTTTGTTTACTGCGTTTATGACGATTTGAAGACATTGATGCAATCTGCCATTGATATTTTTTGCAACTAAATGTTGTCGATGGATGACGCAGTGAATTGCAAACACCCCGAGTACATTTTGTTTTAAATGGCTTATAAAACCACGATAGCGCCCAAAGATGGCAGGGGCTCCATCTGCTGCCGCTGATATTATATTTGATAAACGGATCACTTTTTCCACGAAAAAAATCTCTCAAAACAATAAATATTGATTCGCCTTTAGTATCTGTCGTCAAAGTCCTCGCAAAGAGCAGTTCTTCATGGATTTCTTGGACCATAACAAAACGAACATATGTCAATAGTAGTGCTTCATTACCAGGTGAAGTTGACTCGTCTAGTTGTATGGAGAAATGGGTCGTTTGCATATAATTACACAAGAAGCTCTCAACATCATAACTCATTTCATCGATACGCCTTTGAGCTGTGTTGTTGCATAAAAGGAATTCTTTTGAGTATGTAATAAGCAGGTTTGTGTAGAAGAGTTTTTAAAACCTCTTCGATGGCTGGCAAAATTAGCTGTTCCCCGATAGTATGTGGCTTTCTTTATTTTGCTATGAGTAGCGATATATTGTAAGACGTCCGCAAACCATCATCGTCTCTTTTTGATGTCGAAGCGAACATACTGTCCACCGTGGGTCTCTTCTGAAGTTGGTTCTTTCAGTGTTTGAAAGTATTTCAAATCTTTATCTGTTTTATCAGGGTGACACCTTCTCAGATGGTCCTCTCGCTTGGAAGGTTTCATAGCATCATTGCTTAATACTTTGTTGTGTAAAAGGTGCATGGGCAGGTGTTTGTCTCGCAATGATGGAATGAAGCCAAACTTCAAATAATCAACGTTGTACTGCCTACCATTTTTTTTAGATTCGGCCATCTTTAGCAGTATTTATCTGAGAACAAAAATTAGCTTAGGAAATAGCTTAGATAATTACTTCGAGACTCTTAACATCAATAAGTTTATTCACAGTCACAATTGAGCACACCTTCGTTTTTTCTACTCTAAAAAAAAGACACAGTTTGGTTTACAGTTAAAATCTACATCAGTTCAGTTCACATACACATAATACAAAAACAATATATTCTTAATTAAAATTATAAAAATCATCTTAAGTGATAATAATGATCTACTTCACAGTGACAAATTTAATATTCTTGTAATTTTACTAATTATATTTCTTTTTACTTTTCGTAAAATCGATAACTGTTAACTCGTTATGTTACAATACAACTTTATTAGTGCAGACATCTATTGACAGGAATCAGAATCATTCTGTGCCAACAAAAGTATTATGTAAGTACCTCTATAGGTACTGTGTTAGGTGAATTATTACATATACGAGAAGCCAAATTTTGGTTACGGCTTGTTTAATGCATGGACACCCATTTACATCTCATGCACCCCCAATTTATTTTTTCACTGGCATGGACCCTTTGCAGGTCGGAGTCGACCCCTGGGGGTCGATATAGACCACTTTGCGAATGAATGGTCTCGGGCAGGGGTAGGCATTAAGTCGATCGCGATAGACCGGTGAACCACCAAGACATTTTGGGTTGACCGTGCTTGAAATTAATCCAAAACAAAAGAATGATTTAATTTCTTTAGAAGAAATAATTATTGTAAAAATGTTTACAAGTAAACCTGTTTGTTAATCGTTTGTAATACAATTGTATTATGTACGTAATGTAATCGTTTAATGCAATAGTAAGTGTAATTATGCTTGAAATTGCATCTTAAATGTAAAATTATAAGAGTAAGGTAATTGTATTGAAAATTTACCTTGAATGTAATTTGTGAGTATACAATGTAAATCGTAATTCAAAATTGCAATGTATCCATAATGTAGTGGTAAATGTTATTGTAATTGAAATGGTAATTGAAATTGCATAAAAAATGTAAAATTGTTAGTATATAATGTAAATTGAAATTGTAAATCGTAATATGTTATTAATGCAATGGTAAATGTAATAGTAACAGCAAGAGTAATTGAAAGAGCACCTTGAATGTAGAATTGTATGTATATAATGTAAGCTATAATTGTAAATTGTAATATGTTCACAAGCGACTTTAAATATGCCGTATAAGCTTATCGCTGTGGTCGGTGGAACCTTTATAATTACTAAGACCTAAGCAGTGTTGCCAACCTCTACAAAGCGCCTTCCCCTAGCGCCATCTCGAAATTCCCCTGTTTCCCCCTAACACCAACTTGAGATCACCCTAGACCTTCCTAAAAGAAATTCTGGTTCCAAATAGGCATCCTGTTTGAGAGATAAATTGAAATAAATAGAAAATACACACATAATGAAATTGAGGTTTATTTACATTTGACATATGTATGGAACTTACAAAATCTAATAAAAAAAACGCGTCTCGATTGTACAAAATATTAAAAAATGTTCCCCCCCACAAAATGCCCCTAAAACCACCCCTTTTCGTCTAACTTACCCCCAAATTAAGGGGGAAAACCCCAAGTTGGCAACACTGGACCTAAGACGCGCATACTGAAAGAAACAGATTTATAGAGACTAAGTATGCAGACTAAGTCTTCTACTAACTATAACTACGAGAAGTAACTTTAGATGAAAATTATTTATTTTTTAATGTAATTTGAATTGTTTGATAATAAATGCATCATTTGATATTATTATATTTGAGGCTATTATTATTATGTTTGTATCTTGCTTTTTGCTTTAAACGAGGTTTTAAAAGAGTAAGTTTTTTTATTGTAGTTATGTTGGTAAGTACATATTCCGTATTTATTATTAAGTTATAATAAATATTGTAGACCTTTTTTTTTAGCTCACCACACCTACGCCACTGGGTGGACCGCAACACCTTGAAAATATTAGTAGCCAGTACCCTCGAAAAGTCTGCTCACCCCTGGTCTAGGGCAGTGGTCGGCAAACTCATTAGTCAACAGAGCCAAATATCAACAGTACAACGATTGAAATTCCCTTTGAGAGCCACATTTTTAAAACTTGAACTATATAGGTTGGTACATTGTTTATTAGGATACCCCTAAGCTGACCTCTGCTAAAAACGTCGTCAACCTAATTGAGGTACGTTCGCTGAGGTCGACCCCTTCCAACTCTCCCATCCTCACTCGTCTTGTATACTTATTTGGTCTATCTCCTTTCGTTCATCCTCTCTGTATGTCCAAACCATCTCAATAAGACGACTTCTCAATTTATTCTTGATAAGGTTCATGCTTGAAAATGATTGTTCGCATGAATATGTAGACCCGAATAAGGAAAGAACAGCAAACGCTAGTTTTTTCAGCTGATTATATGAGTCAGGAATACTTTTCCAGGTGTTAAAAATCAACATATCTTCATTCTCCAGGACTTTCAAAGCAGACCACTTGTGCTGTGAACTAAGTTCACATTCGTTTTTATTCAATATTTCGAGATCAGCACAAAGACGTTTAAATTTCGAGCTCCGCAATTCTTTGTTTTTTAAATCCAGCAGCTGCATTTCAAAGTTGCCAATGTCAATATTAAAGGGAGAAAAAATTAATTTTGTTACAGTAGCATTAAGAGGTTTTTTAACAAAGGCTAACGTCGCTTTGCCGTTTCTGACTTCCTGAAACCTGTTGAGAAAAGCTTCCCTCATATTTAAAAGTGTTGTTTTGAAATAGCAAATGTCAATATCAGAATTATTTTCTTGTCGATGTTTCAACAGGCTCGGAAAGCGAATCAAAGTTTGTCTTTCAAAATCTTGAGCAAAAGAGATAATTTGTTTTCGAATGAAATAACTTCTTCTAATATCGAAAAAAATTGTTTCCTTTCCCCTGTAGTTTACGATTTAGCTGATGAGACGTAACGTCTACCATGAAATAAAATTTTTGGATCCACTGATCGTCCGTTAGTTCTGGATAGTGAACACCTGTCTCAAGGAGAAATGCTTGAATTTCTGTTTTTAAAGAAGCGAAACGTTTATGTGGTTCTATTTCTAATTTACCCTGCAACCCTCTAACGGTTCAGGCACACTATAAAGTAAGAGGCATAAACATAAATAATTCCTTTTTTATTCTACGTAGAGGTAGACTAACATAGACCGACTTGGGGCTTCAAATAATAACACAACAGTACCGCAACTTGCGGTACTAAGAAACTGAACTTTAAAGTCGTAATGAACCCTTTCAGGCAGAATATACGTTCCCTAACAATACCCGTAACCATCGGGCTCTGAACTAACTATGGAAATCGTGCAGCCACCTAGGCTAAATACTAATACGTGCTCTATCAGTTAAATACCGCTATCACCTTCAATCTAACTTTTCTCGATTCTTTCGTATCTGTACTAATGGCGTAACGTACTACCGTACAAATCTCCACTCCCTTCTTGGGCTCTTGCCAACGCAGCGTGTGTCACTTAAATAGCCCAGACACCTGCTCCGAACTCACTTCGACTGGCCTGCACTGCGCAGCTACCAGAAATTTGCATCTGAGCAACACGCGAACCCTACACTTTTCAAAACGTGTCCTCTTGATAACCAACGTACCTTGTTATGCAGCAGAAGATCTGCGCACTCGCTCTCCATTTCAACTAATAATTCTTTAAATTGGCGATGATCAAGAGCTTTAGCTATAACGGAGTTGATAATCTTAATCACCAGTTCCATAACTTTGCAAATTTATTCTGGAAATATCTGCGCACAAAGCGCTTCTTGATGAATGATGCAATGATATGTAAGTATCTCGTGATTAAATTTTTCTTTCAAAATAGCAACAAACCCATTTCTTACGCCTGTCATACTTTTCGCCCCGTCTGTTGAAATTGAGACAATTTTATCTAGTGGAATATGATGTTTTTCAATGCACTGAATTACAGCATTTGCTATATCTTCTCCACGTGTTTGACCTTTGAGTGGCAATAATCCTAAAAGTTCTTCTTTAGGACTTGTAGATGAAATGAATAGTACAAAAAGTGAAACTTGCGCTGTATCATTTATGTCACAAGACTCGTCAACTGCTATTGATAAAGCTGAAACCAATTTAAGATCTTCGACTTGCTTTTTGGTTATATTCAAAGATATTTTGCCTGTTCTATCTTTCACTGTTTTAGCAGACAATGGTAACTCTTTAATTTTTTTAGAATATCTTCTTTGTTCTTAAAATCCCGGAATAGCTCTTCGGATGCATTTATAAAACAACTTTTTATGTATTCGCCGTCTGTGTATGGTTTTCCTCTCTTAGCAATCTCTTGACTAACCACAAAACTTGCAATATTAACATTGTTGAAAGATTGCATCCAGTAACTAAATACAGAATTTGATTTTTCTTGACTCTTCTGAAGTTCCTCAACTGCTTTCTTCCTTGCATCACCAACAGAATCTATATATATAAAACGCGTAGGTATGCGGCACAAAAATCTACGATATTTCTACACTCCGAATGGCAACGGCTGCCACTACCAGATGTAAACATTAGCGGCCGTCCGCAATTTGCAACCGCGTGTCAACGTGGATTTAAGCACTGAAATCAGGAATGTTCGAAAGCGAGCTGCACGATCAAGTGAAAATTGGGAACAGTCTCAAGAAAGAAAGCGAAGAAATAATTCATTAAGAGAGAGGCGTGAAAGAGAGAGCATAAATAATCGCGAGGTTAGGCTTAACCGTCACCGGTATAGCAATCAACAACCAGTAATAGTTCATAGTTTTCTACACTTTTTTCAGTACTTGCTGAATTTTTACTCCATTTTATAAGTGAAGAAATTTTCTCAACAATTTATTATTTGATATGATTAAGTGTAGATATCTGAATTGTGAACTGTAATGCATACATAGAGTGATGTAATCAACACTATATTTAAAATTTTCCCCCAACAATTTCTTATTTGTTGTAATGATAAAGTATAGATATCTTAATTTTGAAAAATAGTACATACAAAGAGGGATGTAATTTTTAAAATCATTGATGTTGGGTTTCTCAGTCTTATCTTTAACTCTGTTCTGAGGTAATGGAAATTCACATTTTTGATCACGATGTTCTAGAATCAGCCTTATAGAGAATGCCCCTTAACGTTTATTTATGATAACAGGTAATGGTAACATTCCTTACATATGTTACTTTCAGTTACGTTGTTTTGCAAAAGAAAATATAAAACTAAAAGCGACTATGCTGGTATGTATATAAAACGCGTAGGTATGCGGCACAAAAATCGACGATATTTCTACACTCCGAATGGCAACGGCTGCAACTACCAGATGTAAACATTAGCGGCCGTCATGATTTTGCAACCATGTGTCAACATGGATTTATGCACTGAAATCAGGAATGCTCGAAAGCGAGCTGCCCGATCAAGTGAAAATTGGGAACAGTCTCAAGAAAGAAAGCGAAGAAATAATTCATTGAGAAAGAGGCGTATGAAAGAGAGAGAGCATAAATGATCACGAGGTTAGGTTTAACCGACGCCGGCATAGCAACCGATAGCCAGTAATAGTTAAATTTTCTACATTTTTTTCAGTACTTGCAAAATTTTTACTCCATTTTATAATTGAAGAAATTTTCCCAACAATTTATTATTTGATATGATTAAGTGTTGATATCTAAATTGTGAACAATAGTAAATACAGAGAGTGATGTAATCCACACTATATTTTAGTAATTGCTGAATTTTTACTCCATTTTTTTAAGTGAAAAAATTTTCCCCAACAATTTCTTATTTGATGTAATGATAAAGTGGAGATATCTTAATTTTGAAAAATAGTACATACAGAGAGGGATATGTAATTTTTAAAATCACTGGTGTTGGGTTTCTCAGTCTAATCTTTAACTCTGTTCTGAAGTAATGGAAAATCGCATTTTTTAATGAAGATTTTTAGAATCAGCTTTATGAAGAATACCCGTATAACAACGTATGTTTATGATGACAGGTAATGATAACATTCCTTACATATGTTACTTTCAGTTGAGTTGTTTTGCAAAAGAAAATATAAAACTAAAATCGACCGTACTAGTCGCGCAGCGACTAGTATTTATGATTAAATGACACGTGTTTAGTCATAAAGTTTCTCTCTAAATTTGATTTTTTGTTATGAGTCAATTTTTCCTTACAAAAAAGACAGGTCGGAAGGCCATTTAAGTTTTGAATAAACGCGAAAGTCTCGATCCATTCAACTCTAAATTCACGGTTTCCGTCTTCCGTTTTTCTATGTTTCTTCTTTGTACCCATGTCAAACAGGGCACCTAGAAAATGTTTCATTTTATAACTCGTAGATAGAATAGCGTTACTTATTAAATTTACAAATTTATATTATTTTATATATTTTTAACCCCAATGAATAATCACAACATATTTTCTTACTTCCAAAACGGCAATAATAATAAAGCTACCAACACAAAATATTTACAATTCTCGAAGTGATGGCTAAAATACCTGTAGGATTTACAGCTTGTTGGAAAAATATAGGTAACTTTATGGCCCACTAGTGGGCGGTAGGGACCAGATTGACTACCACCAGTCTACACTTAATTCTCCTATAACGCGATTAATTCGTACTGTGTTATATGGAAACCGTATTATAAGAAACTCAGAATTAATTCAAATCAGGAAATGCGTTCTATGGAAACCGTGTTATCAGAAACACAGAAATAAGATAAATCAGATAAATTTATACCGCGTTATATGGAAACTACTGCTGCGCTATATGGAAACCGCGTTATAAGAAACTCAGAATTGATACAAATTATATAAATTCGTACCACGTTATATAGAATCTCGGAAATAAATAAATTGTAATTATAATTAATAAACGAGATTAACGCTACTTTGAACGCGTTCAAGCATGACCGACCATGACGATGCGTGTTAGAACAAGTAAGATCAAGTTAGTACCAGTTTGAAAAAGTTAGAACTTGTATTACGCAAATAAAAAATTTTACGTAGATGTTCTCTAATGTTATACGATTAAAATAACGTAAATTAAGCAAGTCAAAAGAACTTTATTACACATACGTCTGAACACATTTAAAGACAATCTTAGAATAAATTAAAAGAGAGTAATGCTTTATTGTTTGCTCATTTTGAGGGAAATTCCCTGATAACTGGAATACAA
Organism: Dolomedes plantarius; assembly: GCA_907164885.2. Taxonomy (NCBI): domain Eukaryota; kingdom Metazoa; phylum Arthropoda; class Arachnida; order Araneae; family Dolomedidae; genus Dolomedes; species Dolomedes plantarius. The sequence goes on from OU015492.1 coordinate 165,647,988, forward strand.
AATAAATGTCAACTACGAAAATTTAACTCATCAAATAAGTGCTGCCATAGATAAATTTTTCAAGACATTTGTGTTGTTGGAATGTTCTTGTACGAAAAACGCGTTATAAGGAGACCACGTTATAGGACAGCTGTCACAATTTCCGCTCCGCATTTTATGGAAATCGCGTTAAAGTGCGAGTTATAAAAACATCGCACTTTAGGAGACATCATTGAATTAGGTTTATTTATTTATTTATTTTTATCACCATAAGTATTAAATTATAAATATAAATTTAACACCGGTTACTTTAAATTACTATCTAAACTAAGGTACCTGTAGCCCTACATTTAAAAAAAAATTCTTTCTCACCTCTTGTTTCTTCTGTAATGCATTCTGTATCTTCGGTGGGTTGCTGGGTTAGCCAGGAAGACATACAAAAAGAACCCTCTTTTGCTTCAGCATATTTCCTCCTTTTTTCCTGCCTTTTTGCGGAGCCACTTTTATAAGTCCTTTTCATAGATTTTTTTTTATGCAAATAAAGATTTGTATTGCAACTGTTAACTAGGGATACGTGATTTTCGTATTTACGAAACAGGTGCGAATAAATGCGAAATTTGCCGATATGAGCGAATAAATGCGAAAATAATTATTTTACTACTTTTCGGCGAAAACTCGCTAATAAACGGCTATTTAAGCGAAATTAGTTAATAATAGTAATAATTTATCGAGATAATTGCTTAACTAAGACCATACACGGTCTTTCACTGAGAGATCTAACTCTCCTTCGGTTTTTGCTCAAAATTTCACCCGGACAGTTTGCCCGTACCGGAATCGAACCTAAAAATATAACAGCAAAAATCAACCGATCAGATTGCTTTCTGGAGAGACTGTTCTCTTTCGTCATGAACTCTCTCTCTACTCTGGGTCATCTTCCTTTGTCCTCCCACACACCAATTCTGGGGGCTCAAATTGTCGCAAGCCAACCCCCTCTCATTTTCTCTCTCGTTCCCCATGCTTGGACACTCTGTGGTGCAGTTGGTCAAGTAGAAGAGGTCGAAAGGAAGGCCCTTATCTTACCCCGCATTTACACAGCCACGAATCAGCTACCCCTCGTCCATTCGCGAAACATCACTCACGCTCCAGGAGCGTGACTAATCGACCCGAATGACCGTTCTCACATTCCCGCCTCTCGCAACTTTCCGACGCCATTCACCCCTTTGACCTTTGACCCCCTCCCCGTCGCCATAGACTCGGGCCAGATAAACTGCTCTCCAACGTGGTTTCCCCCCAACGTGGGGGAGATGTTGAACTCGTCCTTTTGACTCGGGCTTGAAAAACCGCTCCCGAAGCGATCGCCACGATTGGGGAGGAGAATAGCGGGGTTATCTGCAAGGGTTCCATTTACACACCCATTTTTCACTCTTCCCCGCTATTCGACCCTCCTCGTTCACGACTGTGTAAATGTGGAGTGAGAAGAGTGGGTGGTTATTGCTTCCCACACATCTAAAAACAAACGGGGAGGGGGGATGCTGTCCCACGTTGGTGAGTCCGTTGGAGCCTGTGCACAATGAGACTACTGACTGCTGGCTCGCTCAACTGGCTGCATGAATCGCGCTCGTCTCTCCGTCACCTTTGGTATTGAAGATTTTCGGATTTCGAAGGTCACGGCCTCCTCCCGAGCTGCTTATCCAGTGACAAAAGCCGAACGACAGCGAGTGGAGGGGAAAGTGTCGCTGGTAGGGGTACCTTGGAGGGAAGGCAAAGTGCTTCGGACAGAGGCAGGTGGAATTGCCAACCGCAGGGGTACGGATTTTAACTACAATTCTAGTTTTTACTCAGAGCACTTGCCTAAAGTTAAATGTCCATAAATACCAACTAAGTATGTAAAAACAGAAATGAGAAAACCAGTCATCACGAAGTTTCAATCACACGTGGTATTTTGTGGAAGAGCCACACTGAAGGGGCCAAAGAGCCACATGTGGCTCGCGAGCCACGGTTTGCCGACCACTGGTCTAGGGGATAGGATCGCAATCTCTCCTCCTTCTACGAATTCTGAGAAAACGGTCTTCGGATTCTCAGAAAGGGGAATCTGGACATTACAACCACAGTGAACGACGTAACAATCGCCCGGCCCCCGTGTGTCACTCGTTCACTTTAAGAAGCTAGCTCGTAATGAAAGCATCAGTTTTGTGCTCTCATTTGTTCTTGCAGTTATTTTGAAAAACTTCATTTTTCCAACCATGGGTCCGAAGAAAGTGAGTGAGAAGAACAGTGCTGAGAAGAAGAAGCGGATGATGGGCATTGAATTAAAGAAATTATAGAAAAACATGACCATGGTGTGCGTGTAGTCGACATATGCTAAGTGTCCACTTGAGAGAAAATCTCGAAAGAAAGTCTCGAGATTAGTCTCAAGGTGTAGTCCATTTGAGATCACTTACGCACGAGACAGTTTCGTGAGACTTGACAGTCACTGCAGTCTCGTGACCAGGAACATTTCGTGTTAACTTGAGAGTCAACTCGCAGTGAATTGTGTGATTTGATCGCAATTTGTTTATTTTTATCTTTCCTCTCCAAATGGATTCGTGTCAGGTCCTAGCTTTTATAATTGCGTATAAAATTGTGAAAAAGCGGAAAGTGGAAAAAAAATGGAGTGTTTGGTAAGAAAATGGACGTATCGACGAATTGAATTCGGAGCTTGTTCAACACTTGTAAATGAGTTGCGGTTGGAAGATGCACAACAGTTCAGAAATTTAATCCGGATGTCTGCAGTGCAATTTGAACTGCTTCTAAATTTAGTAAAACACCAGATTGTCAAGCAAGATGCAAAATTACGTGATGGAATTCCTGTTCATGACAGATTAATGGTCACACTTCGTTTTCTGGCTTCAGGTAAGCATATTCAAGCGAATATTCAAGTACAGTGGAGTGCCGTTACATATTTTAGCTATTTTTTCTTTTTTGTTATGGATACATCTTTTCCTCCAGCTTAATTTCATTATCAATATTACAAACTGCATACGTAGATCCAAGTTTTTGACCTAAAAAATAGGGTTAACAAAACAAAACAACTTTGTGCAACTGTGCAATAAAACTCAAAATTTATTCATTGTACAGCACTACAAAACATAGCTGTAACAGACTCACAAATAAACGAATAATACGCTTAAAGTACCAACTAACAACTGAAGGGAAGGAAACAAAAGAAAATGACCATCACAGTTTTTAAATTTTGTCGCAAATTCTTCGAACATGCTCATTTTTTTTTATCGCGATTCCTGTATAATTTATGTTTCACGTTCGGTAAAAACTCCTGTTCCTCATAAAGATGGATTAACTTCAACACTTCATCATCAGTCCATTCTCTTTTATCTGGTACAACCTTCTTTTTGCTCATTTTGAAAAATTACTTACCGATTTATATTTATTGCGAAATAAAAGTAAAAATTAAATAAAAGAATGAAATCAAGGCTCAGCTCTGACAAAAATCTTTCAACTATGACGGAAGACTGGAGACTAAGTCACGAGAGCAGGAATGAGCATGTCCACTTGTGACAGGTGCAATCTCTTATACTAGTTGAAATGTTCCAAGCCATAAACTATAGCTAATAACTCTTTTTCAATTTGAGCACAGTTTTGTTGGGCTTCAGTGAGTGATGCTGATTCATAGGCAACAGGTTTACAATCTTGAATTAGAACTGCTCCTAACCCATCTTTGATAGCATCTACAGACACAGTTACAGCTTTAGTCTCATCAAAATATTGTAAACATGGGGACTGCATGATAGTTTGCTTTATTAGCTGAAAGTCTCTTTGAATATTTTCATCCCATAGCCATTCAATGTCTTTTTTTCAATAACTGTCGCAATGAATGAGTCAAGTTTGACAGATGTGGTGTAAATTTTACCAAGTATATTATCATACCCAGAAATCTTTGCAAGACTTCTCTACATTTTGGCACTGCAAACTCATGAATTGCCTTTATCTTCTTGGGATATGCTTTAATACCTTTATCTGATATTATGCAGGGCCCGATTTAGAAAATTCTTGACTATAGGCACAACTCGGAATGGGGGCCCCCCCAACTCTGATGTGGGTGTAAAATTTCCAAAATTGACACACAAAAAAAATAATCATGAATCATTGTGAAAGTACCATTTTACCAAGAATTGGCTATTTCAAGCGTAGAAGCCTAGAACTTTATCAAATAACAAAAAGCAATACAACATATTAACTTCATCATTAAAACACCAATACAATGCAACCAGAAAACTTGTTAATCCCTTATATACAATATAACATACATATGATGAACTATACATATAACCAGTGCTAGATTTCTAGAAATAGAGGTGCCAGAACGGTAACCTTCCGGGGTGTGTGTGTGTGGGGAGGGGGGTATTCCAAATTATTGATAAATGGAGGTACCTAAAGAGAGGTACTGGAACACCGTTTTGGCGCGTTCCACCTCAAATCTAGCCCTGCATATAACTATACATATGACGAACCTATCAATCAAATTTGTAAGGATATATATAAAAAATTGCTATTAAAAAAGGTAAAATAAAAAATAATTAATTGGGATTTTTTTCTTTTAAAATAAAAATTTTGGGGGGCCCCTCAACATTCATGGGCCCCTAGGCCCGAGCCTACTGGGCCTAATGGAAAATCAGGGCCTGATATTATGTGTCCTAAATAGTTCACACTGGATAATGCAAGCTAGGTTTTATCTAGATTGAATTTAAGGTTAGCTCTTCTAGCAATGGTGAGAACCCTGTGTAACAGCTGGCAGTGTTCTGCAACTGAAACAGACCCTAATGCTATATCATCAAAATATGCATTCACTTCCAACTCTTTTTCAAACACTTCATCCATTGCTTTCTGAAATTCTTCTGGGGTATTATTGAGCCCAAAAGGCAAAACACAAAATCGGTATCTACCCCATGGGGTAGAAAATGTTGTTAACAATGATGAATTTTTATCTAATGGCAATTGCCAGAACCCATTTTTAGCATCTAATATGGCAAAGATTTTGCTGCCTTGAAGCTTAGTCATTAAACTGTCCGCTGTTGGGATTGGATAATGTGGCCTTTGTATGGCTTTGTTCAATGGCCTTTGATTAAGACAAATTCGGAGCTTTTTAGGAGTGTTTACAATCACCATGTTACTTACCCACTCAGTAGGTTCTTCAACTTTGGTAATAATGCCAGTATCCTCCATTCTGTTTAGCTCTTCCTTAACTTTATCATAAAGAGCTAATGGCACTTTGCTATCTGCTGCTATGTATGGGACACAATTATCTTTAAGCTTAACCTTCACTGTTCGGTTAAGTCTCCTGTGAAGACATCACTAAATTCTTTTATCACTTGTTCTGGGGTTTCTTCTAAATTAGACGTGTTTTCTTTTATTTGATACTAGCTGAATACCCGTGCTTCGCTACGGGGTACATTTTAGGATAATTACAATGAAAAAGTAGTGAAATTGCTTTTTAGACGATTTTCTTATAAACAATATATTTTGTTTCTTCATTGGGCGGAACTAATATTACCAGGCTCGTCTGCGAACTTACGCGTGAGCAAGCTACGTAAAACTGACCGTGCGAGAAACAATTTTATCGTAAATGTACGCCAGCATATTTTAAAGTTTGGCCTTGGGACTTATTTATCGTCATGGCGAAGCATATTTTGAGAGGAAATTACAGTTTTATATATAGATTTGATTTAATATCCATAAAACATACTATTTTGAACTAAATTTTTAAAAATTTTCATCTCCATTAGTCTAGTGGTTAAATTTTATCTTTTACTGTATTTTAATATTTTCTTTGTCAATTAATTTCGTTGTTATGCACATGACGCAAAATCAATTTAAAATATCACAAAAAGAAATCTCGTGATCAGCATTTAATAAATTAAATTCAAAACTTTCCAAACGATTACTGTTTTGGAACCTAATGTTCTGCTAATTTCCAGTAAAAGCTAAAATCATTTGAAAACCACACACCAGTGTTCCACTCCCACCAACACTATAAACCCCTAAAAGAATGCAAGAATAAAACGTATAAAAAATATAAATCTATTAATTTAAATAATTAAACACACACAAATGTATAAATTACACAAAAGTTTACTTAAATTCTTTAATCTGTCTACATCTCCAGTATAGAAATATTTTCGGGGCATTTAGAGAACATGGTATATTTCACTTTTGAAAACACGCATTAAATGAGCATCATCTCAATCAGAAATTTCTGAAATGAGCATGGCAATGAAGATCGTGTGTTTACAAACAACAGCAGTAACCGAAATGCGTTAAAATATAAATTTTAAGAGTATTATGGTAGTGAGTTGTGCATATAAATAAAAACTTTCCAAACGATTACTGTTTTGGATGCTAATGTTCTGCTAATTTCCAGTAAAAGCTAAAATCATTTGAAAACCACACACCAGTGTTCCACTCACACGCAACACTATAAAACTGAATTTCAGTACTCTACGTTTATATGGGCATTGAAAATTGTGGTTACTAGAGGGCAATACGGGACAATCCACGCATTGTCTATAGACACTTGCTATCTTTGGCTATTATTTGATCCGTAATATCTGCCTCAGATGCCGTATGTTTCTAAACGCCATTCCCGAATGAAGAAATCGTGTAGAGGAGGCTTCTGCAACATGTGGACAGAGACAGTTGTTTTGTGACAACTGACTGAAGTGGTGTCATCTTTGGCTATTATTTGATCCGTAATATCTGCCTCATATGCCGTATGCTTCTAAACGCCATTCCCATATGAACCACAGCCTAATTCCTTTAAAATGGAACAAAATGAGTAACTCCAGTTAACCATGTAATCAACTACTGCTACAGGGGCATCAAAATGTGAGAATACAGAGTTTAAATCAACCAAAACTGCAATTATGGTGTACATATGACACCTAACTTCTCCAAAAATCTTTGCCTTTGTGATGAGACTCATAAGTGATTTTTGTTTTTGAAACACTCTTGCTAACAAATCATGACGATCCTGTGGTTTTTGTCCAACTATTCTTTGCTGTTGTTGACTGATTTCTTCCAGTCTCACTTCTCTTTCCGGGGTAAAGATTCGGAAAATCATTCGGGAAAAGCTGAAAAGTAAACAATACCAAATCAATTTAAAAACTAAATACAGTATAAATAACGTAGAAAAATAACAGTATAAATAACACAGTATGAATAAAAAGTACAGGCTGCGGGCAGATATGCCCAGTCCAATAATACAAAAAAAAAAATTTAAATCGTAGTAAGCAATGAAAAATATTTTACACACTTCAATAATAGCAAAACAAAACATGATTGTAAAATAGAAAAGAAAGTTAAAACAGAAGTAAGAAGTTAAATTCTAAAAATATAAATGAGGTATAAATCAGCTATCGATTCTAATTTATGAATCATTTATCAGGACATGAAAAAATTACTGCATGTAAAAAAATTTACCTTACCTCCATTAATTTCAACACTTCTTGACCTGTGGCTTGTCCAATCATGTGAAATATAATTCTTGACAATAATTCTTGTTAACCTAAACTGTTATTTGTGTTTTTTTTTAATTTAAAAAAGTTATGTTCTCAAAATATGACAATTAAGAAAAAGGATATCATCGAGAAAAAATAAATCATGCTACTTAAGAAAGTCATACCACAAATTTCTATAAAATTAATGTGCAACTATATTTGACGTACAAAATAATGCATATGTAATACATTGCTAACATGTTTTAACATCAAAAATTTCCACAATCAAAAGCTAAAATTAGTTTAAAATATTAGCTTTAGGATTTTGTGCAGAATGATAGCTGTTTTAGCTAAATTTCATTAAAAATTACTTCAAATTGATCAATTTATGAAAAAGGTATTCTATTTACAGGTAAGTTTTTGTTTCTTTTTTTTGATTTTTTAAGTGCTATTTTAGCATAAAAGACCAAAAAAACCTTTACAAAATTATTTTTTCTCAAAGCTAAACAGAAACATAATTAACAGTTGTTTTAAATCACCCCTAGTAAACATTGTTAAGTTTCGAAGTATTAGAATGATAATAAAAAATATTCCAGAGTTTCAGACAGAAGCATAAAAAGAAAGAATATGCAAAAAAGTAACTAAATTAAACAAAAATTGACAGAATACAGAAAAAGTGAACACCGGCAAAAGTAAATAAAACGTTTCCTTGTGCGCATGCGCAGTTCTTATGAATGATTGATTCCAACGCCTAGAGTACCGCGTTCGAAGAATCGCATATAAAATTTGTGTTGAAGCATCGCTCTTTAAAATGTAAGAAAGGAAAAGCTGGAGGTATTCCTAATTACAGATGGCGTTGCCCGGGATTTTAAGAATGTTTGTTAACCAAAGTGAATTTAAAAATTAACACAGTATAAATAACATAGAAAAAGTTGACATTTTCTATGTTATTTATACTGTGACATGACACGAGCTTTGCCCTTCTAGCCGGTCGGTTTAGGGACCCGCTCCCTTCAGCAATCATTGTCAGAGAATGGAAACACTAAAAATCAACGAATCAAGGTATCTAAATTTTGTGGCTACGTATTCCACGTCCTGCTAACAGTCGCAGCCAGAAGAAAAATTCTCCCCCCCCCCGGCGAGAAATTTCATTCGGTCCAACCCTCTTTCTTCGAGCCTTCCCCCCCCCCCGCCTATGGGTGAAAAAAATGGTTCTTCATCCAGACCGCATTTGAAACACCGCTAAGGAAATTTGTGTTGACATATCGTTCTTTAAAATTCAATTAAAAATCGAAATTTTAACGAATAAAAATCGAGACTTGAAATGAGGTTTATATGAATGAGAAAGCTTTCATCTTCCAGATGATGTAAATATTTTCTTTGTAAGATAAAAACTCGAAGAGCATCGACCGTAGATGCTCAAAAGAGCGTAAATTTCTCGGAAAAGTGGGTTTAATATTTTGATGAAAATTTTAGTCTGTTTTAAATTATTTTTAAACAATGAGGTCTTGTTTGAAGGAGAAATGTCTGTAGTCTTAGATTGTAAAAAGATCGAAATTCTACGATCATTTTTTTTTGCGGAGATATCGTAATCTGAAGTTAAAAAAACATAAAATATCGCACAAAACATAAAATAAAAAATTTTCTAGAATAAAATTTAAAATTCGGGCTTCGAGGTGCACTTTCCCATAGTCTGCACTACCCGTGTGACAAATTTCACGGCTGTAAGTTTAACAGATTCGCCTGGGGACCGCATACATACGCACGCACGCACGCACGCAAACACTCTCTTTTATTAATAAGACAAACGTTCAGTCAGTCCTAGCTTAGTACACGCTTGTAGGCTTAAAATGGGGCTAGATTCTAGCTCTGTCACTAAAAAGCGTAAATTTTCCTCTTTATTTTTAATTTTACAGGGTAAATTACATTCTTCTATTATTGGAACCAAATTATCACTGTATTCCAGAACAGTTTGTTTGCATTTTGAAACACTAGGTGTATTGGGCCATTTTAAAATTTTACTTTTCGGTATTACATTCACTTGAGATCCTGTATCCATTTTAAATATTACACAATTGCCATTTACAATAATATTCTGATACCAAACACTTTCATTATCACTACAATTAATTGCGTCAATTGTTTTTAGCTCTCCGAGGTAAACAGATTCAGAGTCACTTACCTCATTTTCTTCCACCGCGTTCACGCGTTTCATTTTATTTTGATTTCTTCCTCGCGATCTGCAGACTTTAGACCAATGATTTCTTAGCTTACACACTCGGCATAGAGTTCCAAAAGCTGGGCAGTTTCTAGGTTCGTGAACCATACCGCACGATCGGCAATTATATTTATTTTCATTTCGGGCGCCGAATTCTCTTCTAGATGACACAGCTCGGGAGATACCTCGTTCAATGGCGTCTATCGCGGTGGGTTTGTTTACGTTCGTCTCGCTGGCTTGCGCTTTGCTGTGATGTGCAGTTTTACACTCGCTGACAATTCCCTGCAACGTTTTTGCTTTTCTGCTTGTTACTCTTATCATACGCTCTTGCAAAGGTTTATCCTGTAACCCTTGTACAATTTTATCCCGTAGCATGCGTTCTTCTAGTTCTCCGTAATTACATTCAGTAACGGCACTCTTTAGTCTTAGGTAGAAATCTGTGAATTTCTCCCCTATTTCTTGTTTCATTTCGAGAAACTTGAAGGACGCATATATTTCATTTTGTAAATCTTGAAAATATTTTCCAAATTCGTCTAGAATTTGTTGTAGGCTTATCTCCGTAGTGCCGGTTAACGGTTTTAAGTTGAATGCTTTGTACTGCTTCTTTAGTTCATCTCCACACACGTGGCGAAAAAGAGCCGTTTCAGTCTTTTCCGATTCATTTCCGTATCGTAGAGCTTCAATATAGTCCTCAAAATCTTGTTTCCAATTTCTCCACGCTTCCAGCGGATTTGTACCTGCATCGAAAGGTTGTATCGCTGGTAGATTACTCGGCATTTTGCGATCGTCAGTTTCTTCTTTTTCAGACGATTTTTTACTGGAAATCGGTTGACGGTGTTTTACTCTGACACCATTTAAGATGCTCTCGATGACTTAATATTCATAAGCATTATTATTTAGGTGTATGAATTGAGATAACTACAGACAATCAAACTCTACATCGTAACTACAGGCATGACCTCAGCTAGCTTACTTCTAACTGAAGTTAGTGGCTGATACACTTTTATTTACTTTTTGTACACAGGTGCTGCCATCTACAATTATATATATTAAATATCTTACACATTGAACGTGGGTTTAGGGCTCGATTTATCAGCAGTGGTTTCAACATATGATCTCCTGAAGCGTTGGAGCAAAATAAGGTCACGCGATCCTTAGCTACCTTAAAACCACCAACAGTTTTCTGCGATTTGGCTACGTACGTTCTGTTCGGCATTAGTTTCCAGAAGAGACCACTTTCATCTGCATTCCGCACTTGATCAGGAGTGTATCCTCCATCTTTAATAATTTTAGCAAGGTCTTGCGGAAATACTTTTGCAGCCGATTCATCTGCAGATGCAGCTTCACCTTTAATTTTTATATTATAAAGATCATGCCTTTTAAGAAAACCTGTCATCCAACCTGTACTTGCAGAAAATTCATTCTTTCTGTTTAACTGAGATGTAGTGTTTGGCACCTTTTCTTTAATCTGTCTGTAAATTCTAAGTGCTGTTTGCTTGATGGCATTTCCATCTACTGGTACGCTTTTGTGTGACTTATCTTCTATCCATAGTACCAGAGCCTTTTCCATCTTTTCCTTGACAATATCTCTTGTATATGATGATGAATTCACACTTTGGTTCGAGAGCATACCGACTTCCTAATTGCAGCTTCATTTTTCTTAATTGTTCTTATGGTAGTTTCATGTGTGATAGAATAAAAGAAGAAAATGTTTTTACGGACTGAATTCTTGAATCAAAAGAGAACTGGATACACTATCGCCAAAATTAATACGCCAAAAATAAAATTGTTTTCTTAGAATTTATGCCCTCCCCCCCCCCCAAAAAAAAAGAAATAATAATTAATTTTAAAACAAATTGAGAAATTGTATTGGACCGCTCGTGTTAAATCAAAATGACTCGTGTAAAAAGAGAATGAAAATTTATTTTGAATTCGTGTTAAATCAAATTAATGTAAAAAAAGTTCGCGCAAAAACAGAATTAGGTGTATGTATGCCGTAATCTGTTATCATGCATACGAAAGAAGAAAATGATGTAAAGAAGAGTATGTAATTCAAAGAAAAATTAAAGGATTTCGTTGTCTTTACACCATTTTCTGAATTTTAAATAGCAATCAAAGCATCCGTTCGTGCGAAAGCCATAGTTTGTTTAAAGGAACCAGAGAATTACTTCAAATCAGCACAATAATTTATTTTATCACTACGCATCCTTGTTGAATATAATTTCGTGACATATTTTCCCTGTCTGACAAAAAGAGACACCAGAATGGAATACTAATGTTTACCTTTGTACGATAAGACAATGAACCTCCGAAAGAACCATTACAGAAAATAACAGACGGTAATTTTTATTGGATAAATTTGAACCTGTAATGATATAGGAAAGATGAAGGATTTGTTTCTTGTCTGCGCTTTATAAAGTCCTTGAGCAGAGCTACATAATTTGTTATTAGAAACACAAATTAAGTTCTTGCTAAGAGATTTAGAAACATTTCCAAAAACCTAAGAAAGGATATACACTACTGAATTTGAGAGGGGAAAAATTTTACAATTTTATTTTGCATTTATTTAATACAAAAACAACTCGTTTGCTATTCTGCAATTCAGTGCTGCAAAAACAGTGAACATTAGCTCCCTTTTTGTAAACGTTTAGTTCCTCTGACATTAAGGCTGCTTCACCTCAATGTTAACCAATGGAGAAAATTTGTCCAAAAATTGCCGACTTGCATTTAAAGTTTTTTACGTTTGTTTCAGGGCGCTGGAAAGGGGGGGGGGCAAGGGAGGGCACTTGCCCCCCCCCCTAGAAAATTGAATTTTTTGTTTCTACCTAGCTAGCGCTCATAAAATATTAGAATTTTCATTTAAAATCATAAAGCCTAACAAAACTGAATGCTAAATTGCAACCTCACACTCGTTAACGCAAGCGCGATAAACGTCATTCCATATACGCAGGAGAGATTAATTGCCAATTTCAGGTACGCAAGTGCGTTTAAACGCCAATGCCAGACGTTTGCTTTTGCGATTCAAAAGCAACCCTACACAATGTTTTTGCATCGCGAAGGGAATCTTGAATCTGATGCATTTGAAACGCGTACACGGTTTTACTTAACGGTTTTCTTACATGGACACAACACGTTGCTTACATAAGGTAAGAGTCGTCTTTTAAATAATATGTATAATAGGTGTTGTTCAAAATACAATGAAAAATATTTACAGTAGTTTAATTACGTAGAATTTCAAAGTAGATGATTTGTATCATTTTTTTAAGTTCATTTTTCAATTGTTGTTTTCTGGCAAAGGATTAGAGTGAAATAAAACCTAGGAGTTTTCTACTATTCTTCTTAACGATTTTTCCTATTTTATGAAATCATATTTTATTTTTACTGCTGGACATACCAAAATATCTATGGGTATTTTATTTCTAGAAATCATGGATATAAGAAATTTTTTTAAGAAAAAAACTGACAGTAATTACAAATCGAAGCTTCTTGAACCATTAGAAGTAGAACCTAGTACATATACTAACTTAGTTACTAGCTTAGAAGTAGTGAGCGAAGGTTTTGGGTCATTACATTCTGATGTTGATCATGAATCTAATACAACGTCATTATCTGGTGCTGGTGAAAATCTTACTGTTCATATTCATCCTTTAGATATAGGAGTTTTTATTGAAAAGCATGCTTCTATTTCCGATGAAACAAGATATGCGTTATTGACTCGACATTTTGTTCCCGATTCAAGTTACAATTTTAAAAGGGACTCAGATGGAAAAAGAGTTTTTCGTCACGAATGGTTACAAAATTACGATTGGTTAGCTTATTCCAGTAAACTTAAGGGTGGACTTTGTAAAACTTGTGTTACATTTAGACCGAATTTAAGAAGAGGGTTTTTTGGATCTTTCATTGTAAAACCTTTCAAGAATTACAAAGACTACGTTTCAAGAATTACAAAGATTTCGGAGTTTACATTGTGTTCGGAGTGGCATCGTTCATCGACAATTAAAGCTGTAAACTTTCGACATGTTATGGAGGGTAAAAGTACTTGTGTCACTGAACAGCTCAGTAGCTATGAACGGGAACAAGTTAAGTCTAATCGAAAAAAACTTATGCCAATCATTTCCACTATAATTTTTTGTGGTACCCACGATTTACCTCTCCGTGGTAAAACCACTGGAAATTTTGATCTCCTAAATTTTAGAGTCGAGAGCGGAGATTTAGTATTAAAAGATCATTTGGAAAATTGTGCAAAAAATGCTAAATATACTTTTCACCAGACTCTCACAAGATGAATTAATTAAGATTTGTGGTGATATTATTCGAGAAGAAATTATTACAGAATTGAACGCCAGTGAAGGTTTTTCATTGTTAGCTGATGAATCTGCTGATATTTCTGGTGTTGAGCAGCTCTCTATAGGAGTAAGATTCGTGGATAAAAAATACTAATTTAGTACGTGAGGAATTCTTGGGATTTACTGAACTTAGTTCCATGAATGCAGAAGGTATATCATCAGCAATATTACAAACTTGCGAAAATTATGGCTTAAGTATGCAAAAGGTAGTAGGATTAGGATTTAATGTTGTGTAACAATGGCAGGCCGAGAAAACGGAGTGCAGAAAATAATTCGTGAGAAATATAACAAAGCTCTCTTTTTTTCATTGTGCTTCACACAGACTTAACCTGATGGTCAACGATTTAAATAAAATCCAGGATGTACAAAATTCAGTAGCTACTATAAAAAAAAGTCATTAACGTTTTCCGCGAAAGTCCATATCGAGGAAAATATGTACCCGAAATTCCCTTATTTTGTGAAACTAGATGGTCTGCCAAGTATAAGTCTATTAGAATATTTTCGGAACATTTTGAGGAAATAAGAAACGCCCTAGAACATTTATCATATACGATGGAAATAAATGGAGATACACGATCGAAATCAACCAGTTGTTATGTGCAACTTCCACTCTTACATTTATTGTGTGTTTGCATATTATTTCACACTATAGTGCCAAACTGGAGTCTGTTTGTAATATTTTACAAGCAAAAACAATAAACCTTTTATCGACGAAGAAACATATTCAATTTTATCTATTCTGAAAGATCACAGGGCTGATGCAGAGAATTACTTTAAAGATATATTTCAAAAATGTATATTGTACGGAAGAAAATTTGACATTGATATTAAAATACCCAGATTAGCCGCAACGCAAAGGGCTAACTACTCTACTGATAGTGCTGAAAATTATTTTCGAATTTCTTTATTTACTCCATATCTGGATTCAATTATACAGTCCATTGAAGTCCGATTTTCCCAAGAGACGGATAGTGCATTTACTCTGTCTATTTTTCACCCGCAACTAATAATACAGGCAGAAACCTTTAGTTATCTAAAATCAAATATTCACAACATCTCAAAACTGTACGAAATTGAAAATTTGAATTGTGAAGCCAAAACTTGGAAAGAAATGTGGGTTTCAAAAGTCAAAAGTAACAATACCGAGACTGATCTCGAGGTTGTTGAATTAATAGATAAACATTGCCAGTTCTTTCCTTGCATCAAAAAAGCGTTACAAATTTTTTTAGCCCTACCTCCTACCACAACAATTGAAAGATCTTTTAGTACGCTCCGAGTGGTAAAAACCTGGTTGAGATCAACCATGTCTCAAGAGAGACTTTCTGGTCTCTGTATGCTTAGCGTTCACAGAGAATTTGTGAGAAAAAATAAAGACACATTTATTGAAAAAGTAATTAATAGAAATAATTTCTCAAAACAGAAGAAATCTCTCATATTTTTCTCCGGATAGAAAAATAACATAAAAGTGTATTTTTTATAACAGTATATATGTATCTTTAATAATAAAGGTGTAAAAGTTTTAATCTATTTTACTTTGCCCCCCTCTATATTTGACTCTTCCGGCTCCACTGGTTTGTTTCTGTAACTTCACTCCGTAATAGAGAAAGAAGTTTTACATCTTGGTACATTTTTAGTTTTTTTTCCAAGAAAAAAAAACAAATAGTGTTTTAAAATTTAAATTATTCTGGGGAAAAAATCTGGTATAATATATTTTAAACGCTCATCAATTCCTTTGGCGGGCAAAATTTAGAAAATGAATCCTGTTGCAATGTGCAGAAAAGTTTAGGCTATCGGAAAATATTATTTTTATTGGATTATCAGCATTTATGTAGCTATAAATAGTAGACACATTTTTCTCCATAGATTAACATTGAGGTGAGCGAATCCAATAGGGTTAGTACACAGCAGCCTTAAAGCAGAAACAGAGTAAGATAACTTTCATTAAAATCGAGCATGAGTTTACAGAATAAAGGTATGTTTAAGGAAGTACAGTGAAACTTCTCTAACCGGCTACCCCTCTAAACGGCCATATTTTGTTCAGATCCGATTAGACTCCATAGAGCCAATGATATGACAGAAACCTCTTTTCGACGACCACCCCTCAAAGCGGCCACTTGTTTTTTTTTTTTGGGGGGGGGAGGGGAGAGGAACCATTACAGGCCTCTGTAGAGAAGTTTCACTGTAGTTCCCATTAGCTAACATTTAGTGACTTTACAAGTTTGAGCTAATTTTTTCTAAATGTCCAGTTGAAATGTAACAACTGTTGACAAACCTAAAAACTAAAATTCAGTTCAAAAGTTAATGAAACTGGGGAGAAAGTGCTCACCTTTAATGGAAAAATACTGTTTTGTAAAGTATGTGGATTCTAATCAGAGTTAGCCAGTCTCAATCACACATCCAAGTATTTCATTATAAAGGTTAGATGAAAGGTGAGTTTAATTCGAATGCCAAATCTTTCATGTATTGGCTGAAAGAGAAATCTATTATCTACAGTTAAAATTTTATTTCCAATAAATAAATCAATGGAATAATTTCTGCAATGCCTCTGTAAGCCGGGGACAAGAAAAGAGTTGAGAGAGAGAGAGCAAAAATCAACCTAAAATGTCATCGAAAGCACTCTGTTGAACTAAGACAAGTTGCTTATAAAAATTTAAAAGAGCAATTAATTCCGCTGTTAAAACTATCAATAAAATCTAACTGTGTTTAATTTATTTTTTAGAGAATCAACTGATGTCAGCTTTTCATCGGGCAATCGTCAAGGAAGTGAAAACTTGGAAAGCCATAAAATGCGAGCTATTATGCTAACTATATCCTCAAAAGTTACTATATTTCGATAAACCTCGGTCTCGATTTTAAGAAAATTCGTTCATTCTATTTCTACTCATATAGGGATACCGTGTTCTTACAAATATGGGCCAATCGGTCACCCTTTTTTGTTGTATTGAACTAAGACAAATAAAGTAAGTTTTTCAAAATAATGAATATAGACTTCTTACAGATGCACGTTCAAGCTTTTAGCAAAGGTAAATGTTAGCACGGTACTCCTTAAACGAAATAGTACAAAAAAAATTTCAGGTAGTCTCTTCTAAGGAAACTACCGCGGGTTATTAACGTAGGATTAATTATCGTTGCTTACCTCTTTTGTATGTGTTATGTATATACGTATCTATATATATATATACATATATATATATATATATATATATATATATATGTACGTATGTATATATACATACAGGGCCGGCGCTACCAGTTTTGCCACCCCGGGCAAAAAAGTAAAATTCCGCCTCTTTATAACAAAAATTAAAAGAGATAACCTAAACCCTTCCCACGCTTAGTAAAATAAAACGTGAGCAAAAAAATTGGTATTGAAAATATTGAAGTTTTGATTTGCCAAAAATACAAATTTCTTGATTTATGATTTTGGCATTAAATTGAAATTAAGATTGCACAGAAAAAAAAGAAAAGCCACAAATTTAGTATATAATTATAAAATGCATATATTAAAAAGATAGTAAAACAAATTATAGAACCACTAAAATTAAAAACCTAATTATTAAAAATACAGTTCAACTGAAAAGTGTTTTTTTTCTCACTTTTAATTCTGAGAATTTTTTGATAATTTTTTTTTTACATCAATTTCTTCAGCTAGCTCATGATCAATGGCTAATGTTGTCAATCCATTTAGCCGATCCCCTTTAGTTGTAGAGCGTAAAAATTTTTAAATTAACTTTAATTTGGAGAAACTTCTTTCTCCACTTACCACACTTATTGGGAGAGTAATCAAGATTCTTAAAACTATACTGAGATTTGGAGCAAAATCCAGCTTTGAAATGAATTTTAAAATCTCGATTGGACTTTCGTTTTATTTAGTAAGGCCAAAACCGATACTATCTCGTCTTCCAGGTCCAGCGCGTTTATATCTAATGAATTTCAATCAGTTAACACTATTTCTAGATCTTTACAATATTTTAGTAAGTGGTTTTGAGGCTTATCTTTTAAATCATAAATATTGTATAAAACTAGAAATAGTTTCTGTGGGTACTGATCAAATCAAACCTGGATTCAAGTGCATTGATAGCTTGGTCTAGTGTGAAAAAATAAACTGTCTTATACACTCAAGGACAAAAAAATTAGCGCACCAAGAAATAATTGTGGGATCGTAACGAAACTTGCAATGAAGGTACATATCGGGGAGATATGCAAATGATTAAAAATGCAGCGTGATTGCGCATTACGTATAGCCGGTAGAGGGCGTTGAGCATCGTACTCTGTGGAGTATAAAACAGGTAACCAAAGCTTGTTTGAGTGTGCTGAATCATTTACAAAGGAAGAGCTGAGATAGACATGCCATTACGCCGTGTTCGAAGACAATATAAGCAGTTGTCGCAGTTTGAGAGGGGGAGAATCGTCGGGATGATGGAAGCTGGGTGGTCAGCTAGGCGAGTAGCTCGTCAATTAGGCCGCTCTAATTGTGTTGTGAGGAGGTGTTGGGACCAGTGGACCCAAGAGATGTCATGTACACGAAGACCAGGCTCAGGACGCCCTCGACAGACCAGTCGTCGAGAAGACCGCCACATCGTAAGAAATGCACGCGTACAGCCAACTGCTTCATCGGCCGCCATCCAGGCACAGGTAGCACCTTCACTAGGGGCCCCTGTGTCTTCTCGAACCATACGAAGGCGCCTGGCTGAAGGACAGTTGGTATCGCGGCGCCCATTACGTGTGCTGCCCTTGACGCCCACCCATCGACGCCTCCGTTTGGAGTTTTGCCGCTCACGAGGAAACTGGACTGCAGCGGTATGGAGCCAGGTCGTCTTTAGCGACGAATCCAGATTCAATCTCGGCAGTGATGGCAATCGTGTTCGTGTGTGGAGAGCCCGTGGTGAACGCTTCAATTCTGCCTTTGCTGTACAGCGACACATCGCTCCCACAGCTGGTGTGATGGTATGGGGTGCCATTGCCTACAATACACGGTCATCCCTAGTATTGTTCCGTGGCACCATGACAGCCCAGCGGTATGTTCATGAAATCCTGCAACCACATGTGTTGCCACTCATGCAACGGCTCCCAGGAGCCATTTTTCAACAAGACAATGCTCGGCCTCATACGGCAAGGGTGTCACAAGACTGTCTCCGCACTGTTACTACCCTTCCTTGGCCTGCCCGATCCCCAGATTTGTCTCCAATCGAGCATATCTGGGATCATTTGTGACGACGAGTTAGGCATCCCACGAGTTTGAATGAACTAGAGGCAAGGTTACAGCAAATATGGAACGAAATGTCTCAAGACATCATACAGAACTTGTATGACTCAATGCCCGATCGTATCGCATCGTGCATTCGCGCTAGAGGGGGTCCAACGGAGTATTAACTCCTCCGTTCTTTTGCCTTTTTCTCTGAAATAAATTATCCTTTTTCTTTGATTTTCTTATCATTTACTTATATCAAAGTAGTCATTACGTATGTAAAATTTCGTTTCATTTTGACGACTCCTTCTTGGTGCGCTAATTTTTTTGTCCATGAGTGTATTTCAAAGAAGGATCTTCTATCGGATCATCTCGTGCCTCATAGTCAAAATTAACATTCCTTCTTCGAACTCTATGACGTGGCTGGGTAGGCTCAAAATTAGGCGGTATGTCAATTTCGTCGGCGAGTTCTTGAGCATCGCAAAGCATTTCATTAAAGGCAGTTTCCGATC
Organism: Dolomedes plantarius; assembly: GCA_907164885.2. Taxonomy (NCBI): domain Eukaryota; kingdom Metazoa; phylum Arthropoda; class Arachnida; order Araneae; family Dolomedidae; genus Dolomedes; species Dolomedes plantarius. Next base: position 165,667,721 of record OU015492.1, read on the forward strand.
TAAGATCCTTGAAAAAATCTTTACAATTTTTCAAGAGTTGCATACCAGATGGTAAGTCATAGTCTTTTGTCTGCAAGAGCTTACTTATTGGATTGATACAATTTAAGATTTTGAACCAAATTACAATGGAGCATAAGAACTTAAATTGTTTAACACAACTTAATAGTCAGAAGCCTCAACTCTTATAGAGTTGTCAATCTCCGAATTATTACAAACAGCAAATAAAGCATCGCATATCCCTCCTAATTGATACCTTAGTGGTTTTAATGCATCTATTCGGCTTTCCCAACGAGTATCACTTAGGGGTTTCAAAGTTAGTCCCTGAACATATTTATCAATATGGTCCATCGAAAAGTTGATGAGGAAAAAAATAGATATATTTTTTGGACCATATTAAAAAAATTGGCGGCCTCTAAGGATGCCCTTGCCATGTCATTAACGACCAAGTTTAATGAGTGGCTACTACATGGGAGGTAAAATGCTCGTGGATTTAACGCTTTTATTCTAGATTGTACTCCCGATTTATCGCCTCTCATTTTGGCCCCATTATCGTAAGCCTGTCCCCTCATATCCTGCAAATTCAATCCTAATGTTTGAAGTCTTTTAAGTATTAGAGTTGAGAGTTCAGTGCCCGTCGATCTTTCAACAGGAAGAAAGCCTAAAAAGCTTTCATTAATTTCAATGGAAACCTCATTTGGATAGGATTTGTCAATGGATACATACCTTACTAAGACTGTCATTTTCTCAATCTTGCTGACATCAGGAGTACAATCTAGATTTATTGAATAATATTTAGCTTTTTAAATCTCGCTAATAATGTGAGATGTTATATTTTCACTTAAAAGAATAATTATTTCATTTTGAATATCTTTTCCGAGATAGTGGACTTTAACTTCCTCTTTTTTGAGCACTCTGCGGATATGCTCTTCCATTACTGGATCAAACTGAGCAAGTAATTAAATAATTTGTAAAAATTACCATTACCGAAATCCTAAAGTTTGTCACTTGTACCTCGGAGGGCTAAACAATTTTGAGCAAGCATTTTTATTGTTGAAACAATTCGTAGAAGCACCTCGTACCAATAATTTATCTCTGCGGTAATGAGTCTTTGTGAATCGTCAATCGTTTTAGAGTACTGTATTCTTTGACTAAATTCAATCCAAGATTTTTGACTTCGGATATGGTTTTTAGAGGTTTCATGTTGTTTTAAAGTTTCAGCGAGGTGCTTCCAATCTTTAAAACCTTTAGTAGAAAGAGAACTTAAAATAGAAGTAAAAAGTTTGCAGCAAAAGCAATAAACACAGTTTTTTGTAATTGAATAGACTAACCAGTTACACATGACTTTTTCACCAATTTTCACTTTTCTCAAATAATGAACTGCGCTAAATCTTCGACCGGTATTATTATACGGAAAACTGTATTCGTTTAATGGTTGAGGTACTTCATTTACCAAAAAATATATTTCGGCTTCTGATAACCTAGTTGGCCAGGAACCCGGATCTGAATTTATTATCGTAGCAAATGTCTCTTCTTTGGATTTCCCTCGAGTAGGTTCCGTAGACGTCCGTGGAGTAGGTTCTTTGGATGTCCCTGGAGTAGGCTCCACTTGAGCAATATCGGTAGTTTGATTGGTAATGGCTTCATAATTAAGATTTGAATCAGCTTCTAATATCTCTGTGTCGTCATCGTTCCTTTTCGTGCCTTGTAGGTAACTTAACAGACTTCCAGCCTGTTTTTGAATTTGAGCTTGTTTTTCGACCCTTTTTCTTTGGTATTGAGCACCCGATAATCTTACGTCCATCAGACATTCTAAAATCAATTAGGAAAATGTTCCAATAAAAAAATTGTGTTTTTTTTTTTAACGGAACAGAGGCGTTTTCGAATATTTTTCGAATGTCTCAAGGCGAGATTTTGTTGGATTTGTTTAGGGTAAATTGTAAAAAAAAAAATTCTATTCCATTGCTGACGTTTCGGTTTTAATCAAACCTTATTCAGAGATTCAAGGTTTGATTAAAACCGAAACGTCAGCCATGGAATAGAAAAGGTTTTTTTTTAAATTTACCCTAAACAAAGCCAACAAAATCTCACCTTGAAATAAGTAAATAAGGGTACGAAAGGGCAGAAGATCTTTCGAATGTTTTTGGAAAGATGCTCCCCTACGAGGGTTAATTTTTACCCCTGACATTTATTTATAGCGAACATGAGTTGAGCGGTACCTTGTCTGTTCTTACTTACCTTTTGATTCTTCTTATGTATTACATATATGTAATTACTTTTTTTTCTTTTGAAAATAGTTTAATTAGATTTAGAATATTTACTGTCAAAGTTACCATAAGCCGAAAAAATATTTTTCTGGACAACTACTTTTTGCTTGGACCCATCGACTTTATTTTTAAAAAAGGCACTTTTGCTTATTTCTGTTAGGTAACATGCTCAAAGAAATAATTTTTATTTGGCTCATATTTTCGAAAAAATACGTCGTGGTAAGAATTATAAACCTTTCAAAACGAGGTGCCACTTGACTCACTTTCTTTATCCAAATAATAGGGGTAAAAATTACCCTTCATATGGGTTGATAAATATATAAAAACAAAATAAAAAGAAAAGTGACTTCCTTCAAAACAAAATCGACGTGTCCGAGCAAAAAGTCAAAATTTAAAGATAACATGCTTAAAAAAATAATTTTTAAATGGCTCATGGCAAATTTAAAATTAAATATATGGGTCATTTTCAAAAAATTCGCCAATTCATTGTCCGGGCTATTTTAGATCTGTTAATTATTTTTTGTATTTATTCAAACAGAAAATACATTTGTATTCTTGTTTGTTGAGCTATTTTCTACATGACTGTTAAAAATTTTAAACATTTTAGCGATTGTAACACCAAAAAAAAGGGAAAGATAGACTTGAAAACTGGATTTTTTAGCTGTCCGAAGACCATTCACTCAATCATAATTTGGTGTTTCAAAAACTAATCTACATTATTCATACAAACGAATAAATGTTACATATGCTACATGGAATTATCTAGCATATGTTGATATTTAAAAAACAAAAAACATATTAAGTGTCAATATTGAGTTATAAAGACCTGTCCTAGAACTGTGTCATGAGTGTTACTTTTTTTAATTTTAATTATTTAAAAATAGATGGGAACACCATTTACAAGCTTTTGGTGTTTATTACTACTTCCCTAAACTAGTGCAACACAGTACATGTGCTTCTGTTGGATTTTGTTGATTGATTTAAGAAATACTGGGAAATACAGTGCCAAGAAAGGTGAGTATTTTTATTAATCATCATGAGTGTTACCTAACTTTTTATAACTAATTATTAGATAACATAGGTTTAATTTTAATATGTAATGAGAACATGAATTAGTTATTTATTAAGCCTAACAAGTTACTTTTGTATTGACTATTACTATGGAATAAAGTTAATATAGTATAATTTTGTCATGAGTGTTACCTGTCATGAGTGTTACTCATAGAAAGTAACACTCATGACGAATAAGTAACACTCATGATGAAATTATGTTAAATAAATTTTGATGGAATTCAGTTTGCATGTTTGCCCTAAACCAAAAGTAACAAATTAAGAATATTTTTTTTAATATGTTTGATTGGTAAATTTTATATATATATATATGCATCATCTTCGTTATTTTAACATTTTTATTTCTTGAGGACTGAAAATAGTTTCTTTTTTTTCTAAGATGCCAACATGCAAAAAAAATTAAAAGGCATTATCAACAGCAGAAAAACAAAAAAAAATTATAAATACAAGATACAGAGAAAAGAGACGACAAGATGTGCAGAGAGAAGTTTTATACAAAGAAAAGCACAAATTACGAAATGCAAAGAGAAAGAAAGTTAGTGAAATGACTAGCCGTGAACACAGGCAGGTAAAGAGAAGATGGCGGATTTCTGCTGCAACTTCCAGAGAAAAAAAAAGCTTTGAAAGCTAGTTTTGAATCTCCCTTACAATTAGAAAGCACACCAGTTTCTGCACAACTAAAAAGCAGGCAGAAGGTGCAAGGTAGAAAGTGTATCTTAAAGAATAGATCTAAAACAGTAAGACAAAATAAAAAAATGAAAGAAAAAATACAGGAGTTGCAGAAGTTATTAGATGTAAAAACAAAAAAAATTATAAATACAAAAAAGGAATGCAAAGGAAGTCACAAGGAAAAGCTCTATAGTTGAAACTCCTAGATCAAAAACAAAAAAATTGCTGGAAAATTTTAGAATAAGTAAAGTTAACATGAAACACGAAGTTGCAAAAAAGTTAGTATTTCATGATGTTTTGATATCAAATTTGAAAACAACCTATGCAAGACTATCTAATGCTAGTGATAAGAGAATGATTGGGAGAATTATGTCCTCAAAGTTATGCCAGAAATATAAAATGCAAAGTAAAGCAGCTCACACAATTGGATTAAAATATAAAAAACGTATTACTGTGGTTAAAGCTAAAGAAATCAAAGAAAAATATGAGAAAATAGTACAGTTTTTTTTACGTGATGATGTAAGTCATGCTACTGCAGGAAAGAAGGAAACTCGAACCAAAAATAAATTAAAGATGCAAAAGAGGTTTTTGTTAGATTCCATGAAAGTGTTGTACAAAAAATTCTGTAATGAAAAAATAACTTCTGAACCTGTGTCATACACTTTGTTTACAAAATGCAGACCATTTTATGTTCTGAAGCCAACCGATGATGACAGAGACACTTATAGGTGTGTGCAACATGCAAATTTAGAGTTCATGGCTTGCAAGCTACGCTATCTGAAAGTTCTGCCTACTGCACACCTGCATGTATTGACATCATTCTTAGCTTGTGATTTAAAAACAACTTTAACTGCATGTTTAATATAAGTAAGAATTGTATTCACAATACAATCCCAGTATCAGTTGAAGATCTGAACAGTAGTACAACCTGGAAAAAATGGAGCAAAGTAAAAGAAGAAAGATATAAAATAAAGGAAGGAAAAAAGTCATTGTTTTGTGTGAATGTGCAAAAAGTTGTAACACTTCATGGAACTGTTAACGAATTGAATAATTCCTTCCACAGTCAGATGAAAGCATTCAAACCCCATTCTTATAAAATAAGACATCAAAACAAGTCTTTTAAGGAATGCAAAGAACAGTTATCTGATACTGAGGCTGCAATAATTATCGACTTTTCAGAAAATTATAATTGCAAACTGCATGAGGAGATCCAGAGTTACCACTTTGGAGCTTCATGACATCAGGTGACTATTCATACAGGAGTGTTATATATGAAGGATAAAAGTCCTCTCTCTTTCTCATCAATTTCCCCAAGCAATGAACATGGTCCACCTGGAATCTGGGCCCATGACTGGTTTTACGCTACCCCATACATGTTCCGACAAATTAAAACACATGGTAAAAAATTCTTTAACAGCACTTTGTATGTGTGTCCATTTATTTAAATTATAATAAAATGGGTCATTTTTTATTTTATACATTTTTAAGCCATTCTTAAACGGGAGTTTATTATATTTGTGAGCGGTTTCCTTGAAATATTTTGATATTTTATCTATATTGCTCTGTATTTTTCGTTCGGTTTTGGATTTGGACTTTAATACACGAAAACTCTACTCATCTTTCAAAACGTATTTTTATTTAAAAACTACATACCTCAACCTTCTTATGTCGTTCTCATGCTTGAGGATTTTTGAAGTGAGTGGGTGCCTATACTTAAAAGTTCGTAAAACATATTAAAATCAAATTTTTATTAAAAGTCCACCTATTAATTTTTCATAAGTATTCAAATGAATCTTGGTTTAATCATTTTCTTCATAAACTAGTTAATTTTACAGCCCATTTGCCGCCTCCTAAAGTTGCCGCCCCGGGCAGGGGCCCGGCTTGCCCGCCCCTAGCGCCGACCCTGATACATATATGTATGTCAACATTTTAACGCATTTTGGTACTTTTCTGTTTAACTGTTTACTGCTTGTCGAAGCGATACAGACTGGGTTTTAGCACGCTGCCAAAATTATAATTCGCGAGAATGGATGGACGGACGGTTTTGGCGTCTGAAATTTTGCTTTCCGAAGGACCGCTATGGAGGGATGCTATGGACCGCTAACGTATTCCTACGTTAAAAATTACAACTTAGACTATGCAGAGTGAAATTATTTCGGGCCGTTATTAATGTCAAAGTTTAAGGGCACTTTTCTGATTTCAAACAAAATGAGTCTTAATTTTATAATACCTAAAAAGACATTCGTTACTATAATTTTAAGGACAAATAAGATATTTTAAAGTCGTTACTCTCAGATATCTGCTGTTTTAGTAACTGGTAAAATTAAAATTAAATACTATTGGAACAATATAGGAAATCTACTTTGTTTTGTGTTATAAAATGATGTAGGAATTTGGCATATCAATATTTAACGTTTTCAGGAACAGCAGTTTGTTCCTCCTTTGTTTTCGTTTTGTGTAAGTCAATCAAAACCCTTACACGCAAAGGAAAAGAAATATATTAATCTCGAATTTCCCTTTCAGAAGTCAATTTAGCTGCTTTTTATTCTCTTTGGAAAGCCATCATGGGATTGCAACGCACTTAGGCATAAATATTGACACTATCTGCGTTTCTAGCGAAGCCTTCAACAACTGGCCAATAGTAACGAACGTCCAAAACATTATTCCTGCATCGCTAATGAACATGCCTAAAAGCATTCAGTATGAAATAACAAATCACGTGCCTTTTTTTTTCGCAATGTAGCTAGAGAAAGCGAACTGGTTCGGCTCCCCGTACGTGACAGTGACCACAAATAGTGTAACCTGGCGTGACATTGGAGCGCCCGCCATGGAGTCACTTGGAGAACAAGAAAAGTTGTATACCGCTAGAAAATTTCCCCCCGGTGTGACGAAGGCGAAAAATTGCATCCCTATTCTTTCCTGTGCAGATTCAGGTTCTCATCAAACTGGCCAACGTCACCGAACTAAACGCCACAGGAAACTACAGTAAGTTTCATAATTTGTATTCTTCTTCAGGAATGTTCATGAAACAAACCCTGCGTATGCGTGATAGGATAAATGCAATACCTTTCCTCTCCCTTTTCATGTAAATCTCAAACAATATGCTGTGTTTGTGTTATATTCAAACTAGCTGAAAACCCGCGCTTCGCTATGGAGTACATTCAAATTAAATACAACGGTCAACGTATGCAATTTATGCCAAAAAATAAATATATATTTATAATAAATGCGATGATCAATGTATACAATTGATGTAAAAATATATATATAATATATATATATATATATATATATATATATATATATATATATATATTTATAAAAAATTCGTAAGGGATATGCATTTTTTTTGGATAATATCCAATCGTCTGCTGCATTAGAAAGAGAAAAATATTTTTTTTGTCTATTTAGTTGTTACGCGCACGTGACGATAAATTTATTGAAAGTACCAGAAAAAGAATCACGTGATCAGCATTTATAAATTAAATTCTAAAAATTAAACTTTAAAAATTCACCAAAATGAGGAAATTGAGGTAAAAATTCGAAAAAAATTTCATTTGAAGGAATTTTTATGATCTTTCTCGTGATATAAATTTTATAACCCTCAATGTATTATTTTAAATGCAAACGTAAAAAAAGTTCAAAAAAACAGCTTAAAAATTTAATTTAAAAAAATCTAAGAGAATTTTGAAAAATCTTTCTTAGTGCACCCCTACACTATTAGAAGAATCGCCATGCAAAAATTCAGCCCTTTAGGTCCAGCGGTTTGGTCTGTGCGTTGTATGTCAGTCAGTCAGTGATGATTGAGTCAGTTACGGAACTGTTTTATATATATAGGACTAGCTGAAAACCCGCACTTCGCTACGGAGTACATTCAAAGAAAAAACATCGGTGAATGTATGCATTAATGCCAATATATATATAATAAATACGACGATCAATGTATATAATGATGTAAAATATATATATATTTATAAAAAAATCGTAAGGGATATTTTTATAGACAAAATAATGTAGAAGAAGATATTCAAATTAAAGTCTAAGTATAAAGAATACTAAAGAATATAGTACAGTTAATATAGTACAGTTCTAGAAACATTTCTTTACTGTATTTTTAATATTTTTTTGGATAATGTCCAATCGTCTGCCGCATTAGCAAGAAAAAAAAATTATTTTTTGTCTATTTAGTTTTTATGCACGTGACGATAAATTTATTTAAAGTACCAGAAAAAGAAGTCACGTGATCAGCATTTAATAAATTAAATTCTAAAAATTAATCTTTAAAAATTCACCAAAAATCAGGAAATGAAGGTAAAGATTCGAAAAAGATTTCATTTTAAAGGAATTTTTAGGATCTTTCTCGTGATATAAATTTTATAACCCTCAAATTATTATTTTAAATGCAAACTTAAAAAAAGTAAAAAAAACAGCTTAAAAAATTTAATTTAAAAAAATCTAAGAGAATTTTTCAAAATCTCTCTTAGTGCACCCCTACACTATAAGAAGAATCGCCATGCAAAATTTCAGCCCTTTAGGGTCCAGCGGTTTGGTCTGTGCGTTGTATGTCAGTCAGTCAGTGAATGAATGAATGAATGAATGAATGAATGAGTCAGTTACGGAACTGTTTTATATATATAGATGACATCTAAGATTCTTTTTACTCGATACATATTTACGACTTTTCAATTTAGCAACATATTCAGAGTTGCATAAGCCATTATTAATACTGTCTCCCTTAAATGAAAAAAAAAATTCAGAGTATTTATATAAAAGAAAACAGCGTAGTAGAAAAATCCATTACTCAAGTATGGTATCTAATGTTATTTTCCGAAAATAAAGGGGTGAGGATATGGTTGCCTTATTTTGTAAATCTGTTTATTTCATTCCTCAATATTAAATAAAGACATTATTAGGCATGTAATAATCTAACTTAGCGCCTTAACACATTGTTGACCGATACCGATTAAACTCGTGTTTTTGCACGCAAATGCTGAAGACGATTTAGGATAAAGGAAAGTCAGAGGAAAAATTTTTGATCAACTGAACATTCTGCTTTACTTGAAAACTACCCTTACTATGACCTAAATGAGTTTGACGCAAATCCTCCCATTTTATCATTTAAACTGTAAATCTCAGACCCTCGTGTAAGGAAAACAGATTTCAGAAAATAAAAATGCCGTACTTAAAATTCCAAATTTTAGTCTTTGCAGGTGACTTGCGTTTATATTAAATAAAACTGCCGGTCAACAATGTGTTAAGAATGCCCTTTTTTGATCAAATTTCAGCGTTTCTTTTCTGGCAGAAATATTAAATGTCAATCTTCAATTATCAGTTCTGTAAACTTCTATTTCTGATCTAGAAGCAGAATTACTGCTATTTTAATATTAAAGTATCATCATTACAAAGAATTATGCGTTGTTGTCAGGGAAAGAAAAAAAGTATGGCTATGATTAACGTATGAATGAAATTTAAGGTTGGATCAAAAATCAGTGTTAGGTTTGACTGAATTGCAAAACAACATATGTACTAATGGTACATCCACATTCATGCAGACAAGTACCTTACCCGACCCCGCTTGACACCATTTGACCCGCGTGACCCCCCCCCCCACCCCGCCTTTGATGCTCTTCGGAGGACCGCTCGATCGAAGGATCGGTGCAGAACGCAGTGCCCATAAATCACTGGCTTCCCCCGTTCCCCCGCAGAATACTGTGCAGAGCACATGAATGTGAACGCCTTATAAAATAGCAAAGAAGATAGGTATTTACCACTGATAAAATCTATTTCCAATTCAGTTACCTTATTTTTTAATTTATTCATTTTTTTATTAAATATTACATGAATTAATTGGCTTTCAAGCATACTAAAAATTTTTATCAGCATCTTGTTTAAAATATATCGAAATTAATCTTGTCTAAAATATTATTTTTGAGAAACTTTTAAACTTCTTCAGAAACCTTTTTATCTTAATTTGTTGCGAATTGGTGCGCATTTTATTCCTCTGTAATAAAGGTTATTTTTGTATTTTCAAATATTAATGTATGCTCTGCAATACATAACTTCTTTTTAATTTAACAGTGCGCCTTTTTACCATAAAAATATAAGAATCGTATTAAATAAAAACTGAAATGGATTACAATCGCCTTCAAAAACGTGTACGTAAATAATTTTTTGATACACGCTGAGGTGGTTACGTATATAAAGATGTTGATGAAAATTTCTTCTGGAGCCAAAGGCAACGCGGTTTGTCTCCTCTTCTCAACTGCTCTCTGATTTTTGGCTCATCTATCATTTCATCAGCAGTGATAGTGTCACAGATGATTCTCAACAAAGTCATAAAACGTGCCGCCAAACTTAACTACTTCATGTTACATTTCATAGATACAAAACCCTTAATTCGCATAAAATTTAATTTGAATGTTTCACCAATTAATTTTATCTTTTTCTAAGTAAAATATTTATAAATAAAATTTAGATTTGAGATCACCAATTATAACTGAGGTTCCTTATCTTTGATTTTCCTAGTATGCAGATAAAATTGTTAGACTTGTGATTTTAACAACTTGTGTTAGACGGCTGATTGAATATTTACAACTTTCTTTTAATTCAATTTTGACCCAGAACAAGAAAGTAATTGAACATTTTGTATATACATTGAAAGCATGAAAGCAAAATTCAGCTAAAGGTATTAAAACATAACCAAAAAAAATCAAAAAAATTGTAAGACATATATCGGTGAGCGTGTTTTGCGTAAACTTAAATGGTAACGTTCTTAAAATTAGCACATCAAAATGTTTACATTTTATCTATTATGGGGGCAAATTAAAGCTCTTTGAGTCGATCTCAGAGGTTTCTTGGAGCATGAAAGTAGATCTTTTAATCGCAGAGCATGGAAGTTGATCGCAACAGCTGAAAAATTGTTTCGCTTACTTTGGAATGACTCTCTCTCTCTCTCTCTTTTCTACTCGGAGAAAACTGAAAGTTATCAATATCTTTTAAAAGAAAAGGCTTAAAAAAGAGAGAAAAAAGGTCAAAAAATCATTTCTTGCAAAAAAAAAAATGTTTACATTTACGATTTTGAAAGTAAATATAAATTCGACTTAAAAAATTCTAAGTCGAATAATGTTATTTTCCAACTTTGAAAAATCGGTCACTTTATCGGTAGTGACCGATAGGCTGATCGCATAACAAAAAAAAATTTAAAATTTTCAGTTGGGAGTTTTTCGCCAGCTGTCATTACATTCCTAATTTTTCGTATCAATTAAACGCTAATTTGGAAGTCTTAAATTAGTTCCTCTCAAGCAATGGAACTATATAAAAAATATTTAAATAAGTCTGTGTTGGAAAAAAATTAATTCAGGTAGTCTCCTCTAACGAAACGACCGCGGGTTATTGAGGTAAACGCACCAGTAAGTGGGCCGGCTAAGGAAAAATTGAAGTAAATCTGAATTTTCAGAGCTATAGATAAAGCAAACTGGTCCAATTTTTACCTGCCATTTTAATAGACTGTCTTACATCTGTAGTAGCAACTGGAGCGCACTGGCTGCATTCTAAAAAAATATATATCATAAATAATAACCAACCTGATGCACCTATATGGGGCCATTATTTTATCCGATGTACTATATACATCGGATATACATCGGAGAGTACCCATAATGGGCCACCCAATAATGGGCCATCAATATCGCCCATCACAACATTAATGGGGACATCTATTTAATCTGTTATGGAACAAAAATCAATTCTACAATATCATAAAATTGGAAAGGAAAAGGAACTAAAACATGAAGGTGTATTTTAAACCGATTTATTCATTTTATAACTACAGTACAACTACACTAAATATATAAAAACTGAATATAACTTAAATATAAATTATTAACTAAACATCTAAAAGTAAATTTACTTAAAAATTGTGGTTAATGTTGCCGGTGATGTACCGTTTTACTTGTCACAGCTGGTATGTTGTTGCAAATATTGGCATTTCCGAAAAAATAATTTGTACCAGTACAAATTATTTTTACAGGGACGTAACAATTCGTGATACACTGTCCCGTGTGTATCACAAATTCATTCGTGTTATACACTGTCCCGTGTGTATCACGAATTCATTCGTGTTATACAGGGACAGTGTAACAATTCGTGATCCCATGATGGGCCACGCTCTTTTGACAATGGAATCTAAGTTTTTTGTTATTTAATCACTGTACAATTTGAATTATACATACTATCGTAATGAATAATAGTTTAAGTCAATAAACAGGCATTAAAAAAACAGTACTTAAAAAAAAATTTTGAAAAATTCACTTAAGCAGATTCTTAAGCAGACGTTAAAACAAACACAAATTTTCTTCTCTCTAGCAGAATACACTTTACACTTCGCACAAAGTAAAGGAATGAACTGAATTCCAATTCTAAGGAATCCTCGCAGGTAGTAGCCATTGACCCTCACCCCTTCCACTGCCTAAGGTAACAATAGATCCTTAATTTCTCGACATTTCTAAAGGGTGACCCATTATAGGGACATGGCCATTATAGGTGCCTTTACCTTAACGTTGGATTACTTATCATTTGCTTGCTACTTTTTTTTTAAAACGCATTTTGGTACCTTTCTGTTTAACTGTTTACTGCTACTGGGTTTGGCGCGCTGCCAAAATTATAACTCGCGACGCCGGACAATTTTTTTTCTCTCCAAACACCGTTATTGAGGAACGTAATCCACGTTAAAAAAATACGCATCGTTCTCAATTGTTATGCAAATTTTAATTTTAAAAATACCTGTACAATGTTTAATCTTCTACTAATGTTGGGCTGTGTTACTGATCATTTTGTTTTCTGTTTTTATCTCATTGTAAAATACAGTTGCATAAATAATGAAGCAATGTTTTTACGAAATTTCCTTTTCCTCTACCATATTACTGACACAAAGGTCAAGAGTGTAATTACTTTCCCCCTTCCGTAATTCCTTTTCGAGAGAACTTGTCCATTCTTCCTTTGATTGAGTTGCGCTTAAAATCTGCTTTTGCACGTTCATCTTTTCTGACACAGAAAATCCGAAAAATATCGCAAAGGAATTTTTGCTAAGGCGTACAAAGCAGAAGGAAAATTGGGTAAGTAGTATATATATTGAGAGTTTATAATTAAACAATTGATGTTTGATATCCTTTAATTTCTTTAGCTTCATTCAGTGAGAATCTTTTAGGAAGTACTTATTTGTTACAATTGTTTCCTACCCTTAATATATTTTAATTCCTCTGACTTTTTTATTAATAATTTATGGATAGTAAAATAAAACAAAATCTTCCTTTGTGTAATTCCTATTTTTCTGAGGTAAGTTAAAATTTTCTTTAGCGAATTTTATGGTTTTAGTGGCTTCAAACAACCAGTGTTATAAAAATCAATTTTTAATTTAAAAATAAAATAACTGAAGTTACTAACTGTATTAACTGTTAATAACTGTAATAACTGTATGTAATAAAAATAACTGAAGTTAAACTAATTCATTGTCTTAACAATTTTTTTCCGTCTGGGAGCTTTATGTTTAATTACGCTATTCATAATGCAGATGCAGAAGATTATTTCATATTCAGGAATATAATGGTCCATTAACAATGAAAAATGCTGGATATTTATCAGTTTATCAGGAACGTTGCTATGGTAGCGCCCCTCCCCCTCATGCGCATAACCCTTTCGCCATATCGGCACAGCGCATCCTAAGTTCAGTTGGAAGTAGAAACTCGATTACGCAGGTCATACCGACAAGCGGTAGCCTGACCCCTTACGAACATTTATTTTCTTTGTATTCCCATCATGTTATTTGTGTGAGTGTTATTTTTTTTTTTTAGTGTATGTCATTAAACTAAATTTTTGGGTCTACGAATGAAGATTTTATGTGTCCAGTTGTACATGACAAAAGAACCTCGACAATATTAGTCAGAAAATAGCAAGATTTCATAATATTTTTATGTTGTCGTCTTTTGAATTAGCATGAACACAGATAACACGGGTAATAAAAGAGAAATACAGAAAATAGCTCGCATTAGGGAAGAAAGAGTTATCTAAGGAAAGTTGTGTGCTTCTTACGAGCATACACAAGGATAAATGGAGAAAATGTTGCACAAGCCAATAGTGCACAGAAACAGTTTACGTAAATAGTCCATAACTATATGTTTAAGTTGACTCCTGTAGTTTTAATACTGACAACACAACTGATCCGGGAGACTTTTCCGATTATGAAAGATGTTCTTCTAGAGGTCAAATGAGCATTCATTAGGCTTTACAAAACCCGTTTCTTTTTCAATCCCGTTTCTCTCAAAACTACGATTTTGGACTTGACTCTCTTTACACTGCAAACACAGATACAACCTTTACCTTCTTTCAGCTCCAGCTATGGCTATTACCTTAGCTATCGACGAGGACTATGGCTACGTTATCATCGTGGGGAGTCCTGTCTATGTTGTTCGAAAAAGGCCTCGGACTGAACATCTTTTTAGCCCGGAAGCGTTTCGGAATCAAGGTAGCTATGGTGATATTTTCTCATTAGGAATGTATATTTTATATCTTTTATGCAAACGAACGATAAAAGAGGATTAAATTTCAGTTTCGAAACAGGGTAATTTTAGTGTTAGCACTATTAGATTGTATCATCACCACTGTAAAACATGTCGCCTCATTCAGTCACGCGCTTCATGTAGAGCTCTTTTGAAACGCAGGTTTGTTGGTTTAGAGCTCCACAGTCATCTTTAGGATACGAGGGTTAAACTTAGCTAATTGCAACCTGAAGCTTAAGACTCGTACCGAACGGTTACAAATGTCCATTCCTATAACTCCATAATTAGAACTTGTAGACTCTGGGAATAGAAAAACCTTAATAATTCAGTATCAAAAACAGGTAAAAAGGCTGTAAATGATGGTAAATTATTAAGGTTCTTTCTATTCCCTAATTTGTTTCACTAAATGTGGTACTGAATTTATTATAAAACTAGCTGAAAACTCGCACTTCGCTACGGAGTACATTCAAATTAAATACAACAGTCAATGTATGCAATTAATGCAAAAAAACAAATATATATATATATATATACATATTTATAATAAATACGACGATCAATGTATACAGTTGCAAGTCCGAAGGAAAAGTGATATTTTCTCGGTTAAAGACCGCAGATGGTCTTAGTTAAGCAATTATGTTATTAAATTATTACTATTATTACCTAATTTCGCTTAAAAGCCGTTTTTTCACTGAGTGTTCGCCGAAAAGTAGTAAAAAAATTAATTTTCGCATTTATTGGCATCTATATCGTAAATACGAAAATTACGTATCCCTACCTATAGCCTCTCGGACATCCTCCTGCCAGATTCAAATGCGAGCCCATTCACTGGAAACTTGGGAATTCCCAAGTTTCCATGGTTAGCTTAAGCTCACCATAATACGATGCGGGGCGGACGTGAGTGAAACATTATTAACGAGATCCTTTCATATTCATGTTAAAATTTTGCAAACATTGTAAGGTATTGTGCTGTTATTCTTTGGTGCTAACCAGTTTTTTTAATTTTATCTTCCTACATGCCGAAGTCTACAGGCAAATTCTTCAACCTCCTCAAGACGCGTTCTCATATACAGTAGAGACATGGTAGCGTTTTCGCGAGGCGGTTACTTAAAAGCAAGAAGACAAAGAGCCGGAGTAGTGAGTTTCATGAGTCGGGCGTGGACGCTTAGATATCAAAAATCGATTTAAGTATCGTCGCCAATGAGCCAACAGTCAACCTTAACAAGTGACTAGAAAACCAGAGTGTAGTAATGTATTGGTTACGTAACGAGTATATACGTATATTACGTAACGAGTAGGGTATGAAGTGAGATTTAGTATAGTAACAGAACCTGGGATTTAAGAAGTGTGGACTCTGGATAAGTAAGATATATTTCATTCTTAATTTTTCATTGTAAGGTCGAATCGACATGCAGTTCAAAAGAGTCGCTTTCAGGTAGTCTTATTTAGTCTTACCCCGCAACTTCTAACTTTGCGTATCTGTGGTTCTGATTCAACGTCAGAGAGAAATTTAGATCGGGAATATTTTGGTAGAACACTTGAACGTGAATAAATTTTCATAGCATATTTTAACACGTTTCTATGAGTTTATGGATTCTTAATATTAACCTGTTTCGATAATTATCTCGTATCCTATTTTCTTTTTACTAACTTCTCACAGAATCGTTGAATTTCGGTTTTGTCAACAGGAAAAGAAACTTTTAATGTTATGTCATTTTCGATTGTCGTAGATTTATTTCCGGTTCTTAGATAATTTCAACGAGTTAAATAGAACCCATTGAACAACTAAAATTACTTTTGGGGAATTAATGCATAAAATTATCAGGATCTATTGACAAATAATTTGAAGCGTTCGCTCTTGGTGTTTATAATCTATATTATTATTTAATAAAGTTTATCTGCTCATTACAAAACGGTTCACAGCATCATCTTTGGGGGAAATCATCTGTTTTTAATTCAAAAAAAATCTTATAATTTCTATAACTGGGCAAGATCTGACATGACTTTTGTCACTAACATATTTTCAATTCAAAGTTAATCATATTTAAACATTAGCTTATGGGGGAAAAAAAGAAAATTGGATATGTAATTAAAGGAAATTAATGTCAAGCAAGGTCTAGTTATTAAAGTTGCTAACAGCTTCAACTTATTAAAAAAATAATGCAAAAACTTAGCAATTATTTCGATAAAATTGTATATAAAGTCTGCTCAAGAGAACAGGTCATGGACTTCTTGGTAAAAAAATAGAGTCTAGGTGGCAGCAGTGTAGCCGCAGATTTTTAGATAATCGAAAGATCTACTGCGGCTGTCTAGTGACACCTCTTAATCAGAAATCCCTCCTTTTTACCTTGAAGTCTTCCAGAAAATGAGTCATAAGAGTTTCGAAAGGAAGAAATATTTTTCATAATTTCATGGCCAGTGATTTTCCCTGTAGACGATTATCTGGCTAATGTTTACAATTCGTTTCCATTTGAAATATAATTTGAATTCTTCATGTCTTTTGGATTCTAAGCATTCCGTTTTACTTTTAAATACATTTCCTCCAACCAAAAAAACATTAAAAAAAACAAGTACCTTATTTTGAAAATTATTGTTGTCATGGCAACACACCCATCTTACATTGCTGAAGTATTAGCTACTATGCTTTTAAAATTACTTTGCTGACTTTAAAAAAAAACACACAAATCATAAATTTGCATGTCTTATTTGGAGAAAAAAATATTCAAAACAATTTTCATATTCTTTCACAAAATCTGCTGTATACGTATTTAAGTACCGCTCTGTCAAATAATATTTAAGTTTAGCAACTGATTTTAACTCTTGCACTTCTTTTTTTTTTCGAATCCAAGTAGTTGTTCAAAACGAAGTACACAAGAATACAAAGAAAAAAATATTGTTCAATGAAGGTGCAATATTTTCCAACTTCTGTCTCTCCTGCTGAAACAAGGGGATCTTAAGTTGTTCAAAACCTGCATGATTGGGCTGAATTAATAGACTTTTAAAATACTTTCAAGACAAATTGAGAGAAATTTTCAAAAATCTTCTGTTCTGTGACCTGTAAAATATTTCAAAGATAGAAGATGAATCTCTTAAGAAAATGATGAGTCTAAAGATGAATCTCTTAAGATGGACCTCTTAAGAAAATGTATCTTCATCGACTGTAGATCCTTAATTTTGGGCTCATATCCGTTTTGTCTGAACTTTTTTTTTTTCCTGTGTTCTGAATTTGTATTTATTTTTATTTTACATTGGTCAATAAAAATTCTAAACAAAAATACAGATGAAGAAAGCCTAGCAGAAATAAAGGAAAAGAAAACAGTTCAGAAAAGGTTGAAGTTTTATGGTTTTATTAGGAAATTGTAACTATGCTTGTCGAGATGAGATTAAATTTATAATAAATCGAAATATTATGTGGCTTTTTTTAAGTTACTCAATCTCATTCAAAATAAATGTATAATGTATTATTTCCAATATGTATTCTAAAAAGCGACTAAAAGCAGGATTTACACTCAGCTCCTAAAAATTCTTTTACATTCCAAAACTAGCATGAACCAGGTGAAACCTCTGTACAACAACCTTCATAGTGCAAAATACAACTATCCCGATCTCATTAATGCGTAAATAAAAAAGTGTACTATTTTTAGGATAACTGCCAGTATGACATTTATTTTGCCTAAAGATTTACCTTTTTGCTAGTTCCTATTTACTTTATTTATCGAGGAACATTATAATCAAGTTGTGACTAGAAATGAAAACTTTCTGGAAGCTTATTATTTATTGTGCATAAAATTCAGTTATACAAAAATATTTCAGCCTTAGGGGTGAATTTATTAATAAACTACAAATATATCTATTTATTAAATCCAAAAAGGACAGTCGAAATTACTTGTTCCTGCAACTGATATAAGCTGTTGATTTTTAAATTTTCTAGTATTCATGTCCAGCTAGGAAGATTTGTTTCTATTTTTAATGTCTTGAGCAGTTAGAATGTATTGTCCTTTAGAAATATAAAAAATACTTCAAACAGAAATGTTTTATGTACTATTTTACTAAATATAACTCATTTTTCAGGGTACATTTTATTTTTACAACTGCCTGCATATTCAAATTGTTTTCAAAAACTATACGCATCTTGAAATGTAGGATTAGCAGTACGAGATATCATTTTTATCACCTTCCCTGGTTTTTCAGACTCTGAAAAGATTCCCTTTAGTATCCTGATCAGTTTCTCTTTATCAGAATATGATTTGCACTTTTATGATTCATAATCATTAATCACGATTGAAAAAATGTTGAAAATAAATAGTAGTTGAATAAATCGTTGAATAAAAATGTTGTAAATAATAGTAGAAAATGTTGTTAAATACACTGAAGTGCCACTGAATTAGGGATAGCAAAGCCTATGCAAATTGTGTAGCGCTGCGCATCATGTATGCGCAAATGAGGACGCTGTGGTAACTAGCGCGTACTGTGGTTGTTCTGAATTAGTTGTTAGAATTGCCAGTATGGGTAAACTGCCTGATTTAGACGCCTTCGATCGCGGACAAATCGTAGGTGCGCGACGCATGGGCCATTCAATTTCCGAAATCGTTAGACAGCTAGGATTTTCAAGGTCGACAGTGTCAAGAGTATACCAAGAATACATGGATGGTGGAAAAAAAATTAGCGATCGGGCAAACTGAAAAGGACAATTAGCCTTGACAGTGCGTGGTGAGAGACGGCTCAGGCGTATTGTACGTAGCCAGCGAAGCCAAACATTAGCTCAAATTACCACCCAGTTTAATGACGGTGCCAGTCGTACAGTCAGTAAACGGACTGTGCAACGCTCGCTTCACCGTATGGGTTTCGGGAGCCGTCGACCTACGAGAGTACCATTGTTCTTCGCCATCGGGCTGCACGTCTTGCCTGGGCAAGAGAGCACAGAGACTGGAGTGTAGAGGACTGGAAACGAGTAGCATGGAGTGACGAGTCTCGATTCCGACTACTTAACGCCGACGGGAGGCTGAGAATATGGCGTCAGGCTCATGAAGCCATGGATCCTGCATCCCTGGCTGGAACTGTACAAGGGCATGGTGGCTCAATCATGGTCTGGGGTGTTTTTTCGTGGCACAGTTTGGAATCTTTGGTGCGTGTACCAACCTCCCTCAATGCAATTCGGTACGTAGAGTTGCTGGGTGATCACCTCCATCCGTTTATGCTGTTTTGTTATCCGCACGGTAATGGAGTTTTCCAGCAAGGCAACTGTACCTCTCACAAGTCCCGGTTGGCTACTGGCTGGTTGAATGAGCATTCCTCGGACTTCTGTCATGAATTGGCCACCTAGAAGCCCAGACTTAAATCCTATTGAGCATCTTTGGGATGTTTTGGAACAAGGCGTGAAAGGCCATCACACAGCACCAAAGAACCTTATTGAATTATGGACAGCTTTAGCCAATATTTGTCAAGCCATTCCCGTGGAACGTTTCCAGAAACTTGTTGAATCTATGCCTCATCGTGTGGCAGCCGTTATCAAGGCCAGAGGAGGCCCAACTCGTTACTAGGTAGGTATCCCTAA
The DNA here is from genome assembly GCA_907164885.2 of Dolomedes plantarius. NCBI lineage: Eukaryota > Metazoa > Arthropoda > Arachnida > Araneae > Dolomedidae > Dolomedes > Dolomedes plantarius. The sequence goes on from OU015492.1 coordinate 165,687,832, forward strand.
TTCAGTGGCACTTCAGTGTAAAAGAAGTGCATAGTATCACGCTAGTGCGATTTTACCCACGCAATTATTAACCACGGTTTCTTAGTGAAAGACGTCTTACTCAGTGAACTGTTGCTGTTCGGGTAACTCACTCCAAAATAACACAAAATAATAGTAAACCTTTCCGTCATCTACTGTCATTCACAAGGGTTAATTTCAGATCTGGGCCCAGCGCTTCATGCTCTCTATTTTTATAAATGCGTTGCAATAGTGTCACATACTCGTATAAGTCCAGAAACTTGGAGGAAATGCAGCTTCTAGAAACATGTAAGGGGGACCAACAGATACTTAATTCTCAGTTTTTGTTTAATTTTCAAATGTTAAATGAGGGTACCGAGTGCTAAAGTATATGACGTTTGCTCATCTAATTAACTGAAATTCCTGCTTCAAAATCTTTTTGCGACAAAATCTGTTGAAACAAATATCTAGGGAATACCAACAACATCTTATATATTTTCTGGTTTTGCCACACACTTAAGGCTGCTGGACTGAAGCCATATTGAATTCGTTCAGTTCAATGTTAACCTATGGAAAACATGAGGTAACTATTCACATAATACTGTGTCAGTTATGGATAGATTTAATTATTTCTTTACATTTTGGCTTGATTATTATTAGTGTTATTATTATTTTGTTATTTTGTTATTCGTAAATAATGAAGAGGCTTGCCTTCGGCCGCATATTTTACCTAAAACTTTAGGTAAATACTGAGATAAATAATTTTTCAAAATTGCATAATTCTATTTTTTTTTTTTTTTTGTAATAATGATACTGCATAAATAGTTACTAACAAGCTAGGGAACTCATTTAAATCCTTCAGTCCTTAACCTAATAAAAGAGAAGATGTTAAAATGCAACGATGTGTACAGGAACTCTCATTAGTATAGTGTCTAATTTATATAATCATTATCTACTGATAGTAATATTTCTTTTCTTATTCTGCATAGTATCCTGCAATGACCAGCGATACAAATCTGAGATTTAACTGTATGCAGAGAGTTCATGGTACTAGTAAGTAAACATTTTTTTATATACTTCAGATTTATTTTTCATGTTTCTAAATACTCTGAAAAAAATTGAATAATATTTTGATGACATAATAGTTAAATGAAATTAACATGAAACTGCTAGAATATTAAAACTTTTTTTTTATTTACTTTGTGACTACAGAGTATTCTGCAGTAAGCTGTTACTAGGTGTAAATTCGGCAGGCTCCCACAGTGTTAAAACTGACATAAGTTGAATTAGTTTGCCTCGTAATTGTGTGGAAAAGTTACTGAAAATACTCTTCAAAATAATTGCGTTATGCACACATATTGTAACATCCCAACGTTGTAAACAGTGCAAACAATTAAATTATTAACAGCTAAATATCATGTAATCATACGACAAAATGCAAATTATATTATGAATCTAACATTCTATTGCTATTTTCCTCGTTTGTGCATTTGTACTGTAACATCGTGGTCTTTTCTGGGAAAAGGACCACCCAAGTCTAAAGCTCCCTTTTTCGAGGGAGGCCTGGTTCCGAAATAACCAAGGGGCCTTTTAATTACCAACGGTCACCTCGCTTCTTTTTTCTACGAGACACCGCCGACAAAACGAAAATCTAGAGACCCTACCCCATGGTGATAGGGGAGAATGACTCTGTCTAGCTGACGCTGGCCCTGAGGCCCGTTGCACACACAGCGTTTTTAGCTCTAGCGGAAATTTTCCATCGGACGTCGTTCCAACTGTAGGAACGACGTCCGATGGAAAATTTCCGCTAGAGCTAAAAACGCTGTGTGTGCAACGGGCCTAAGAACTGAAAAGATGAGGCACATCCGTTGACCGTTCACCGAGCGTGGGAGCGTAAATTGACCAGCGCCGGTGGGCCGCAGCGTAAAAAGCGCGGGAAATTTCTCTCGCAGGGAGAGATAAGTAGGGACATCGAAAGGCTCCGGTATCTTTTGCGGACCGGACCGCCAAAGAGGACGATTATATGCGACTGTAGTAACCCCCCCCAAATTAATGCAAAGACAGTCCCTCCTTATAGCTACTTAGTGGGAGTTGTCTTTCTGGCTTCTTAATAAGGGATTCATGCATTATTCATGACTTATGCATACATTATTCCTGCATTATCGGTGTATTATTTGTACATTATGAAAAAAAAAAGGCTTGAAGACGGTGTGATAATTGTTTGCTGATAATTAATTTGAAGGGCATTGTATATATACGTATATATATATATATATACAATATATATAAATGATTGAAAATGATGAAAAAAATATGAAATTTATAATAATATTAGAAAATTATGATTCACGAATAATGCATGAATTTAATTAATTATTAAGTAGCGTAGGAAGAACCGAATGGTCTCTGAATATATAATTAACCTCTGAATAAATTATTATGAACCGTCATAGCCCTTAAAAAAAATCCGGAGATCTCATTGGGAGTGACAAAACATCCCACACTCTAGGGCAGTTCCAAAAAAAGGAGGGAATTCCCTGCCCAAATTCTGGAGGTTACCACAGTAACATATAATCGTCCTTTTTGGCGTCCGGTCCGCTTAAGATACCTCAGCCAATATTTGTCACTCGTGTGTTTATTTCAACACGGGGACGTAACAGTACTATGTCAAAAAATTGTCCATCATGTGTAATATTCCAATAAAAATAATCCAAAAGTACGATGCGAAAAGATTATCTATATATACATATAAATGAATGTTTGTTTGTTTGTTCGCATTTTATGCGAATGTTCATCCGATTGCGATGAAACTTGGACAACTTACTGCTTAAACTTGCGCGAAGGTTATAGACTATTTTCATCCCGCTATGACGTTCCATTCCCGAATTATGTTAGAACAAGTTTGCGCGTTATCAACGGATATTTTTGTTCAAAGCCATTGTAACATTTCATTGTTGCCAATTAAATTATAACATTTCCTTAAAAATAAATAGAAATGAATTAAAAACGTGATTTATTCATATATTGGCGCATGCAAGAATGAATTTGATGTATTATTTTCATATAAGTGGCAAAGCCGGAATATTTCTTTTTAAAAATGAAAATATAAGGATGGAAAGTCATTCATTTTCAATGAATGTGTTATCTATCAATTTCATGAATTGAAACTATCCCAAGCTACCTGTTCAAACTGAAATATACTGCAGGACACGTTGACTTAGCTAGAAACACGTGCGTTTAGCCTTGACGCGATGATTTATATAACTGAAGTGACATTGAAACATAGCAGATGATTTAGTTTTGAGAAAGAATTCCGAGCATGAAATACGTGTATATACTTTTTCTATAATTATCAGATTTGATGTGTTTTAATATTGAATGTGATATCAATCCATTCAAACATTATTGATTCTTTTTCTATAATAATAAATCCATTCAAACGTTATTGACTAGCTCTAAATTAATGCTTTAAAATGCCGAAAAAGAGAAGAGCAACTGTTAATCCTGCAGAAGTAAGGGGAAAATGTCAAAGATTGTTGAGAAATGAGCAATGTGGTGAAAAAAATAAACAGAAGAGCGCGAAGCCAACAGAATTCGAAATGCAGTTAGACGAACACAAGAATCTGAAGAAAAACATTCCCAAGCGCGCGAAGCCAATAGAATACAAAATGCAGTTAGACGCACACAAGAATCTGAAGAAAAAACATTCCCAAGAGCTCGAAGGCAACAGAATTCGAATTGTAGTGATCCGAAGCAGTGAGACAGAAGAAACTTTTAACGCGTCGGACATACGATCGTCTTCGAGCTTCAACATAGAAAGGAGAGGGAAGCGATGAACAACGACAGCACCGACAACAAACTAATGCTATTGCAACCGCAAAAGAATTTTAGCGAAAACTTTAGAACATCATAACATGAGGCTAATCATTGAAAAAAATAACAGAAACTGAATCCCGAGCGAAGCCGGGTAATACATCTAGTACCCGTATAAAATCAGAATTTCCCATTAATAACCCCAATCCAGAGGGTTTCAAAGAATTGCATATAGTTATTTGAAGATAATTTAATTAAAATATTTTTTTAAAACGTGGAGGGATTTTTTTAGTTTTTTTTCAATTAAAAGTCATTATATTCCTTTGTTTACAAGTTATGTTCACATTGTATAAGATAATTCGTAATTAATTTCTAATCTTTTTCTTCTGTTGTGCGCGGATAATCCCCAAAATTGATTTATCATCTGCGTACTGGTCAGGATGAGTTGACTTCATTAACCATAAACTTCTTCAGCCGCTGTATAGCTCCCGCATATATATAACCATAGGACCATAGGAAATGGGTCGCAACTGCAATTCCTGGGCCACGCCCTCAATTGCAGACTTTCAGATAATAAGCAGAGGGGAACCAATGAAACAGAGTATAGGAAAGGAGTGAAATGATTGGGCCGCTGCTAATCCGTGAGTTCATAGTATAAGAAAAAGTGAGTAAGCATCTTGCAGGGCAGTAGAAAAGAGGGTCTAGATACGATGCAAAGATTAATAAAATTAAAAGAGAAAGTTTAAGGATAGAAATACATTTTTATTTGTTTTTATAAGATTTTTTGTTTTTTACCTTGGCAAGCCAAGTATTATTTTTTATATAATAAGGACGAAGGACAAAACAATTAAGATAAAGACAGGATGGCTCTAGGCCGTTTCCTGTTAAGCGGGAATATACGGTTTATATAATAATCCCCACTAACAGGAAAAGGCCTCGAGCCATCCTGAGTCTTCAGTCTTAATTTTTTGTTTGTCCTCGTCATTTAAATAAAAATATAAAAATATAAAAACTATACTTGGCTTGCCAAGGCAAAAAACAACTAAAAATTTTATAAAATATAATAAAAATCTATTTTCTGTCCCTAAACTTTCTTATAACTTAGTTATTTTTGTCTCAGAGCAAATCCTTTTGGCTTTGCTCATTTTTGTAGTAATAGAACTCACGGATTCCAAACTTTCTCTCTATCCAATCACTTTACTCTATTCGCTCTACACTTGCCAATTGAAATCCAGCTTACAGACAGCCATTGACTGCACCCCCATCAGCAAATCATCTCGAAGATCCAGAAGACAACCAATCAAATTTGCCCCCTCCAATCTACTGACTAGAAATCTCTATGCTTCACTTTTTGTGAAGCAATTTCATGAACTTTGATGTCAAAAACGAACTTTTACCTACTCCTGAACATTTCCAGCTCTTCGATGATACTACTAAGAAAAATCTGAGTTTGAAGGCGTTGGCCTAGGCAACTCAGTTAATTTAGTTGTCCTATGGTCCGTTTATATAACAGTACATTCAGACGGAGTATACAATCGTCTGAAACTGTCACAGCGATTTTATCAAATACTGAAAGCTACTTCCGCAATATGACTTGGGGTCTGTTCACATAGCAGTCCGTTAGCGTAAGCATAAAAGAAAAATTGGCGCTAAGACGGAAATAAACCAATCATAGGCCTTAACAATTTCGTTGCTAATCGTTTGGAGGTTTGTCATTGGTTAAATATATTTCAATATTTTTACGCTTACGCTAACGGACTGCTACGTGAACAGGCCCTTAGTGGTCATAGTAACATTGCTACAAATTAAAGTTATTAAAAATGGTTCCCAATAGGATTCATATCGAATCCAAGAGTAAGTATTTATGAGTTTGGGGGTAAAAGTTTGAGGAAAAGTTCTCTAATTTAACTCAAGGACATTAAAATGATTTTTCAATTTATTAACAGGTCTTTAATTAATTATTTATAATTTTTCAGCCTGGAAATGTTTCCAACGTTTTTAGTCCTCCTATTTTGCGGTGGATTAGCACATCCTGTAAGTATAAAAAATGCATTTGAAACCTACATTTTTTAGAAGTTTCTTTGTACCAACTTAATATGCTCAGATTTACTGAGATTCCCAACTGTCAAATACTTAGTATCTAAAATACTTTTCTTAAAAAAGATTAAACTGATGGCATTAAACCTTTTAAATTTTTTTTGGTGACAAATATTTTTTC